>ML782609.1:423826-448550 GCA_009831015.1 Picea engelmannii
TTTTATCTTTTACCAGCTGCTTTTACCCCCTGGGCCTTTAGCCCCTTCTTCCCACAAGACAAGATGTACCCTGGATGGTCATCCTAATGGCCAGACTAGGGGAATGGGATGGATGAGCGGGGTTTTAAGATGTAAAAATGATAGTATGGTGGGAGCGGATGATGGTTCTGCAAACCCCCTTTGGTGGCTAACCAAAACCCATGAATACCAACTTGTTAAGCCACCCCATCAATTACCCCAAGAGTGGTCAAGTGAATTAGTGTAAGATCCAAGCAGTCATTCGAAATGAAAGTGACCCAATGCATACATAAGAAGGTTATAATGATCAAATATGACACATACCATGATACCTCGGACCAATTACCTCATGGAGCAAGAGTCCTCTCTGATGCAAGCCCAAGCCGGTAGTGATGGAAGCTGGTACTGCTGACAGGACAAAGCTGGCTGAGAAGAAGAAAGATGGGCCCTCCAGGGCCATGCTCAAGTCACTCCTGCTCTCGGTACTCCATGTCTAGGACCAGGTGGGCCTCGATACATGATCTCCTAGTTATCCCTAGATAGCGGGGATAACATTGTAGGAAGGGTTTAGGCAGCTTGAGTCAAGGATTAAAACCGGCGTAAAAGGATGCAATGACTGTGTTCATGGATCGGGTTTAGGAAGAGAGCTATGAAGATAAACTTTGATAGTCAAAGAACAATACTTCTGAAAAACAACCCAACTTATCATTTCAATACTAAGCATATTGATGTACAATACCATTTTGTGAGAGACATGGTGGAAAGCAACAAGGTGTTGTCGGAGAAACTAGACACGTTGGAAAACATAATAGACTCTTTGACCAAGCATATGAGTTCTTTGAAGTTCTCTTGGTGTAGAGAGACAATGGGCATTGCTTGCTTCCCTAGGTTTTTCAAAAAAAGTTTAGGAAACTCTCAGTTTTAGCAAAGAAGACATCAAGTGGGAGAATTTTGGGTTGTTATATTCTTTACAGTGGAAGTCGAAGCTCGAGGTGGATAGAACAGGAAAAGTCAAAGTCAAAGTAACGAATATAAATTCAAAGTGGTCAACCGACAAGAGTTCGATAGGCGATCGAGTGGCAACCAACTGAAGATCAAATGGAGGTCGACGGATACTCAACTGGTAATCCAACTTGGTAGTCGACTATAACAAAATTCTAAAATTTGTGGGATTTGTAGCTAATGAACTACATGGATCTGTAACCATCTTTTGGGAACCATTTTTAGGGTTTTTCCTACTGTAAAACCTATAAATAAGGTGTGTTTTAATGTTGTAAAAGCTAATTTTTAGATAAATTGTTTTATAGGTTGCTAGTCATGTAGATGTAAGAAAATTGGCTACAGGGTTTCCCTTGTCTAAAGCAAGAAGGTATGATGTCAATTTTGTGTTAGGTGTGTACCAAGGTTATGAATGTAACCTTTTATTCTGAATAAATAAGACAAACAGAGAGCAATATGCTCAAGGAATGTTGGTTTTCCCATTTGGGTTTCCAGGGTAAAATATCCGTGTACTGTGTTTGCTTTGTCATTTATTTTATACATTAAATATTTCTTCTACTCTTCTATTAGGTTTAGCCTGGAAGTGTTCTATTTCCTAACAATAAGAAGTACACAGACACATTTAAGGGTAACAAAAGGTATCCCTTAGCCATCTGAGGCAGGAATAAGTTGCTAAACTTATTGCTCAAAGAACAATAGAGCTTGCAGCAAGAAATACTATGAGTTCAACAAAAATAGGTTGTTGCATCCTAAGAGAGAGTGAAAATATATAGAAAAAATGGTATCCATGTCTCCCCTATGCCTTTACACCCAAAATTCAATACAACTATGGATGGTTACAATGGTTTGTAAAATAACAAAAGTATTGCAACACATTTGTTTGTGCTTGTATGATATTTTTATCGTTGAATGATGTTAACTCAATACTTTACTAGATTCATATTTGCATATCACATAGGAATTATATGTATATCATCCCACATAAGAATAATTTATATAATTAGGAAGGTAACAAGAAGGATGCAGACAAAGAATAAGAAAGGGGAGTGTGGGGGGGGGGAGAGAAGGAAGGTGGTGGTGGTGGGGAGAAGAAGGATGGTGAAGAAAAACAAAAGGAGTAGGGGATGATGATAAGAAGGGTGGATATGGTTCCAAAAGTTATGGTGAAGACAAAAAGGTTCAACAGAAGAAACATGAAGTCTATATTCCTAGATATGTTATCGAGTATGTCTTTATATCAAGCCCATCAAAATCAATTATGATGGTAGGGAATATTCTCAAATTTCTCTATCCCCATATTATAGTAATGAAACTAAAAGGTTGTAAATAATTGATATTAACTATGAATATTTTCAAATTCCTCAACCCTCTACAATTGACGACCATTAATGTTATAATAAGAGGGGAATTTACTACCAGATGCTCAATTATGTGATTAGTTGTGTGAATAAAACATTGATAGAAGGTTATAAGGTATTTGAAACCATGGAAATGAGTGTATAACCTTGTGAAAATAAGGTACTCAAAATCCAAACATGGGAGGTAGCTGATTGAAAAAGAGATATTCTAAAACATCTGTTGGACCACCTTATATTAATATTCAATATTTATATCTTCACCTTCATAAGTTATACCTACAAATTTTATTTATAAGAATTCATTTATTGACTAGTTTACAATTTTTTCTTTCTTATAACTCCTTATTTGAAAACCTGTCTAGTGAAAGATTAAAGCATTCAAGTTTAGGAGAATGGAAGAAAAGGATGTGATCAACTAGGTGTAGTTTTCTTCTCCTTCTTCTTGATAATAGGTATTATAATTAAAAAACCCATGGGAGAAATCAATATTGGGGAGTAAAGTCCAAAGGAATGTTCCATCTCTAAGAGTGGGTACAGTAATGTATTGTGTCTCTCAAATGAATATTTGAGACGATGTGAAACCATAGTAACTCATATAGGATACCACTCAATATGTTTCTTCCCTTTCCAATGGTAAAATAAAAGAAAATTCTAAATCCAACCAACGAAGAAGTGGAATATTGCAATATTAATGGATTAAGCTAGTCAGAAAGTGAATGAGTAGAGATATTGATGGACCAAAAAAGTGTTCTACCTGAACCCCTAGGAAACTAAAAGTTTTTTATTTGAGGTTATGAAAATATTATCAATCCCAACAAAATAAAATAACCTAATAGGGAAGAATTATTTAACATGACTTAGACTAGGTGGTATATCACAACACTAGGTACTTAACAATAGCTTGAATGGTGGTTGTTTTTATTCTGTAGTGTAGATTATTAACTTGAACTTTGAAGATAATATATAGGTTACAAGGAGGATGTAACTTTTCCTAATTTCTAAAATGATTCCTCACATTTGGTTCTACATACTACACTCTTGTTGATGATAAATTGGAACTCCATGGAAGAATGATGTTGGAATTATGTGCTAATATGACAACAATTTCATAACGGATAGTTTTTTTACCAAATATATTACTATGATGATAAAATGAAACTAATACGACACTATACATTTATTTACATGATGATACTTTGATAAAACATGGTGCACAAATGATGTAAACTTGAGGAATATGATGCATGCAAAATTTAAGCAACATAGATAGGACACAAAAATGAAGAAAACCTAATGCTACTTGACACAAGACAGATATTAAAAACAAATAAAATTTTGAAATTTTTTTAGCATCATCAATACAATGCAACCTCGACAAAAAATTGACACAAATTCACATTGCAAAAACTTGACATGTGCCAACAAAAATAATGAACTTGGAAAAATAGGCGATGGTGATGAAAAATAGTGACACAACATATCCATATTTTAGTAGTGCATTAAGATGAAGATCACTTTAAAATTTTCAGAAGAATATTATTATCTTGAGAAAGTCATAATAATATTATCAAGCGCATTATTGGAAGATCCTAGTGGAGTAGGGAAGAGGATCAATGGAGTAGTAATAGGAGTTGATCAATTACTCATTTAATCCTCTATATTTCCTCAGATGAAATGACATACTCATTTCACAAGAAGAAGTTATTGATCTTTTGAATGTGAAAGGGAATAGTCCTAGGGTCACTAAATGTTTCTCATTATAACTAGGGAATCATTAGTTGAATTTGGATATAGTCATGATAATACCAAAAGTGTGCCTTATATGAGTTAGTTTTAGAGATATAATGATGTATCAAAGATATTAAGTGGAAAGGGTGTAGTGGTATAGGTCTTGAGTTGTGACAACATCTGTGCCAAAGGTATTGGGAGTAGTTTTGATGGAATTTGTGAGTAGTTCAAAGGATGGGAAATGAAGTCTTTGAAACAAAATGAAGATAGGGTAGGAGTTTTGGAAATAGGGAAAGTTAATGTCAAAGATCCATTGCATGATGATCATAATGATAATTAGCATCTTCTGAGTATCACAAAGAGTGAAAGAATATGATTTGAAAGTCCAAGTTTTTATTGGAAAAATATTGTATATCACTTATAATAGTTTGAATGTCTATTAGTGGAGGGGTTTCAATATAGATGTAAGGTCAATTATGTGAATGTTTATGGGGAAAACATGAAATAGGATTTGAAGAAAAAGAAAAAAAATGCAAAGTGTGTTAATTGCATGCTAGAAGGATTCAAATGGTATTATAAGATTATATAGTTCTTAGGAAGTTATTGGCATTGCAAGAGGTTGGGGTGGTTAGAATGTTTTTCAGTAGAAAAATAATTGAATATTCCTTAAGACAATGTAATTTTAGGGTATGGTATCGTTTGATTGGTTACTCTCTATATTTTTTCATGCTTTCTCATGGATGATAGGCTTTCACATTTATGAATGATAATGACATAGATGTAATTAGAGAAGGTTGATGAATCAAGGCAATTTGTTTCCATCCTTAAAACCATGTACTTCTATATTTAATGCCTAGAGATAAGGATAAAACTTGTGGCCAATTTGGGTGAAGCTACCAATTTTACTTCTTGAACTATGGAGTGAATGGGAAATTATGGATCTCTAGGACTTGATAGGGAATTTCGTAGCCATATATGTGAAGGGGAGTTTGAATATAATACAAAGACTCTATGTTGAGATGAATTTGGATGAGGGTTTATTGGGCATTATTGAGATAGTGTCTAGAAAGTGGTTTTATCTCCAAACCCTCAACTAAATTCATGCACCATTTATATTCTCTCACTGTCACCTTTATGGGAACCTAATGGATGGTTTCACAAGGGTTACTCAATTGTAATGGGTTCAATCAATCTTAAGGGTATTGCTAAAGCTCCAATGGTAATTGTGCAAAAGGTGGATAAGGGAACTAGAAGGAAGTTGTGTGATAGATGTATAAATGGTGGAGATAATACAAAATATTAGAAGGAAATGGGGATCAAAGGATCATAGGCCATGGAGGAATACATAATGAAAAAATAAGAATAAAAAAAGGTACTTACCCAAGCAATAGATTGGGGAAAATTTGAAGTCTTAAGAATCTATGAAAATCTCTTTATACACCTCTCAAAGAAATTTAGTGAGGGGTTAAAAGTTATGTATGTTTCAGACTAAATCATTATCTCTATCTCAATAAGAAATAATAGGTAATATAAATAAAAAGAAGGACAATGGTGAATAATGTTTGCGAAACCCAAGGCTTGTTGTGGGTGATTCCCCTCCCATTAAGAGCCCCCTTTATTTTAAGAATCCTAAGAAATTTATTTCATATAGTTTAAGTGCTATACCTATCTATGAGATGACAAAAAACACTTTGGAAATCACTTTGAAATCATCCCTTCTACTGTAGATTTGTGAACCCTCCTTAGGACCTAAAAATAAATATCAGAGGAGGTTGTAAATACCCTTGGAGGAAGTAGATGAGGGGGTTTGCATGATTGGGCTTTAGGCCCTAGATACAAGTAAAACCTATGGTCATGCTTTGATTCATAGAAGGTATTACATGTCTTTGGCCTAGGAAAAAGAAGAAATACCATTATTATTATTATATATTTGAATATTAGGGGTTAGGTGTTCCCCATAAAAAAAATGATATGGAGTGTTTGGTCAAGATTCAGAAACTAGATGTGTTATTTTTTTAAGAAACCATGATTGATGGAGAGGGATAATATTTTGTTTTCATTCTTCTTGAAAGATTGTTTTTTTGTTGTAGTTAACTTTGTGGGAAAATTTGGTAGCTTACTGACATGATGGAATCAATAATTCACTTTGTGAAATTCTAAATTTATTCCATTTTTGAGTTGTACTAAGTTGTTTCCTTTGGAATTAGGGATTATTTTTATCGATTAAATGTGTAGGGGCCTTACAACAATATACACACATTCTAGGATAGTTTCTTTGGTTACATTTTGTAAGAAAGGAGAAGATGATTGTTGGGGATATTTTAATTTCATGTTAACACACACAGAGATTTGGGGGGAAGTAAGCATAACGAATCCACTGTAGGGAAAACATTAGGGGTTAATTTTTTCCTTTGGGCTAGTTTTCCATGTTTTTTCCAAAAATAATTTATAATTTTCACTTATATATATATATATATATATATATATATATATATATATATATATATATATATATATATATATATATAACTAATTTTCTCAAATTCTATATCATAAAATTAGGTAACTAAAAATTGCCAAAATTTTATAGAAACTATATAAAATACGTATAAAATTGAATATGTTTACAAAAATATTGGCAAACATTTTATAGTTGTAATTTTAATAATTAGTAAGATTTGTCAAGGTTTATACACCTTAAAATAAGTATGGATCCTTAAAAGTTTCCACAATAAACTAGCCAACATTTTTTTAAAGAATTTTGGAAAGGAAAAATATTTATGATCCAGATCCCTAAGAATTAACTCCAACTTGAAGAAATTATAGGTCAATTAGAGATGGTGTTTCCAAAATACTTTGACATGTTTATAGTCTATGGGGAAATTTTTGAAAGAGAAACAAAAATCAAAATTTGGATAGGTATGGGGGGAGTTTTAGACCATGTTCATGTATTCCTTCAAGTTCAAAAGGATGCATAGAAAAATTTGAACCCTTTCAAACTTAATTGTTATTCACCCAAGGATGAAGATTTCTTAAATTTATTTAAAGAGCTACACAGTATATTCAATCCCAATGTTGAAGGTTCAATTATGTATCAATTTTGTTATACTATGCAAAGGGTAAAAAAATCTATGTTCGAATGAGCCAAACAAAAATACAACAGCTTCCTAAAGGAAAATACAGAGGTTGAAGCAAAGATTGTTATATTTAGGAGAAATTTGAGTGGAATATTTATAGTTGAAGGAAAAGCAGAGATAGATACCTTGGAAGAAAGAAAGAATAATTTATTAGAGTGGGAGGAGGTGAAGTGGTGATTACAAGCAAAGGAATTTTGGTTGGCACAAGGTGATGAGAATATAAAGTTTTTTCAAAATTATGAAAAGGTTAGGAAGAATGTCAATACAATAATATGGAACCAAATCATCAGATGGAAGAAGGGCTTCTACTTTTGAGGAGATAGTTGATATAGGGTTTAACTTATTTGATGAGTTATAGAAATCTCTAGAAATATCAAACATTGCAGAGATAATCAGATCAACAAATATGTTTTCTATATTTGTGGAGGATGATGTGAATGAGGATTTATTTGTAGATGAAAAAAGAAGAATTACAAGAGGTAAGAGGCCTCATGGGTAGTTGATTTATTTTTTTCTTGGATTATATGACTAATTATAGGGTAACATTTTAACTTTGCAGGAGAATGTAGAACCTTAGCGAAGGTTCTAGGTATTATTAATTCAAACATATTGGATAGTATTCCTAAGATGGATAACCCATCTCTTTTTATAAATGTATACCTATATCACTATGTAATTCCATTTACAAGATTATTTCGAAGGTGATTTCTAAAATCAATGTTAAATGAAATTTTTTATATAAAGTGGTTAAGTTTCCTAGAAGATAGATAGATTCATGATGTAGTTGATGTTTCCTAGGAGGGGTTACATTCTACAAGAAGGACTAAGAAGTTACCTTTTATGGTGATCAAACCTTATTTTTTAAAGGCTTATGATAGGGTCACCTAATTTTTTTTAAGTCATTTTGATTCATTTTGGTTTTTGGTTTATTAGAAATTTGAAAAAAGGGTTACATGATGGTGCACTTTTTGGTTATCTATGGAAGGTCACCTAACCTTGATTAATACTAATATAAAAGCCACCCTATATATTGGTTCTCTATGGCATACATCACTATAAGAAAATTAGAGAAATTAGGAAGGAATGTTTTATTTTATTATGGAATGGGAACAAGGAAAATATATTTTGACAAGTAAAGTGGTAGAGAATAGAAAATCCCAATTTTTTTGGGGAGACAGGTTCTAAAAATATTCATCATTTTGGGAAAGATTTAGCTACAAAATGTTCATGGAGGTTAATGTAAATAAGAAATTAGTATAAAGTATGTAGACCCCATTTTTGTTGAATACTAGATTAGAAAAAGGACAAAATCATTTTCAAATTCATATATAATGTCAAAGGTCATAGTCATAGCTTTCCCCCTCATTGGGAATCGGTTGGTCTAGAAAATTGTTAATGATAGAATTGTGAGAATAGGCGTAGATTTTTTGGTTGGTAGTTATGGCTTCTTAGTCGCATATTATCCAACTAATTATCCAAAAATAAAAATATTATATCCATAGTCGCATGGAAAAATTGGTAACCATCCACGAGTCAAGGATTGGGATGGAAACGATTCACTCCAGGGGTATCACATTAAAATCTATACATCATGAGGAGCATAAACAACTCAAGGAAAGCCTTCGGTTCCACAATTCCTCCAAGATTATAATTAAGTGATGCAATTAAAAATATTGAGGTCAAAATTGAGACCAATATTTCAGACATGAAGCAAGAAATACATTTAAAGTTAGATATTTTGATAGAAGTGAGAGACAATCACAATACATTGAGGGATTATATCGAAGCATTGAAAAATGAGAATAAGAAGTAAATAACCCAAAATCCCACATAGAATTTCCATGGCCACACCATTCAACGAACATGGGTTCGTTTAAGGGTTTTACCATGTTCGTTGAATGGTTTTATGCACAAGATAAAAATTGATGTTCCCGAGTTTGACGAAGAGGATGATATAGAGGGTACAAGATGGACAAATAAAATTGAACACTATTTTGAGATATATTAAGTGTACAATGATGATGAGAAATTTAAATTTGTGCCTATGCACCTGGAGAAATATTCACATCCGACAAAATGATTAAAGAAGGAGTTCAAGCCCATTTTTTACAATGTTATTCAATAGAAAGAGCACAAAGCCAATTCAAGAGAAAACATGATTTGAAGAGAAGTAATCATGAATTGAAGTAAGAGATTGAGTTCATATGTTTCCAACCATGCAAGGAAAATTACTTAAAAATTACGAGAATCATTAAATTGCACCTAATTGTTATGGTCCTTACCAAATAAAAAGAACAACTGGTCAAGTAGCCTATGCATTAGATATGCTAAACAAGGGGAAGCTACATGATGTTTTCCTTGTTTCATGTTTGAAGAAAAAAGTGGGTCTAATAACTCCTATACAGATATAGCTAACTCTTTTAGATGAACAAGGGAGACTAGTATTGAAACTCGAAGGTACCTTAGAAGTCAGAACCAAAGTACTCCATTCTATACTTGTAAATGAATACCTTATTAAGTGGAGGAATCTACTAAAAGATGAAGTTACCTAGGAAGTCAGAACCAAAGTACTCCATTCTATACTTGTAAATGAATACCTTATTAAGTGGAGGAATCTACTAAAAGAATAAGAAACTAATCTTTACCAGTTCTTAAAAGATGAAGCATTTAAGAGGGGATGTCTTGTAATACACATAAATTAGGGTAAAGGTTAATGTAGATGTTTAATATAAATTATTAAACTATTATATTCCACTGTAACAAGTTGTTCCTTGTGAAGAGTCACAACTCTATGTTCTATATGTATAAATGATAGGGTTATGATCATAGTATTGTAACAACTAATGAAAGAAATAAATAATATATTTTTGTTTTTATATGATTTTTCCTCCACAATATTTGACAACGACTATGGAAGATAACAAGGGACTTCAGGTTGGCAGTTATGGATGTAGAACAATGGAATTCTTTCATTGGTAAATTGAACATAAGTTACATTGGAAGAATACTCTTTGGTTTGGACTTGGAATCTATCTAGGGAGTGCATTGCATGCCTACGATATAAATCCATATTTATGGATGTATAGAAAGAAAAATGGTAGTGGTGGAAGGCCGTCTAGAAATTAAAATATCCTTTGAAATCAAGAATATTATATTGGTTCACACTAAACTATAAAACATTGAGTTGGGTAGCATTGAAGAGAAGATCTTAGTAGGGGCATAGTGTCTATGCATTGTGCAAATTTGATGGTGAGTGCATTAAGCATTTTCTAATGAATTTCCCTTTTGTTAAAGAAGTATAGAAGGAGAATTTAATCTAAGTAGTTGGAGTTGGTCAATGGGAAGGTTGTTCACTCTCTAAAATCTCCAAATAGTGGTTGGAAAATCCAATGCTAGCTAACCATAAAGCACTTCCTTATGTGATATCTTGGGCATTATGGATCACTTGAAGTGAAATTTTATTTTACGATAAGTCCTCTCATTTGGAGGTGTTTTATAAGATTAAATGTCTTTGAGGAATTAAATTATCTTGTCATGTAAAATAATTTACATAATTGAAAGTTATAAGTTATAAGGTATGTGGGTTTTTTTCCTCCCACTATCTTGGCCTGCGGTTTCTCTAACTAGAGGTTTCTTCCCCCGCACAGTTTCCTTGTGGCTTTGTTATTTGTTCCATGTCCTACGATTCCTAGGATCTAATTTTTTCCGGCCATCCTTGGCCTGTCCTTTTTGTCAGGTCCTTCATCAACAAATATGGATTAGGAGGAGATCGATTACGGAGTAGATCCCAATCATACAGTCATGGATTTTATATCATACTTATAGTTCATGCCTATCTATCACAACTATTATACTTCCCAGTTGACCCCATCTATCCCATTGATCTCTCCCAAGGATGGATTGTTCAATCCTCAGATGGTAGAGGCCCTACAGGCCACATGGCCATTGACATGAAACCCCTCCCTAGGTATCCCTCCTCTGACCTTGCATGTGATATCGTTTATTCCCCCTCACCTTGTGTGCCTCTCCCCCCCTCACCTCATATTCCCCCTTCTACCATATCTCCCCCTCCTCTTTCTTCTCTATCCTCTTCTCATTCTCTCCACTCTCCTTTGCACCTCTCTACTTCTGTGTCTCCATCACAACTAGAATCCAAAGTTGATGTTGAACCTTGAAAGGTGGAAGACCAAGAGCCCGTAGTTCCTTGACTTGCTCAGAAGTGTATAAGGTCATGAAAGGATTGGGTGTCCCTGGTCATGGGAAATGATGTCACCCTAGAATACATCCCCTACCTTATGGGAAAGACATCGGTTGGAATATTTTGTGGAAAAGTGGTGCAACCCTCATCACTCAGACATTGGGTGACGATCAACTGGTGCTCATTTTTGGGATGTGCTCTAGATTCCTTTGTAATGGCTTGTGTATGGGTCTATTTTAAGTTTCACTCTAAAGTAGATGCATAATCTATTTTTAAGAATGAATGGTATTAGGGACCCTCTGATTTAGTTTTGTAGAACTGGAATGTGGATTTTGACCCTGTAAGAACTCAGGTTGCAGTTCAAAAAGTTTGGGCCATTTTTCTTGGCCTTCAACTTCTCTTTGGGAATGAGCTTGTACTCAAATAAATAAGAAGAAATATAGGTCGTTACTACAATTTATAACCCTCTTGGGAAGAAAATTCAAACCATAAATGGTGTTGGGTTCTGGTGGAAGTTGACCTGCGTGATGGGTTGTTAGAGGAATTGGAGCTCATTTTCAGAGAGAAAAAATGGGTACATATGATAGATTACTGGAAGATTCCCTTCTGCTTCTTCTATGCCATAGTGCTGGGAAACTTCAAAATTAGTGCATTAGGACTCGTCTTACTTGGAAAATTGTCAAAAAAAATTGGTCAAAAAAAGTCAATTGGGCCTTGACTCTACCTCTCCCTAGACCATCTAAAGAGTTGTGAAGGAAGCAGAAGGAATCCCACTCATGGGATAAAAAAATTTGGATGATGATAGCACAGATTTTATTATGGGTAAGTCTCTTTATGTTTCTCCTATTCCTGATTTTTTTGTCCCTCTTGTGGATCCCTTGGAAGACTCAGGCCCCTCTTCCATTGTGTTTGGATTTTTTCCTGGCTTTATGGAATGCTTTGGTGATTCTCCTCCTGGGGCTATGGGATCACATCCTCTCTCTCCTCCTCCTACCCCCACCCCCCCTTATTCCCCCCTCCTCCCCTAAGGTCTATGGTCGAGATGTATCCCCTCCCGCATCCCGATTGAAGGCCCCCCTCGCTCACCTTTCTCCCCCACGAAGCCCCTAGGTAGTAAAGGGGAACCTGTTGAAGCAACACCCTCTTCCCCCTTCTTTGAGAGGCCAAAGTTTTATGTTTCCTCAAGATATGATCTAACATCTAGAGCTAAAAATGCATATGACTCCTCCTCAACGAGAGGGATGGATTTGGACACTCATCAAGACAACCTTGTTCGACGAAAATATCACTTAGTGAAAGCCCAACAGAAAGTGGTGTTTTATATTAAAAAAGGAAAGAAAAAGACTATTCAAGTGGTGGGTATCCTCTGGTGGATTATTCGATCATCTCCATGTTTTCTTTCAGATGGTAGTGGGCAGTGATAATCCTCATACCCCTTTGAAGTTCAATCTGTTATGGTTGGAGGAAGATGAATTTAGATGGGACATGAAGGACTCTTGCGTACCTATTTCTTCGATGTTCAATGGGTATTTCATGCAACAGATGGATGAAAACATCTCTCACTCTAAGCATGTGATGAAGCACTAGAAAAAATAGTTTAGGGATACCCAACATTCCTCTTTAAAAGAGATCGATTCAAACATTGAGGAGATTATGCATCAAAGCACCACCATATTTTTAGAGTTTGATCTTGCTTCCTTTGTGATTTAGAGACATGTATACATTCCATTCTAGAAAAGAGGAATCTATGTGGTGCCTGAAGATCTATGACCTTTGGTTGAAAGAGGGGGACAATAACACAAAATTCTTTCACCACTTCATGAATTTCAGAAAGAATAGGAACTCCATTGGAGATTAAGGTGGAATCTGGTGATAACGTTCACTCCTTCAAATAAATTGTTGAGGAGGGCATTTTTTTCTTCCATAACCTCTATAAAGAAAACAATGGTTGTCCTATATAATATATCTTAGAGGTTCTATCTAATCACCACCTAGTTTTTACTAGTGAAATAACCAAGATGATGGAAGAAAATGTATCTGAGGACGAAGCACTAGAATCTCTCTCGTCAATGCTGAAAGATAAAATCTCAGGCCCCGATGGGCTTACAATTGAATTCTGGGTTGGTTTTTATTATTGTATCAAGGAATACCTACTCAAAGTGATTCAAGAGTCCCTTTCCTTCAGGAAAATATTAGGCTCCATCAAATCTACCTTTCTCGCACTTATTCCTAAGAATAATGATGAGACCTCCTTTGATAACTTTAGGCCTATAACACATTGTAACGTTATGTAAAAGTTGATAACAAAAGTGATAGCTATCAGGATCAAGCCCCTTTTGAACAAGGTGATATATGAGGAGAAATTCAACTTTCTCCAGAAAATACAAATTCGTGACATGGTCTCCCTATCTCAAGAGGCTCTTCACTCTATCAAGATAATGAAACAGTCTACGACCATATTTAAGATTGACTTGTCAAAATCTTATGACAGGGTCAATTGGGATTTTCTTCTCCTTTTTCTTCTTAAGATGGGTATGGACCTCTCTGTTAGGATATTTAGACACTTAGGAGTTATTTAAGATCTACTTGGTGTAATGTGTCGTTAGGTAAAAGTGTGTTTCTTTATTGTGCATTAGTATGCATTTGTAGTTAGGAAATATGACAGCCATGATATGTTACCGACATAGAGTGATTCAACGGTTCATATTCTCCTCGATATTAATGACCATTGATCTGTGGATTAACACCTGATTGGTCCATGATCTCTATTTAAAGAGCATGGAGGATCATTTTCCGATGATCGATTGTGAGAAAATATCTTGTAAAATATCTCTGTAATCTTTTTCTTTTGCATTAATAAAATTATCCAAGTGACTGCGTTGGATGGGGCCGTGGATGTTTCCCTGTAGGGGTTTTACCATGTCAAAACATTGACGTGATGATCTTTGATTTGGTTGTGTGAGTGGTTAATGAAGGTTTTCGTCCTCTATTGGAATACCTGTGTTGTCGAACATGGTATCAGAGCCTGTTTGAAGACCCGCTCCTGTTGTAGATCGAGATCGTGAAGCTGAGTTTCATCATCTCCATTTTATCCCATTTCCATAAATTTTTGGGCTAAGAGGACTGTTCCATTTCATCTGGAGTGCTCATGTCAGTCAGGAACACTTTTCATTTCACTAAAAAAGGTTTATGTTTTCCCAAGATACGACCATTTTAGTCAGATCCGGAGGTATAAACCCCGAATATGCCATTTTAAAATTTTTGCAGAGTATTATTTTGGTTTTATATTATTTGTTTCCGGGTTGCTACTCATTTATATCTATGTATTCTCTTTTCCCCATTCCCTGTGCGATCTCGGAAAATAAAAAACAGATAGGAAAATGTGCATTTTTCGGGTAAGCTAACTGAGATCTAACCCTTGTTGTCATCGAGAAGAGGAAATTTTTTCTTGTGTGAAAATAGTTTTTTTTAGCACGCTCTCCAAGGCCATCAACAACAACAACAACAACCCTCTTGCTAAACAATACAATATGTTTTGCTAGCCCTTTTGGTTAAAAGTTGTCTTATTAAGTAAGAGGTCTTGAGTTCAAGCCTCTCTTTTTGTTACTTTTTTTGAAAAAGTTCATGCTCAATTGTAAAGTGTATTTCACTTCAAGTATAAAAGTGAATCACTATAAGTAGCTTTAAAATTTTATTTTAGAGTTATTTATTTTGCATGCAAATTTTCTTTCATATAGTAACTTCATTATAAAAGTGATCCCCACTTCCTTTTATAAAAGTGGGTTGTTTCATAAAACAACTTACAACACCACGTGGTCCTTTGGTTACCATCTATGCCTTTTTAAAAAGTGAATAACTTTCACATCCAAAGTCCATTTTTAGTGGGTGTTTTTTTTTAAACCGCCAAATTTTTCGAGATCTTTCCATCAAGATAATTAGTTTCAGTTATTAAATCCATATTAAATCCATATTTAATATGGCTTCTTCCAGTAACAGTTTGTTTACCAGCACCAACTACTTCCAATGGAAATCTCATATGGAGGATTTATTAAGAAGTAAAGGCTTGTACCAGATTACCTTGGGAAAGGAAAAAGAACCCACTGATGTTGATAAGAAATTCAAATGGGATAATAGGAGTGACGAAGCACGTGGACTAATAATAATTCTCATATCTCCTGATTTAAGGTTCCACCTTAAAGAAATTGATGACCCCGATGAAGCTTGGGAAAAGATTGAATCTGTGTTTGGTAAAATCAATATTATTCGAGCACAATAGTTAGAAAATCAAGTACTGCCTTTAAGTCCAAGTTATTTTTCTTGCATTGGAGACTATCTATATAAGTTTAAACACTCATAATTTTATGTGAGGAATGTGAGATAAAGATGGAGGAAGAGAATTTCATCTATCTTATTCTTTCTAAGCTAAGTATTGCATATTCTGTGTTTGTATCTACCTTTTATGCCATGAAATAGGATCTAGGGAAATCTTATCAAAAACCCACTCTTGAGTCCTTCTATGTTGCTTTAATTAGAGAGGAAGATAAGATTGTACAAATTGGAGTGATCAACACTGCAGGTACCTCCAACAAAGCCTTATTCTCCCAACAGAAAGATAAACCCAAGAATTCCAAGAAGCAACATCCTCACTACAACAACAAGAAACATAAGGGTCCCAAACCCACTCAGACAAGTTCAACTCCTAATGGTGACAAAAGAGAAAAATATAAAAATAAGAAGACTAACACACATTGCAACTTTTTTGATAAAGATGGTCATGATGAGTCCAAATGTTTCAAGAAGATGACAACTTTAGAAGCAACAATGAAGAAGCACAACATCGGTATTGATTCTACTTATTCTTATTCTTCTCATGGACATGCACTTTCTACTTATAGTTTCTTCTTCAATACAACTTCTACTTCTTCTTCTTATGAGTGGCTTATTGATTCTGGAGCATCTTATCATATGGCTAAGGATAAAGACATATTTTCTGCTCTAAATGAATGTAACACCAAGAAAATATTTGTTGGTGATGATAGATCTCTTAGTGTTGTGGGATTTGGAACAGTTCAAGTAGATAATGGTAATTTCAATGATGTATTATGTGTTCCAAGTCTTTCTTTCAACCTTCTATCAATATATCAAATCACTCATTCAAGTGAAGGTAAAACCGTATAGTTTTCACCTCACCAAGTTGTAATCAAGGATATAAAAGATCCTAAGCATGTTCTTGCAAATGGAATTTCTGATGATATTACTAGGTTGTACAAGTTTGAAAACTTTGGGTCATCATATTTTTCATCAGTTTTTGTTTCTCATAGAGATGACATGAGCAAACTTTGGCATGAGCAGTTTGGTCATCTAAATTATCGCTCATTGCAGCAACTATGTAATCAACCTATGGTGATTGGACTTCCTCATGTTTCATGAAGAGATGGTGTTTGTGCTGGTTGTGTTCTCAACAAACATCATCGGGACATTTTTGACAAACGTGCCTCTTGGCACGCCTCAAGCCCTTTGCATCTTGTTCACAGTGATTTGTGTGGTCCACTTTCTACTCCTTCTTTTTTGGGGTGCAATTATTTCTTAACTTTCATTCATGACTTTTCCAGACATACTTGGGTTTACTTCTTAAAACTTAAGAGCAAAGTTTTTGACAACTTTTTGGCCTACAAGGCCCTTGTAGAAAAACAATTAGGACATCAAATTCAAAGGTTAAGAACAGATAATGGAGGAGAATATGTGAACAATAATTTTACAAGTTACTGCACTACAAAGGGCATCCAAATGCAACACATTGTTCCATAGATTTTGGCCCTCGACCAATTTTTGGGTAAACTTTGGTTAGTTTTGGCCCACTTTTGGATTTCGACACACTGGTTGAAGAAGGAGCGCCCAATCGGAGCTGAGATCACAGATCTCACCGATTTTAAGGGTTATGTGGACCCAATAAAGGGTCCTCTAGGGTTTTGTAACGGGTTTATGGGATGTCGACCCATGGGGTTTTCCCATGTTTAGGCCTTATTTTAAGGGTTTGTAAAATATAAATAAAGAAGAATGTATTATAGAAGAGGAGAAGAAAAGTGCAAGTAGTTCGAGTTGCTCTGTGCAAAGAAATGTATATGGTCGGGGCTTGGTGTTCGACTTTGATTTTGTAGAAGGTGCTAAGTGTCGTGAGAAGATATTTTGGCTCTGTGCAATTGACCTAGTTTTGGAAGGAGGATCTGGTGCTTAGTGCACATATATCCTGTCTGGTGCAGAGTTCGACTCTATGGCTTAGTGCACATGAGTGATTGAATGTATGATCTTGGAGAATAATAAAGAGGTGAAGTGGTTTGTGGACATAGCCCCACCCTGGGGTGAACCACGTATATCTGGTGTCTCGTGGTTTTCTTTGTACAGTGTTATTTCTATTATGAATTTGCTTAGTGCTTGATTATGATGTGTAATGAATAGATATTTTGTTGCTTAAGTACTTTACTTATGTTAAAGGGTAACTAAATGATAGATCTGACTTGCAGTGTTAAGTGCTAAGTGATAAGTGTCTGGGTGTGTAATTACTTGTTGTTACTGCGCTAGATCTATCTTTGGTTATGCTCTATGATGTTAAAGAGGCTAATAAACTAATGCATGCCACTTCCTAAGCATTAAAATAATATCTTGCGAAGTGCTCTTATCAAAGATTTGTGTCCCAGCCTAATTATAGACACATGCGTCCTGTAACCCCCCCTACTTCTACCTCGGGTGAGACTTCGCCTTCTTTGCAGGAGTTGCTTAAAAGGGTCGATAGTCAGGGTTTTGTTGGTGCATTGTTAAGAGTTGAACCCTGGTTCTTCCCTTGTGCCAACAAATGGTTCCGCTGTCGGGACTTGAAATTGTGATTGCTGGGAACTCAAGTAAAGAAAAAGAGAAGCTTTGTGTGTAGATCTATTGTTGAAGTGCACAATACTCTATTTGAATTGTGAAGCATTGTGTCAACAAAGTAAGTTGTTCTAAAGAAAAGAGGTAAGATTATAAAGCTTTGTGCTTTGGTAAGAGAAAGATAAGTGAAAATTTTTGTTTCGAAAGCATGAATTCAAGTATGTTTAATAGATTTTGTCCTAGTTTGAAGGCTAGGGTGCAGTTGAAAGAAAGAGTTGATTTGAGTAAATTTAATGGAAATGAAGAAAGATATGTTATTCCTATGCATAGAAAGAGTTTTTGGACTAATAAGTGGATGCAGGAACCTAGAAATAATTTTTGCAGATTGCAGGTCCAACACTATGATCCTAGGGGAAGTGCGCAGTATAGAAAATATTGGGGAACATTTAAGAGAAAAAGAGGATTGACTTTGTGTTATAACTGCAGAAGGCCAGGACATATTGCTAAGGAATGTCCTGGGGTAGGCCCTATTTGTTTTTGTTGTAAGGTTGTTGGTCATGAGGTTGAGGATTGTCCAAGGATTATTGCTAAAGTTGAAGGTATGAACATAAGACAAGAAAATTATGAAAAGAGTCAAGAGACTAAGGGTATGTTAGAAATCCATAAAGAGAAAAGGTCAGAGGAAGTTTAGACTATGTTATTATAGTTGAAAGAAACGATGAATGCTCATAAAGATGTCAGTTTACCAGACAACCTGAAAGAAAAATAGCGCATAAGTGCAAGAATAGAAGACTTTGACATAGACCGTATAGTCTTGGATGAAGAAATACAAGTGAATATTATGACAGAATAAACTTGGAAAGTTTTGGGAAAGCCTACCGTGGTATCTTCTTTAGGAAGGACAAGCTTGTTTAAGGGAGAGATGATAACCTTATGTAGAAGAGTAACTACTATACCTATTATTATCCATGGAACATCAACTGAAGAAGAATTTGAAGTCATTAGGTTTGTTGGGAACAACGCCCCTTTCCCTCTTTTGTTAGGTAAGACTTAGATTGAGAAGGACCAAATAAGAAGGAAAGTAGAGGAAGAATCCACATAAAAGAAAATTAAATAATTAAGGGATTTCATAGCTAGGAAAATAGACTGACTAATAGAAGAATGAGAGGATGAGTCGAAGCAACAAAGCAAACTAACAACGTAGGAGGGACATAAAGAAAAATAATTAGCTATTAAGGTTGAAAGAATGAAAGAAGGCTTGAAGGACCTACCTATCCTAGAGAGAAGTGTGCCCACTCAGGAGGTGTTAAGAAAAGGTATATTAACTTCAGTATATTTGAGGGTACCTCAACAGTGCGAAGCCACTACACTAGGGGAAGATAAGAATAAAAATGGAAAGAGGATTCTAGAAACAGTTAAAGAGACTCAAATAACAATAAAGAAGGAAAGGAAGCTCAATAAAAAGAAGGCTAATTTGGAAAAGCTACAAGAAGTTAAAGAAGATAGATGGAAGACTTCGCAGACTGGAACCTCGCAAGAGGCAGGTTCACAGAATTTGAACCTCACTAGAACAACAAGTCTGTGCAGATTTGGAATTCACCATGGTGAAGTTATATGATCGTTGGAGGCACCCCGACCATTAGAATGGAGCTCTAGAATGGTTAGGAAACACATTTATGGGTTTATGGACTGCTTTTGGACATTGAGATTGTGCCTTAATGGATACATTTACATTGATGGAAGCATTTTCCTATCCTTTAGAAGATCTGTCACGATGCCCTGCTTATTTTACTCATCGATGGTGGCACTGGGACCACCTTTTTCTACCCATGATTGACTGAGCTAAGACGATAATTGCCCAATGGTTCTAGATGTGCTACCTGTCGCTGTCTAAAACTATACCCCACTTGTCCCGCCTATCCATTTGTCTACCCTGCCTATCTGTTAAAAGATAGAATGTCAGGCGAACCTAGTGAGCTTGAGAAGTATGTCGAGGAATTTCTTAGGAGGCTCATGGTTGACTGACCGGTATTTGAAGGTATTCAGGCTTCATCAACTAGGGGACTGGAGGCTTCCCCTTTAACCAGATGTTGTTCCACCCACATCAACCCCATAGCTAAGAAGAGAAGTAAGCACTGCATTGATCTGGCTAACACAAAGCAGATCCCTTCGATCCTACCTAATTATATTTCACCTCTAGCCAGCATTGTTAATCGTGACAGTATCCCTCTATAGTTTGAGTACCCCATTTTCACTACATACATTCCGAAAGGAATTCGCATAGTTGGGAGTCAGTTAAGACAAATCCCGTTGTTGAAGCACAATGACTTCAACTTAGGAGACTGAAAGAACTATGCCACATTATCTCCTCAATGCTACTTAATGAATACAACCAGAAAGAAACCGCGCCTTGTCTCGTAGACATGGATTAAGGGGTTGGCACAATCAACCATATTGAATGTAATGAATATTCCCCATTTTGGCTACCACCAGGAGGTTAACACTTGCGCTAAACTCCTTATGTGGTTCTATCATGGCGGATACCTATGGCTTGACAGAAGAATCACTATGGATATGATGTTGATCCACCAGATCATAGGTCTAAGTTTGAAGGGTCCTGACCCACAACAGTTTTATCCAGGGAAGTCATACGACCGTTCGTTAGCACAACACATCAAAGAAGCCTATGGAGAGGTAGAAAATGAGAAGCGAGGTTACAAGGTAGCCTCCATAGAGGATGGCATAGTGCGCCTTGCTTGTCAACACTTAGCTGGCAAGCTAGTGAAGAAGAACTGCCCCACACAGGTCATCGGGTTCGTGGTGGACCTTGCAGGAAAGTGTGTGGAGGGCATGTAGATGAACTGGGAGAACTACCTCATCAACGATCTAGAAAAGGATTTTCGTGAAGCTTAGGACTTGGGATATGAATTTCACTACAACTGGTTGATCATCTTGATCGCATTTGTGTCTTGGAAAATGCCTAAAGGAGCTACCTTCCCAAATATTGAATCTACAGAGCCCTTGGACGCTCAGTTTTCCACCCTGTGGTATACCAATGAGATGACGAAGCAATGAAGTCTAATTTCATGTTTCACGGATATTATCAGCAGTTGAAGGTCGCTATTGAATCATTCCCGCATAAGACACCACATACCCTACATTAGTATCGGCCCATAGCAAAGTTCTTCATTGATCCCCACTTCATCTACATCACTGCGTGAAGAGATGAGAATCATGAAGAATTTTAGTCACACTACAAGCTCACGGATGAAGATATGGAGTAGATTACAAAGGAATGGCCAGAGGAATTTCTTATACCTATCGCCGATGCAGATTTATCTGACACTAACACCATAGGAAGTCCAATAGTTACATGGATTGAACATGTCAGACAATCCAGTGGGATGAAGAAGAAGAAAAAGAAGGTTGAATTCCAAGACATAGAGAGTGACGAAGAGGACGAAGAGAAAACTTCTAGAGATAACGGGTCTGGTTCACCATGGAGAGGAGAAGACAAAGTAGAAGGACAGGGAGGAGGAGATGAAGGAGAAGAAGAGAAAGGAGGATGTGAAGTTACCACCCCTCCACTTGAAGATCCCCATGTTGGGACAGTGACACCGCAAAAGAGGAAATTTCTCTGAATAAACCTTCAGCAAGAAAGAAAACGTTCACTAATAAGCCACAGTTGGAAGCCACTGTCATTTATGACAACATCAGTCTATTCCGCGGAGCTATGGAGGATGCCTCTAAAGACATTTTGCAAATATACAAAGAGAAACAGGGAGAGTTGTATGAAAATATTGAGAGGGAATTGAAGGAAGTGAAGTAGGTTGTTCGTTTCTTCCACGCAGTACCTGTTGCGTCGTCTACACATTGCTCATCATAGACCGAGGACGAACCAACTCCATAGGGTGAACTAGATATTTGGATCACCCTCCCTTAGTATAGCATCAAGTTTTCCACCCCCGAAGAAGTACATTCTAGCCCCAACTTGGATGTTGAGGTTAACCTTAAAGGAATACCTCCAGGACAGGTTGAAGTATTGGAGGTAGAGTTGAAGGCATACAAGAATGAACAGAGAGACCTGACTGCTGAAAGAGAAACCCAGTTAAGAAGGCTTGTTGAGGAAACAAAAGCTAAGTCACAGATAAATCAGGAAGAGAAGGAGAAGGATGCAGAAGCCTTGAAAAAGGAGAAAGACAAAGCCCTAGTACAGTTACGAGTAGCGCAGGATAGTGTAGTTACCCATGAATGTGAGAAAGCAGAGCTTTAGGAAAATATTCAAGAGGAAAAATCCCAGCTACAAAAGGACAAAGAGAAGTTGCTTGCAAAGGAGGTCATGGTCAAAGAAGCAGTCAGTAAAGCATGTCTCTCTATGCCAAGCTTGGCACAGGAGGAGCAAGAGTCGGTCGAAGCTCAAGTAGCGAAGCTCGCAGAGACCCTCCAACAGCTTCAGGCTAGGATAACAGAACTGGAGGCCTGAACAATGTCGATCACCCCACAAGAGGTGTGTGACCAGAGGGAGGAGTCCTCCAAAAATGCAGTAGCAAGCATAAAAGACTTCGCTTCAACATGTAAACAATTGAGTGATAGAAGCACCGAGACGTATGATCGCCTCACCAAGGATCTAGAGTTAAAGAAGCTAGAAGCTCAGTTGCAAGAGGCGCAACAATAAGCATTCTCATTGTAGGCACAGATGAAGAAACTCATAGCAGTGGAAAGGATGAAGAGATCCCAGGAGGAGCACATAGTACAACAACATATCACTTCCCTCTAGGGTAAGGTGATGGAAGTAACACATAAGTTACAACATGTGTAGGACG
This sequence comes from Picea engelmannii, assembly GCA_009831015.1. Classification (NCBI taxonomy): domain Eukaryota; kingdom Viridiplantae; phylum Streptophyta; class Pinopsida; order Pinales; family Pinaceae; genus Picea; species Picea engelmannii. The sequence goes on from ML782609.1 coordinate 446,949, forward strand.
AAGCTTGCAAGGTGTACAAGGAGATTGATAGCCAAGGATCATAGTTATATCAAGTAGTTGTAGTTGTAGAACAACACCTGGAAGGGCCTTTTACAGAGCAGATAGTCCATGAGCTCACTGAGCAGGAGGCTCAGGCGAGGCAGCAAGTTGAGGCCACTGGAGTTAATCTCGAGGCTTTCGAAGCAACATTGTCCAGACCTGAGTGACTTGGGATGAGTCACAGGTGAGTGTTGGGGGCTTGTTGGCCCTCGACCAAGTTTTGGGGAAACTTTGGTCAGTTTTGGCCCACTTTTGGACTGCGACATGCTGTTCGAAGAAGGAGCACCCAGGCGGAGCTGAGATCATGGATCTCACCGATTTTGAGGGTTATGTGGACCCAGTAAAGGGTCCTCTAGGGTTTTGTAACAGGTTTATGGGATGTTGGCCCATGGGGTTTTCCCATGTTTAGGCCTTATTGTAAGGGTTTGTAAAATATAAATAAAGAAGAATGTATTATAGAAGAGGAGAAGAAAAGTGAAAGTATTTCGAGTTGCTCTGTGAAAATAAATGTATATGGTATAGGCTTGGTGCTTGATTTTGATTTTGTAGAAGGTGCTAAGTGCCATGAGAATATTTTTTGGCTCTATGCAATTGACCTAGCTTTGGAAGGAGGATCTAGTTCTTAGTGCACAGATATCCTGTCTAGTGCGGAGTTTGACTCTGTGTCTTAGAGCACAGGAGTGACTGAATGTATGATCTTGGTGAATAATAAAGAGGCGAAGTGGTTTGTGGATGTAGCCCCACCCTGGGGTGAACCACATATATCTGGTGTCTCATGGTTTTCTTTGTGCAGTATTATTTCTATTATGCATTTTCTTAGTGCTTGATTATGATGTGTAATGAATATATATTTTGTTGCTTAAGTACTTTACTTATGTTAAAGGTTAACTAAATGCTAGATATGACTTACAGTGTTAAGTGCTAAGTGCTAAGTGTTCGGATGCGTAATTACTTGTTGTTACTATGCTAGATTTGTCTTTGGTTATGCTCTGCGATGTTAAAGAGGCTATTAAACTAATGCATGTCACTTACTAAGCATTAACAGAATATCCTGTGAGGTTCTCTTATCATAGATTCATGTCCCAGCCTGGTTACAGACACCTGCATCTTGTAACCCCCCCTGCTTCTACCTCGGGTGGGACTTTGTTAAGAACCAAATATCAATATAGCATAGAAAAACCTCAGAAAAAGTATTCAACGCCTTGAAAAAGAGATGATTTCAGATAATAAGCCTCTTCTAGGGAGAAACCTCCTTTTACCCCACTTAAATGTTCAAGTACAAGATGATTTAAAATGAAAATGTCTCCTTGGTAAATATAGGATACTAGGAGGTATAATTACAACTAATGGCCTAAAGCCGACATAAATAAAATAACATTACTAATATAATATGCCCAATTAAGGGGTAATGAGCCAATAGTAGGGATTAACATGCCCCTCCCCTTGAGACAAGTGTTGTCCGCAACACTTGAGTAACTCTGGATGCTTTTGTATAAAAGACTCATCTTCCCAAGTGGAATCTTCAGCTGGTAGTTTCCTCCATTTAATGAGATACTCTGAAAT
>ML782609.1:452456-540490 GCA_009831015.1 Picea engelmannii
ATGTGGCACATTATGGAGATCAAAGAATTGCTCCATCTGAAGTATCCATGTGATTGGGTCCTTGCCATCAAACTTCCTCATATCAATCTTAGGAACGTGGTTGGTCTTCAAGCCAAAGTTGGAGTTTCTCCATTCTTGATTCATCTTCCTTGTGTCCTCATCATGAATTTCATGGGATGCATTTTCACTTTCAGGTGTCTTCTCTGTTACAAAAATTTTCAATACTTCCATGATCTCCCCTTTTAAACCATCGATCTTAGTATCCAACTTAGCTTCCATTGAATCCATCTTCTTTTGTAGTTCATTTATGTCCCTACACATTTCTTCACTTTCATCAAGAGTCCAAGTAGGATTTTCTGGAGGCTTATTTGGTGTAGAAGGTCCCTTTTTTGGTGGCATGTTAGCCAAGTATCACTTTTGAACCTTGATTTTGAGGTGGTTCTGCTAGACAATATTTCTTCTGTTGTATCTCCCAAGTTTCGGCCCTTCTGGGTATGAAAATTTATTTTATGTAGTTCTCTGATATTTCTTCTCTACAATGCCACAGGTCTAATCAAAATTGGATGTGCCAAGTGGAATTTATGATAACTTCCCCACACCTTGCATATTTTTGGCCTTTCCAGGAGGTCTCAATTGTATAGTGTGCCCCACACAAAATAATTGATATAAAATTCTGAAACTCACACCCAAAATACTACAGACTGTCCACGATCCAATGAAACTAGTCCCACTCAATTTGGATACTCTAGGAAGAAGTTATGATTGTTTTACCTGGAACACCTTCTTGAGACTAGTCAATAGGACTAGTCAGATATCCTATCTTACAAAAGGGTGTATATACAAATTTAAGATGACCCAGAAGCTGAAATTTTTACCATAGATACCTTACTTATTTATGTAAATAGCCTCTAGATTTCATGGTCTGAAACGTTACAGAAAAGTTTTTATAGCGAAAATTACGCAATGACTCAGTTCAGGATGATTCCTAAACCCTATCTTGTACAGGATGTATCTCCAAAAGTATAAGGCCTCAGGAGATTCATTTTGAACCCAAGGTACCATTATCCGTCTGCTAAATTCCCTCCAAACCGTTCCTTCCGAAATGTTGTAAAAAACAAGTTATTGTGAAAATGCCAAGGTGTCTCAGATGTAGCAGCGAAACCCCAAGACCTTGAGCTCTGATACCATATGTTAAGAACCAAATATCAATATAGCATAGAAAAACCTCAGAAAAAGTACTCAACGCCTTGAAAAAGATATTATTTCAGATAATAAGCCTCTTCGAGGGGGAAACCTCCTTTTACCCCACTTAAATGTTTAAGTACAAGATGATTTAAAATGAAAATGTCTCCATGGTATATATAGGAGACTAGGAGTTATAATTACAACTAATGGCCTAAAGTCGACATAAATAAAATAAAATTACTAATATAATATGCCCCAATTAAGGGGTAATGAGCCAATATTAGGGCTTAACAGATTTTTCCTGCTTCGCAGTTGTTGCCAAAAGGGTTGATAGTCAGGGTTTTGTTGGTGCATTTTTAAGTGTTGAACCCTGGGTCTTCGCTTGTGCCAACAATATACACCACACCAAAATGGTGTTGCTGAGATAAAGAACCACAAATTAAAATAAATGTCTAATTGTATGATCCAATCTAAGGGATTAAATCTAAAGTATTGGGCAGAAGCCATCAACTATGCAAATTACATAGTAAATCACACTCCCACAAAGGCTCTTAAAAGTATAACACTGGAAGAAGATTGAACTAAAATTAAACCAGATGTAAGTCACTTCGATGTATTTGGTAGTATAGCATGGGCTCACATTCCTGATGAGAAAAGGAAAGCATTGCAGCCTAAAAGTGAGAAGTGTATATATGTTGGTTATTTTGAAGATGTCAAAGGTTATAGAATTCTTCAACCACATTGTAATGAAATTATTATGAGAAGAGATGTTAAATTTGATGAAAATCTCTTGGCTTGTGAGCCTAATTTGGCGATTGTGCCTTCTTCGGCCTGCGATCCATCTTTGATGTTTGTGCTTTCTTCGGCCTGTGATCCATCTTCGACGTTTGTGCCTTCTTATGTTATTATTCTAGTTTCTTCTTGAGATGATGACAGTGAGGATGAAAATCCACCTATGCTTGCTGACCTTCCTCCAGATGAGTCCTTTGAACCTGAACCAACACCAACTCCTCTGCTTCCTAAATGGATCTGTTCAACACAAGAAGAAACTGGTGATCTTGTCAGTGATCCTTTAGATCAACATTACACACATTCATAGTTCCAACGAGCCTCTTCTATTTTGGCTCAATTTTCAGAGACTCATGATCCATAGACATTTGCATAAGCTTCAGGTCATCCAGATTGGGATACAAAAATGAATGACGAGTATTGTTCTTTAATGGAAAATGATACTTGGTATCTTGTACCTCTTCCAAAAGGAAGAAAACTTGTCAGATGTAAATGGGTCTACACAACCAAGTATGCATCAAATGGAAGTGTTGAAAGACACAAGGCTCAGTTAGTTTCCAAAAGACTTTCCCAAATTGAAGGAATCAACTATAATGAAACCTTTTCCCCTGTAGCCAAAATGAATTCCATCCACCTTGTTCTTTCCCTTGTTGCCTCACATAAATGGGAGGTCCATCAGATGGATGTTAAATCCGCCTTCTTGAATGGAGATTTGCAAGAAGAAATCTACATGGAACAACCTTTTGGATATGTCCAGAATAACTCTAGCCTTGTTTGTCACCTTAAGAAATATTTTTATGGTCTTGACCAAGCTCCCCGAGCTTGGTATGCCAAAATGGACAACTTTCTTATTGACACCATATTCTCCAGATTCCATTATGATCCTAATGTGTATACTAAGAAAGTAGGAAGCCATCTCATCATACTTTTCCTTTATGTTGATGACCTTATCCTTACTGGTAGTGACTCAAAAATTTTAAACCATGTGAAAACTAGCCTTAAGAAGAAATTTGAAATGACATACTTAGGCTTTTTGCACTATTTCCTTGGTCTCCAAGTTTTGCAAACTAACGAAGGAAGTTTTCTTTCCCAGTCTAAGTATGTTTGTGACCTTGTTCATCGCTCTCACTTGGATGATTGTAAACCATACCCTTCTCCCTTCCAGTCTGGAGTCAAGCTTACTTCCACCTGTACTTCTCCCTAAGTTGATGCCACCCTACACCTTCAGTTAGTTGGTAGCCTCTTATACTTGACTCATACCCGTCATGATCTTTCCTTTTTTGTTGGTCTTGTTGCCTGGTATATGAAAACAACCCATGAAAGCCATTGGAAAGAAGCTAAAAGGATACTTCATTATGTCCATGGTATAGTTCAGTTTGAGATACATTATAGTTCATAGGGGACTCCTTTATTGGTTTGTTTCACTGATTCAGATTAGACCGACAATCCTGATGATTGGAAGTCTACTGCAGGTTATGTTTTCATCCTTGGTTCAGGACTTGTCACTTGGGCCTATAAGAAACAATAGACTATTACACTTTCTTCAGCAAAAGAAGAGCACTGAGTAGTGGTAAATGCAAGTCAAGAAGCCTTGTGGCTTCGACAGATGCTTTCAGAGTTTGGATTCCAGCAGCAACATTCGACCAAACTTTAGTGCGACAATCAGAGTGCCATCAAGCTCGCCAAAGACCTAGTTCAACATAAATGCAACAAACACATCGAGCTACACATGCACTTCATCAGAAAGCTCATTCATGATCAATTTATTGAAGTGATCTTTTTCCCTACGGAAGATCAAGTTGCAGACATTTTCACAAAGTCTCTTACAGAAGCAAAGTTTTCCAAACTTCGATTTATGTTAGGAGTTTAGGAAGTTGTCATCAAGAGGGGATAGACTCTAATGCCTCCTTCCTTATCCTATTGTGTCAATATTGTAAATCCTTCAATCCTATCTCAAGTTGTTCTTAAGGGGGATGTTAGGATATTTAGACACTTAAGAGTTAGTTAAGATCTACTTGGTCTAATCTATCGTTAGGTAAAAGTGTGTAAATTCTTAGTGTGTTTCTTTATTGTGCATTAGTATGCATTTGTAGTTAGGAAATCCGACGATCATGATAAGTTATCGACATAGAGTGATCTGACAGTTCATATTCTCCTCGATATTAATGGCCATTGATCCATGGCTTAACACCCGATTGGTCCATGATCTCTATTTAAAGAGAATGGAGGATCATTTTCCAATGATAGATTGTGAGAAAATCTCTTGTAAAATCTCTTTGTAACCTTTTTCTTTTGCATTAATAAACTACTCCAAGTGGCCACATTGGCTGGGGTCATGGATGTTTCCCTGTAGGGGTTTTACCACGTCAAAACATCAATGTGTTTATCTTTGATCTAGTTGTGATAGTGGTTATTGAAGGTGTTTGTCCTTTGTTGAAATACCTTTGTTGTCGAACATTCTATCAATTGGATAATGGGGTGCATGAATTCGACTTATGTCACTGTGCTTATCAATGGGTCTCCCTCCAAATTCTTTCATGCTTTCGGGTGTCTTTTTTAGGGGTGATCGTTGTCACCCTTTCTCTTTCTTATGATCACGGAGGATTTGAGTAGGCTTATTAATGAGGCATGTTGTTTTGGTAAGCTCTCAGACGTGAAGGTGAAATATTCTATTTCATTATCCCATATTCATTTTGTTGATGATGTCCTTTGTTTTGTATAAGGGTCTTCCCAATTTTCTTTTTCTCTTTAAAGTGTCTTGGACTTATTCTATCGAGCCACAAGTATGGAGATCAATTGTAGTAATTCTTGTCTCATTCCACATAATTTATCAAAAACCTCTCTTTCAAAAATTGTAGAGGGTCTTCCCTTTCCGCGGAAGGAGTTGGATGTGGGATTTTAATATATGGGATTATTTTTTAATCTTCATGGATATAGGACGAGAGATTGGAATTGGTTGTATAACAAATTAGAAGCTCAAATTTTGTTTTGGGGTAACCACCTTCTTTCTAATCGTGGGAGACTAACATTGGTAAAATATATGTTGGAAAGCATTCCATTCTATTGGACCTCCATTGTAGAAGTTCCCAAGGGAGTTTTAACTAGGATTAAAAACACCAGTTTTCAATTTCTATGGTTTGGGGAAAAGGTTTCAAGTGGCACTAAATTGGTTAAATGGAGTAGGTTAGTTTTCCCTAAGAAACATCGGGGATGGAGACTAAAAAAAATCTATTTGTTCACACTCTCTCTAGTATCCAAAAGATTATGGCGTCTTACTCACAATTTTTCTCTATGGGACAAATTCACAAAGTCCAAATACCTCAACAGTTTGTGAATGGAGCATAGGTTTAGGTCACTAAACAAATGATCCAAAGGATCGATTATATGGAAATCTTTGTTAGATCCTTTTCTTATTGTAGGGGAGTGGACTATGCAGAAAATAGGAAATGGAAAGGTGTGAATAGGTGCGGAACTGTGGCTAGGAGATAGACATGATTTTCTACTTTCTTCTCCTTTAATCCAATCCCTTCATGAAGCAATGATTTTCTACTTAGCAGATGCCCAAGCCCAAAGTTCATAGAACTAAGGGTCTTCTAGGTGGAAAAATAGTGTTGATATTGGCTTGGCAGGCCCTTTGGTAGCATAATAAGCATTCTTTATTGATCTATAGGTCTCAAACTATATCTTGTTAAATGATGAAGAATATGAATCTCTTTGTTGGTAAAAAATCTATGAGATTGGAGAGTATACTGCAAAACTAGGATATAACGCAGTGGCAGAAGCCAAATTTTCAGAAGAAAAATATTGGTGGTGGGGCTCCCTTTGGAAACTTCAGGCTCATATGAAGAGGATAATGTCTTTATGTGTCTCTCTAAATAATAAATTGCTCACGTGGGAGACTAGGGTAAAATGTGGATGGGTTTGCCCAAGTCTATGTGTGCTATGCATATATAATGAAGACTCATGCTCACATCTATTCATGTGATGCACTTACTTTGAAAAGATTTTGTTTTGGTGTTTAAGGATCTAAAATTCCATGTGAACTAGGCACACAACGAACTAAATTGTATCTTTCGTTCATGGATGGAGGATAAATAGGTACATCAATTTGAGGCATTCCCATGCATTATGGTAAACACTATTTGTTGGCATCATAATAGCTTTATTTTTTAAATATGGTTTCATCCCTCATGATATCTATGCATCTCTCATCATCAATATTATGAAATAATTCATGGTCAAAAAGTAAAAAGAGAAGGAACACATACCTATCATGATGGAACTAGCCAAATCCATCCCTTGGGGCTACTTCGATGGAGCTAGCCAAGGGCATCTACCTCACTATGGGGTTGTATTAGTTCTATTCTTAAATCAAAACCATTATATTCATATTCTCTATGCTCCTGGAAGAGGCTCTAACAACCATGCATAATATCTTTCTCTCATAACCTTTCTCACTCTATCTCAGGAGAAAAGGATAAAAAATCTACAGATAATGTGGAAAACAAGGGCATTCAACGATTCCAATATTTTCATAGTTTGGGCATGGAAGAAGGATAATGTGGAAAACAAGGGACTTGATTTCATACTCCGTGATTCATATTTCCAATTAGGTTCCTTCGTTTTTCTCTCTTATCATCATATCCTACTGGAACTAAATACAACATCCGAAAACATGTCTAAGGAAACCTTACAACTGCCAAAAGGATCCTTTGGCTTCTATGAATTTATGGATGTGGTAGAAAAAGAAGCGATGGAATTATAGGTATAATAAGTTCTTGTAATTTTTTAGAATTATGTAGTGGGTAGTCTCTGAAGTTTTTTGGTTATAAAAGTTGATCCTTTTAAGTTTATTTATTTATTTCTTGATCAACCCGTACATGACTCTTTTGAGTCTAGGTCAATCTCTTTATGATCGACTATAACATGTATATTCAAATACTATGAATATAAGTTTTTTATTTATTTCTTGATCAACTTGTACATGACTCTTTTGAGTCTAGGTCAGTCTCTTTATGACTGGACCGAGTGTAACATGTATGTTCAAATACTATGAATATATATTTTTTTTTCCAGCAGAAAAAAAAAAAAAATTTTAATTAACAATGACCTTTCTAATAAATTATAACAATGACCCTTCATAATGTACATAATAATGTAAAACTGATAAATCAAAGAGTTGGGATTCTTTTTATGCTTCTAGTCCAGGGAATCTAATCTCATGTGAAACTAGGGAGTATTGTACAGTGTCGAAAATTGTTATATTCAATTTAAGTTTTTCTTGGAAGATGCACCAATAACTAGGCTAAAATAACCAACTTAAATACAAATGAATTTGTTGGATACCTAATCCTCATGATTATGGTATTTTGTAAATATTATTGTAAATATTATTTAGGAGAAATATGAAGAATGGTAGGTGAATTTGAAGAGTCATCTGTATATCTTGAAGATGAAACCAAAGGTCATATGAAGTTGTATTTATAAATTTCTCATGTTAATGAAAAACATTAAAGTGTGGAGTTACTCATTGTCTACCCATACCTAGCCTAATAGTGGTATCCAAGCAGGTTCTAACTCCATGATTCTCTCCTCCCCTAGGAATTTCATTTTCCCACATGTAGAAACATCCCTTTGTAGGACTGTCTCTATGATTATTCCCTACACCCCTCATCTATGTCATCTACGCCCTTCATCTCTACCATTGTTGCATGCCTAGGGTTTTTTGAATTGGCCATTTTTTCTCCCTCCAATTGTATCATAACCTTGGAAAATTGCTCAAAGCATTCAAATATTCTTCTTGAAGAGAAGGTGTTCCTTTTGCAGGTGTGATTTGATTTGCTTCATGAGGTTGGAAGTTCAAATCCTTGAGAGAAGAAAGCTCCATAGTAGAATATGACATCAAGGAATAATCAATATTCAATTTTAAATCCATCATTGTAGCAAGTTCCATCTCGCCCAATATCAAATCCCTATTATTGGTAGAGGCCACATCTGATAGACTCTCCCATAGTACAAATGATCATGTCATTAGGCTTAGATATGTGCACAAAAATCAAGGATCTTGAACATTTCCATATCTATCCCAATTTGTGAGGAGGTTGATGCATCTGGCCTAGATGAGGAGGCACCAGTATATTCCTTCCACTATGCAAGAAGAGCATATGATGATTGTTTCAATTGTTGTTTATCAATATCATTTGCATGGGCACCTATGAACCATGAATTCACTCTCTCATGTAGTTCAAGTATGATTTTGAAAGCTACAAGTATTTTGTATTTAAAGTCACATGGGATGAGAGGAAGTATGGGAAACAACATGTTGGGAAAATAATTTGATTGAAGATGAGAAAATTTCTCATCATTTTATTCCAATTGGTGCATTTTTTTTGAAGGAAATCTAGTCTCATCCTCAAAGCAATGAACACCCATCTAATATTTTCCTCTCATATCGACATCTGGGCAACTGATCTTCTTCTCTGTTTAAAATTCAATGATTTCACATTATTTATTTAGGTAACACCCCTTCTCTACAAATTAGTAGACTACATTGAATTCCTAGTATTGGTCCCATGAGAGTTTCAAAGAGAAAAACATGTGCAAGCATGTGGCTGCTACTCATGGCATGTAATCAATGTAATCAATGGAAGGGATCATTTGAGATTGTATAGAAGGAACTTCAATCTTGTGTATATGAGATATGCATGTTGCATAGATAAAAGGAATCATTCCTTTAATCATTTGGGAAAATGAACTACTCATTCTCCTTTACAACCATTGGAGGTTCAATAGTTTCTTCTCAAGGCTATACAGTCACCTTTGGAATATAGAAGATTGGAAAATGCATTCTCTTTTTGGAAAAGGGAAGAAAAAATCATATTATTCTTCTAGAGGAGAAGGTAGTGAGAGAGGACACAAAAATAATAACTTTAGAGGAAGGGGGGCGTATGCATAATCCCCATGAGGAATCTAATATTCAATATGTCTATTTTGGGAAGAATGGAGATGAGGTAAGCACATGTAGAATCTCTTAGGGGAAGATAAAAGACAATTAAGATAAAAAAGAAGAAAAAGATAAAGGTAAAGCACCTAAATCTGCTCATTATATTGTTTCCCATTGAAATATTTTGTTTAACAAGTTCAACACACCACATGAACTTCCAGAGAGACTTAATTGAATATCTAGGTAAAAATGTAGATGGTATAGTCTATTTTGCAGATAAATCAAGTCTCAAACCTTCAAGAATTGCCACGATCAGGCTTAAATTTCTTTTACTCCCATAATTTCTTCTGCATTATGTGTTTTATCTTTCTGAGTTGCAAAGGAACTTGTTGTCTCTTTTTCAAATTCAACAACAAAGCCACTTGATTAATATCTTTGGTGGAAAAGTTTAAATAAGGAAATGTTTCGACAACATGGTCCTTATGACCAGAGTGGATGATGGAAGATTGCTAAAATTGAAAGGGACATATTCTTATGCATAAAATTCTATGTATCTCTCTCACCACAATGAAGGTACAATTTGATATATTCTCTTATGGCATTCTAGATTTAGACACATTAATTATGTCAGCCTTCATTTGTTGAAAAATAATGGTCTTTTTTGTTTTCCTACCATATCTAGGAAATTAAAGAAATGTGATGCTTGTATCCTTGGAAAACATAGCAAACAACCTTTTCATGATTCCACTTCTTGTGCATGTATGAAAATTAGATTGATACATTCTGATTTGTGTGTTCCCATGCTTGTTACATATTCTAATGACAACAAATATATCATGACTTTTATTGATGATTACACCATGATGTGTTGGGTGTACTTGTTGAAAGATAAATCATAGGCTTTTGAAACTTTTAAAAAATTTCATGTATGGATACAAAATGAAGCTTAGTCTACTATTGACTCTCTTTGTACTAATAATGGAAGAGAATATACATATAATGAATTTGAAAAATATTTTTCCAACATGGGATCAAGAATCAAACCATAGTCACATACAATCCTCAACATAATGGTGTAGTTGAAAGAATGAACATGACTCTCTTAAATATAGTTTGTTCCATGATGTTTTTCAAAAATACGAAATTGATGTTTTGGGATGATGCAGTTCTGTGTGAAGTATATGTGAAAAACATGAGTCCATATCATGCTCTTGGGAACAAGATTCCTTATAAAATGTTGTATGGCTGCTTTCCTTTGATGAGGCATGTTAGGGTGTTTGATTCCACTTGCTATTCCTTAATTCTCAAGGAGAAAATAAACATGCTTGATGAAAGGAGTTGGAAGTGCATCTTCTTGGGGTACTCAAATACCACTAAGGAATATCATATTTACAATGAGGTAAACATAAATTCATTCTTTTCAGAGATCTGATTTCTCTTTAATCCTCCAAGAATGACAAGACTATTGAGTGGCAGCTTGATCATCTGGATAAATTCACCCATGTAAACACATATCATGAATTTGATGATGAGATTCCACATATTGAAGGTGGTATCCCTATATTGGATCAATCTGTGGAATCTCCCATTGAAGTACCATCTCCCCCTCATGAAGAAGTTCCATCCACTTCATTAGAACAAGAAGTTTGTTTAGATGATGTGCTTGGGAAGATTGAAAAGCTAAAACTTGATGGAATCTCAATCTGTGGAGAAACATGGACCATCTTAGAAAGGTTCACCAAAGTGGCACATAAAGACACTTGAAAGTGTTCATCCCGATGAGGTTGGAAAGAGAGGAACTAGATGTTCCACAAGAGAATATGGAGGTGATGTAGTTAACTCACATGTAGGTGATGTAAATGATATTTTTATCTCCTATGATTGTGAATATAATTTATCTACTATATTTGAACCAACTTCCTTTGAAGAAGTTGCTTCTCATTATGTGTGGAAAGAATCCATGCACAAGGAGTATGATGCTCACATCAAGAATGGGACATGGAAGTTGGTGGACCGTCCATTCAGAACCAAATCAATTATATGCAAGTTGATCTTCAAGAACAAGTACAAATTAGATAGCTCACTTGACAAGAAAAAAACAAGGCTCATGGAAAAAGGATTTGCACAAAATGAAAGCCTTGATTATGAGGATACATTTTCCTGGACCACATCAAAATGGGCTACCATTCATACTCTATTTACCTTGGCAACAAAAAATGGATGGAAAGTTCATCAAACGGATGTGAAGACAACTTTATTTGAATGGATACTTGAGATAAATTGTTTTCATGTCTCAACCAAAAGGTTTTCTGTTGAAGCGACAAGAATATAAAGTATGCAATCTCATTAAATCCTTATATGTCTTGAAACAAGAACCGTAAACCTAGTATGAAAGTATAACTAAACATCTTCTAAAATTAAATTTCAAGAACTTTAATCTTGATGAGGCAACTATGTTTTTAAAGAAAGTTGGAAAAAATATGGTATATCTTGTAGTGTATGTAGATGAACTATTTATAATAGGGAATAATGAAATCAATATTGCATCCATAAAGAAAGAGTTGAATAAAGTATTTGAGATGAAAAATTTAGGACATCTTCAATACTATTTGGGCATTGAAGTGACTCAAAATCTGAAGTGCATATTCATCTCCCAAAATAATTACATTGTAGAATTGTTGAAAAAGTTTGGCATGGTTGAGTGTAACATTGTCTCTAATCCAATGGAATATAATTTGAAGCTCACGTCTAAAGAAGGGAATGAATTTGAGGGTGCAACCAAGTACACCCATCTTGTGAGAAGTCTTATCTACCTTATCACCACCATACTAGATATTTCATTTGATGTTCAGATTCTTTCTAGGTTCATGCAAAAACTTTGTGAAGGACATTGGTTTTCTACGAAAAGAGTTCTAAAATACTTGAAGGGAACTCAAGACTTTAGACTCAAGTATTTGAAGGTGGATGACTTCAACCTAATTAGATATTTTGATTTAGACTTTGATGGGGATAACGAAAGTGGAGTATCAACTTTATGCTATGTGGATTCCACAACAAAGGTAGAATATGTGGTAGTTGCAAAAGAAACAAAGGAGATTATGTGGTTGAGGAAAATACTTGAATATTTGGCGGAGAATCAGGTGAACTCCACTCCTCTTATTGTTGAGAATACTTCTGCAATCGAGTTGTCCAAGAATCTTGGATTCCATGATTGAAACAAACACATCAACACAAAGTACCATCTAATTTAATATCATGTAGAGGCCAATACTATTCGCTTGAGACATTGTTCCACAATTGAGAAAAATGCAAACATCTTCACCAAAGCACTCGGAAGAGAAAATTTTGAAAAATTTAGAATGATGCTTGGACTCACAAATACCCCTTCGAATTAAGGGGGAATGTTGGATACCTAATCCTTGAGATTATGGTGTTTTGTAAACCGTATTTTAGGTATTATTTAGGGGAAATATGAAGATTCGTAGGTGAATAGGAAGAGTCATAAGGACCTCTTGGAAGATGAAATCAAAGGTCATCCCAACTTGTATTTATGATTATCTCATGTTTACTCATTCTCTATTCATACATACTATGAGAGAATCACTATTACCTTATCTTGTATTTATTAATTGATTATATCTGTTGTCTCCCACAATTATTCAAATGGTCTTATTCAATCTAACAATTTAATTATTAATTTAAAAATTTAAACACTAAATCTAGTTAATTATTAATTGAATTGAATCCCATAATTATTCAAGTGATCTCACTCACTGACTCAAATTAATTAATTATTAATTTATCAATTTAAGTGATCTCACTCTTAATTGTTGATTTATAGGTTCAAGTCATCTCAATGTGATTCATTAGTAATTTGTCAAAAGTGTTTAGACAATTTAAAGAATAATTGAAGTTTTCAAATGATAAAGATCGCATTCTTATCATTTTTTTGTTTTATTATTAAATTATTTAATATAAATAATTTATTATTAAAAATATATATTAAACAATGTTTTAAAAAATCTTATAATTGGAATTAGATATATGTATCTAACAGTGAAATTTATTATAAAATAATAAATATTTTAAAAAAGTCATATTATTCTTATTCATATTTTGTATTATTATCAAATTATTTAATACAAATAACATATTATTAAAACATATATTAAACAACATTTATAAAATCTTATATTTAGCATTAGGTATATGTATTTAAGAGTATTTTTTAAAAAGTTCATATTGAATTTTTTCAAATGATAAAGATATTATTCATATTTGTATTATTATTAAATTATTTATTAGGTTAAAATTTAACTAATACAACTAACACAATCGCTATTACCTTATCTCATATTTTATTATTTGACTCGATCCGTCGATAGAGAGTCTCCCATAATTATTCTAGTGATCTTATTCAATCTGATTAATTATTAATTTATCAAGTCAAGCGACCTCACTCGGTCTAATTAATTATTAATCTCAATTTAATTAATTATTAATTTATCAGTTCGAGTGATTTCAATCTTATTATTAATTATTAATTTATCAAATTGTTTAGATAACCTTAAAAAAACACTTGAATTTTTCAAATGATAATGATAAAGATCCTATTCATACTTAATAATATTATTAAATTATTTGATAAAAATAATATATTAAAGAGCATTGTAAAATTTTAAGCTTGAAATTAGGTATATGTATTTAACAATAAATTTATTCGAGAATACTTTTATAAAATAATCTACATTATTTTAAAAATAAATTCATATTGAAATTTTCAAATGATATGGATCTTATTCATATATATAACAATGAGATTTACTATAAAAAAAAAATAATTTTATAAAATAATATGAAGGGGATATGTAATTAAAAATGAAATTTACTAAAATATTTGGGGTGCAGAGTCGAGTGGTATGAAGCGGATATTGAGTTAATGGGTAATGTTGCTCATCCGACCGTTGCTTCATTGTTGATAAAAAGAGCACAAAGTTTATTTATTGTCCACTAGCCCCTATCAAGCCTAAAAGCTGGAGGCATTTCCACTAGCCCCCATCAAGCCTCCGCAACACACTAGAGCTCTCATGATTTCCCGTGCAACATTTGTTTTAAAGAAGAGAAAATGAAACTTCTATTTGAGGTTGAAGTGGCAGATTTAAAATTTTGAATTGAGCAATTGGACCAACAAATCTCACTATTATTGGCTATGAATTCCAACACTGCTCATCAACGACCTGTTTCAGACTTTTCTTCCTAGGATGCAATTCACCTGAACATCCCCATTCTTATGCTGGCGAGAAACAAGCCTTCTCCTCTAGATGGAGAGGTTTCACATTCAGTTTAGTAGCGGTTATTCCTTTAGATCCATTGCTTCGGCTTTAAATATGATTGTTTTTTTTCTATTAATACTATGTCATAGAGAATGTATCCCCTTTGAACATTTGCTAAATTATTTTCTGACCCCATGGGGCTAATTAAACTTTGAACGATGGTTGAGTTGGGTTGGTTTCCTCTCATGGGAACCCATGTTACAACTGGTTGTATGTTTTCAATTGTTGTTTTATAGTAGGTGATACAACTTTTTCTTATTTAAAAAGGTTATTTCTCTGTCCACATTTTTTCCGATAGGGAAAAGATCCCCTTTCTCTCCTTCTGGCTATCCCCCATGTCAAAAATTGGTGGGAGACTTACTGTGAGAAAAATTCCATGGAGGAGTATGGAATGTTTGAGGCCGAACTCACTTGGGATTTTTTTATGGATGTCGTTAAGGAACAATATTACCTTGTTGGAAACTATGATGACCAATACATGTGATGGACCAAACTGCATCAGGATAGGGACCAAATAGTGCCAAAGTTCAAAAATACCTTTTATACATTGCACACCAAGATGGGTCTGAAAGACTCTGAGTGAAACCTGGTTCTTAAATATCATGGGGGTATACACAGGTACATCCAAACATAAATGGAGTTTTTGTACATCTCATCATTGGGAGCCTCTTATCGATATGTTGTCAAAATCGAGCATAAATTTAAGTAATACAATAAGCGGGATTTAGGGTCTGCAAATCTGCAACAACCAAAGTATGGTAAAGGCATCCCTAACTCACAAAAAATCCAACCTCAAGAAAACTAGTCCAAGGTGTAGGAAAATAAGGGTAAAGAGAAGACAAAGAATGACATTGGAAAGTGGTGTGACTTCCACAAAATCCCTTGGCACAATAAGAATGAATGTTGCTTGGACTAGTCATTGGTATTCGAGATCAAATAAAAAGTGTCGAACCCCAACTCAGACTCTGATTCAGAAAACAATAAAAGGAAATAGATCATTGATGTAGAACCCACTACTACCATCACAACCACAACAATCCAACTAGAAGTACCAAAGGGGGATGAGGAGGAGGAGTGCCTCTTCCATTCATAGATGTGGGTGAAGGGGATCCCACTTCATTTCATTGTTGATAGTGGAATCCAAAAGAACCTAATAGTGGCAGAGGTTATCAAGCAGTTAGAGTTTTCGAAAACACCACACCCTCAACCATACACCATCAGGTGGCTTCACCATGAACAAGATATCCATGACAGTCAGTAGTATTGTCTATCCTACGACATCCATACCTTCAAGGATGAGGTACTTTCTGATGTTTTCCCACTATATGTCTGTGATATTCTTTTATACCAACCATATATGTGGAAGCGTCATGTTGTTTATGAGTGTCAACACCATAGTGTCATTATTACTCTGGGAGGTCAATTCTATAGGATACAAGAGGTAGTTTTGACTATTGTCTCTGAAAAACAGTACCACAAAGTAATCTATCATACCAAAAAGTTTATCCTCTTCACGATCTAGTCAAAAGGTGAAGAAAAGGACACTACAACCACTACATCCTCGGCCCAAGACCTTTCTATCTAGTAGAAGGAGGTCGACAAGATTGTAGTAGAGCATAAATATATTATTGCTTCACCTATGGGGGTGCCTCTACACTACCCAATAAAGAAAATATATAAATGATCCCTTCATAGCTCTATTGGCCACAACTCTTTTCATGTGTTCTTGGGGTTCCAACCATTAGCCCCCATTTTTTTGTTTGTTAATTTGTGGGGGACCTGTTGGCTTGGCTATGCGATTAACCTGTGGCTTGAGAAACCGCGACTCAGGGGCATCTAAGCCATCAAAATCACCCGGGGATCGCACCCAGCCTGAACCACACCAACCCTTAACATGGTTGGATTTTTTGTCCCCACAGGTTTCGAACCGGTGACTTTAACAACACGGAGTGGCTTAACAACACACTCCGTCACCGACTACCCTACACCTCGGGGACCCATTAGCCCCCATTGATATAGCTCTTCATGTTGCATATTCACTGATAGAGTCCTCCCGCACTAATACCAAGGAAAATCATTTATCTATATTGGCTGAATGGATCCAACCCCTCCAACAATAGGTTCATGACATCATTTAACAAGCTAATTCCAAGTACACACATGATCACTTCTTCACCAATAAAAACACCTTACCAAGGTTCAAATTCGATAAAAGCTTCCCCATCTCCCATAGGAACCTTATGCAATAGGGACCATTACTTCCTAAGGGGAGAGGAATGATTCAAGTGGATATCAATGGCCACCCACCTATACCACTAGCTCAAAACACATTTTTCCACCTTGGCATTTTTATATGGTGTTTTTGAATCCTAAACTTCCAGGGCCATTTTGAGGACCAAAACGACATTTTTTGGAAATTCAGGGGGATAAGGATTGCCAATGGAATAACCCTAGCCATAGCCCAAAGTTTTACTTTTCAGCTAGACCTTTCCAACGGTATACCAAGCACCCCAAACAAATATCATATGCAAAATTTACACCCTCAAGAAGTTGACGTATCAACTACCCTCATTGGGACCCATAAACCTTTTGGCATTTCATGTTATGGGGTTAGGGTTTTTGATGTTTAGTGTTTTCTCATTAATTCTCTATGTTAAAAATTCCTTTTGAGACTCATTGTAAACATCTTATTTCGAATGAGCGTAGCCATCACATCTCTTCTCATAGATATGCTACCACCATTCTATTGAGTTGATTTCACTCTGCAATTTATAGTTCTTGTACATTTCGTTGATTAATAATGTTATCACACAAATTGTAGATTGGGAAAATTCCAAACCAATCCACAAGATGGCGAGAAATATGGGAATATCTACCCACTTTCACCTTAGATAGGCACTTCCCTCACTTTAAAGATGATGCAATCACCTCAAGGGGGGAATCCTTGGTGACCCTAGGGGGATTGAGACAAAAAGTGTAACGATGGAAGGTGATGCTCCTATAGGTCAAAGTAAGAGGTGGAATATGTCTTGGAAATGAGTCTTGGTGATGGTAAATGGTTGTCAGAACCTTGAGTACCTACCTAAGAGAATTGTACCTTCCCGAGACAAGAGAAAAGACAAGTATACAAGCCCAATACCGAAATGGACAAGTAGGTGAAGATTTCTTTCCTATATAGCAGTAGTAAGAAATGATATAAATCAACAAGTAAATGATAATAAATATGCTATATATGCGACTAAAAGTCAAGTAAAGATGCAAAAGATTAGGCTAGCAATGACTAGTATAACTCAAGCAAGATAAAGTAAGACTTTAGTGTTAAAGTAAGGTTGTTAAGTAACGTTATTGAATATATATTATGACATAATTATGGCTGTATAAAAATATTTCTACAGAAGAAAAATATACCCCAAGAAATCATCAAACAACTTGCCCAACAATTAGCCAATATCAAGTAGATTAACAATGACAACTTGTCCCCCAGATGGGGTGCCAGTGGAGTACACGCGTTGACAGGCGCAACCAGAAGAGTTCCTCCATGGCACCGGCCACGTGATGACCACGTGCCACTCCCTCCAACATGCTCCATGCCATTAAATTCATCTCATTTGAAGCAGGGCACCATTACTCTCAGTGCGCCTTGCTTTGTCTTCTCTTCCTCTCAAAGGACTTCCACCTTCCCTCGGCCTTTACCCTGCGTGTGCGGTTATTTATGGAACTTCACCATCTCCCTGGCCTATTTGAATGGCTTCAACAGCTTTGGATGGCTCATTCCTTCTTGGTTGTTTTTCTCAGTGCTCGACCTCCTGCCAAACTTCTCCCTGCTCTGCTTTTGTTTTTTCCTAGTCCGTTCCTGGCTCACTCTCGATCCCTCTGTTTCTCGGAGATGCCTCGGCTTCGAGGGAAGTCTAAACGCGAGTCAGCATGGAACCCAAACCGACCCCGCTTGGTCCCCCGTCCCCCTCCTGTTCCCTCCCTCTCTTCCTCCTCCCCATCGGCCACCTCGTCATCCTCCCTGGCGCAGTCGAACCAAATCCCTGCTCGTCTCCCACCCCTCTCCACGTCCCTGGCCAACATAATGGAGGGGACGGACTACTCAGCGGCCTCATTGGATTACAACCCAGGACCTTTAGGAAATTCAGCCTCTGCTTCGCTCCCAGGCCCTTTGGTTCCTCCCAACTCTCCAGCCTCACATTCGCTACAAGCTAGTCAAAAATCATGCCAACAACCCCACTCTTGAGTCGACTCCAACCCAGACCCAGATTGTGAATGGCACTTTTATAGGCCCTGGGTTTTTACTTACGGTGGGATATGGATGAACTCCTCTTCCACCTGGAGATCCTAGACGACAAAGCCTCTCATCTCCTACAATTTCTCTTTGCATTGTAGGGTGATCCCCACTTCCTAGTAGAGGCATCCCAAGTAGCAGCAGCCCATGCAACGGAAAATTCAGCACCAATGTTGGCACCACAGGGAGATTTGGTCCACACTAAGCCAGACCACGATGAGAAAGGGCCTCCATTTTGGATGGTTGAGGTCCAGAAGGAAGAGGTCCAGAAGGAGGATGGCCATAAGGAGAAGAACATGTCACCACAGCTGGAGGACGCCATGCAACTGGATGGGACGCGACTCGAGGAGGAACCACCTCCCCCCGGGGACCCGACATTTGGCACCTTCTTCGTGGCCATGTGACCACACTACAATCCATACCGGTGACGTGTGCAATGCCCTGTTCTGTGCATGACCAACTTTTGGCTTTGTTTTGTTTAGTGCATGGCCACCTATTATCTTTTTTCTATCTTGCTTTGTGCATGGCCACCCTTTGGCCCTATTTTGTTTATGGTTATCATGGTCTACACTTTGCATAGTTGTATAGGCCTCTGTTAGGGGACAAAATTTTGAACACTTCTGGCATTAGTAGCAGTTTAAGCCTTCAGTTATGAGGTAGTTTGGTTGGCTAAGATGGTTTCCCTCTGGGGAAGCTCGGTGTTTATAGCTTGAAACCATGGAAATTATGTGTACTCTTGGATTTTGACAGACTTTTATAAAATTCTTACTTATAAAAAAAAAACAATGACAACTTGTAAGCAAATTTTAGTGGTAGATTAGTGAGTATATTGATTTTTAAAGAGAAAATTGTTACAACCCTAATGGTTGTAGATTAAATTTATAACAACATCAATATGTACTTGGCCAAGATATACACTCTAGTGGCTCAATCAAGCTATGAGCATGTAAAATTGATTCCAATTTAGACAATTGAAGTATCTCCACAAAATATGTTTATTTTTTTTTTGACAAAAACGGTTAATGGAGCTTTATTTTAAAAGAGCAGTGGTGAAGCCATTGGAACTATTACATCTGAATCAGTTCCAATTCAACTGAACTATGACAAGTTCAGGAGGCTCTACTCACCTTCCTGATTATAGTTTCTTAGATCAAGAAATTCTACTAAAGCTTTAAGCTCGATATATGTGGAGGCTTCTATACAAAATGCCTACTTCACAGAGTTATTTGAAGAGATATTGCTTGGTCGAAACTTTACTTGCCGAATTTCCTTGGAGCCTCCTTCTTGGGTAGACCACGCTCCAGTTGCCAATCCTGGTTCATATTTTCCATTTGGGATTCCAGCTTGAGGACTCATGCTTCAAAATCCTTCTTTGGGTCTTGGTGCTCATGACGAATTTAGTCCATAGCCTCTATCAAAACGATTTTGGTCATTGTTATATCTTCACCTATCATTTCGAGTCTTTGCCCTGCCTCAGCATCTAGATTCTAAAGGAAGTCGTCTTGATTTTTCACAAAGTGTTTTATCCTCTTCAGTTCCTCCTCCATCGCGTTTAGTCTATCCTCCATCGATGACTTGTTCCCTGAGCTTGATGCCATTTTTGCTTCTTCTTCACTTGACTACCTTCTTCTGTGTGGGCATTTTCCCTTTTCTGTTGGCACTTTGGCTCTACATGGGTGATTTACCTTTACCAAGATGCACTGGGGTTGGAATTGCTTCTTGTGGCCTTTTCTTTTATCCCCGATTTCTGCCCAATTCGGGCTCAATTGCTCCTAGGCGATTCGATGTATCCAGCCGATTATATCGGTCTTGCACAAGGCATGGGGCTTGTGAGGGGCCTTTTTCCTTCTCAGTGCCCGATTGGGTGTCTCTTCCTTCATCCTTGGTGCTAGTCTTGTCTCTGCCTGTCCTGTTTCACGGTTTATGAGTTGTCTGAGCCCTTTCCATATCCTCTACGTCTTTTATTTGCCAGCACACGCTCTTGTGTACTCATTATCAACTATGACCAACTGTGACCTCCTCTTGCCTACCCAGGCCTTACGAGATTTCCATAATTGATGTGATTCCATTGACTTGGAGGTTTCCTATGCTTGAGAGGGCACCTTTGTTGGCTTCTGCATCTACTGGTGCATTCTGCTTTCAGAGAACATGGAACAATTGGTAGGTTCTCAGCCTTTCCAGTAGTAGTTGGAATTTCTCTAGTATGTGATGGATTTTTTCTTGGTTGACCATTTTACAGAGGATCAGAGCTTGGATTACGAGTCTGGAGTCCCTTAGGATCACTAGATATTTGACGTTTTTACTGATATCCTAGTTCAACCCTTTCCAAAGCGCTAGATCTTTTGCTCTATTGTTTGTTTATCCTCCCAATCCCCAGGTGTAGGATAGTTCTAGTTATCCATTTGTGTTCACTAGGACCCCTCCTCCACCTGCCACCCTGGATTTTCCTTTGGAGGCCCCATTGAAGAACAATATATGCGTTTTTTTTTTTTTTTCCATTCCTTGAAGTCCTCTTCTTTCATCCGCATTTCCCAATTTTCCTGTCTTGACTAGTTGCCTGTTTGCTGTGGTCGATCCTTGATATTGAAGTTTTTAATCCAATGCTCCTATTCCAGTTCTAGGACTCTCGAGTTCTTTACTTTGCAGAAGTACAGGGCACTTTCTCCAAATAAGGCCTTTATCTTAGTTGTGACTTGTGCAGGATTAATTTTGAAATTTCTGAATATTTTGGTGTTTCTCCCCAGATCTCCCATAAGATGAATTTTGGAAGTGTTCTCCAGATGGTGGATAGATGGGATTTTTTCATGAACTGGAAAGGACAAAGGAATCTCTAGTTTCAGAGCAGATTGTTAGTCTCTTGAGGTAGATCGATTTTTCCTGGCTTCAGTCCAAGGGCCAAATGCTAGACCTCTTTAGCGTACGGGCATTGCAGGAGCATACGATCTGATGTTTCCTCTTCTTGTGTGCAGAGTGGACATCTGGTTGGGCCATCCCACCCTCTCCTTCATAGATTTTTTCCCATTAGAATGCTCCTATGAGCCAGGGTCTATACAAACATATCTATATTTGGAATGGACTTTGTAGTCCAGATGGATTTCCAGATTGTAGGGTCTGGTGGGACATGAGGAACAACCGTAAGGATTTTATACCCTGTTGCTATTGTGTAGTTTCTGGAGAGTGATCCCTATCCCCTCTTATCTTTTTTCCTTTCTTTTATAAGGGATTCCCCTTGTAAATAGCCCATTAAAGTGCTCCATTCCCCTTCGAGATATTGAGGCCTATTGTTGGCTTCCCACCTGAGCCAAGCTTTGTCCATGCCTTCACTCCAGACTGAGATGTCCCAAAGGGTGGTTAGATCCTGGGCGTGCATCCAGTCTTTTAGCCCGTCTAATCCTTCCATCAAGCTTAAAGGTGGGTTGCCCAGTACTGAGTCTTCCCAAACATTAATTTTCTTTTCGTTCCCTGGTATCTAGGTGAGGTTAGGCCTGAAGAGCCTCAATGCTTTTAGACACAACAAGAATATAGGAGAACCATTTTCCATGGTTTCGGGTCGATCCAAGCATTTTTCTCTCGAGCCTCAGAAGTACTTCTTCCAGATTTCTTGTTTGCTCCAAGTGGGTTTCCACAAAACCAGGTTCCATAGTAGCTTGGATCCTAAGGAAAGTTTTTGGGAGTTGATGTCTTTAAATTGGAGGCCATCTTCTGCTATTGGATTGGTTACTTTCACCTAGCTTATTAGGTGCAACTTCCTCCCATTTTTATTCCCTCCTTCCCACAGGAACCGTTTGAATAATGCTTCCATTTTCAGAATCATGGTGGTTGGGGCTAGTAACAATGAGCATTGATATATTGAGATTCTTGCTAATATCGCTTTGATGAGAACAACTTTACCAGTGAGGCTTAACCAATTTTCTCCCCAAGAGTTAATTCTTTCTTTTAATTTGTCTATCAGTGGGATCCATTGAGACGCCTTTAGCTTGGTCCTGAATATTGGTACTCCCAAGTATTTAAAAGAGTCCCAATTTGTGCATCTTTCCATTCCTAGGACTCTTGATATCTCCAACATTACCCTTGGAGAGGTGTTCCATCCGTAGATCTTGATTTTGACCAAGCTTATTTCACTTCCTGAGATCTCATTATAAGTGTCCATATCAATTTTAAACTTCCTCATTGTCTGCACACTTGCTCCTCCCAGCAGTAAGGTATCATCCGTGAATTGGGCGTGGTTGATGTATTTTACCCTTGGGGCTATTCTCAGGCCCAACAAATTGTTGTGAGTCTGGATGTGGTCGAGTTGGAAGTTGAGCACAGAGGCTTGTATTGTGTAGAGAAGCGGGGAGAGGGGACAACCTTTTCGGAGACCCCTAGAAGCTTGAAAGAACTTTGTTGCTCGACCATTTACCAGAGGGGAGATCTAGGGGTGTCCAATGCAAGCTTTTATCCAATTTATAAAGGTTGGAGAAAAGCCAAAATTTTCCATGACTTTAAAAAAGAAGCTATGCCTAACTCTATTGGACACATTTGTGAGATCAAGATTTATAATCATACCTCTGTCTTTTCTTTGAATGCTTGAGTGTAGCGCTTCCTAAACCAAAATGACGTTATCCGCTATATGCCATCCTTTGATGAACCCACCTTGGATTTCCAAGATGATTCCAGGGAGTATTTTTTTTATTTGGTTGGCTATAATTTTTGTGATTAACTTGTAGCTTGTGTTGCATAGAGAGATTGGCCAGAATATTCCAAAACTTATTTCTCCTTTTTCTTTCGAGATGAGAGATAGGAAGGACGAATTTGTTCCTCCTCCTATCTTGTTGCATTTCTAATATTTCCAGACCAATTTAAATAGATCTGTTTTTATTATATCCCAATATCTTTGATAAAATATGGTTGTGAATCCATCTGGTCCGGACGCCTTGTCCAGATTCATCTGGTTGAGGGCCTCTTTTATTTCTTGCAGGTTTACTTCCATTAACAACTTGTTGTTTGCGTCCTCTTGGATAGCGACTGGTACTAGGGAGAGCATATATGCGTTTGGGTATAATAGGGTCATTTGTGTCTCCGTGTAAAGACTTTCAAAGGCTTCTACCGCAGTCGTTTTTATGCCTTCAAAATCTGATATAACCTGGTCTTGAACATGTATTTCAGTGACTGTCTTGAATTGATTTCTTGCTTCAGCTTGCTTGTGGAAGTAGCTGGTATTTTTTTCTCCAGCCTCCAACTAGAGGCTTCTTGATTTCTATTTCCAATACCTTTCCTCCTCTCTACAAGTTTATTGCCATGTCCTTTGGAGGTGGTCCTTGTGTTCAAGAATTTCTTGAGTTGTATCATGTCCTTCCATTTCCAACTGGTGGTCTTCTAGATGTTTTTAGGCTTCTTGTCATTTAATGATTGGATTATTTTGGGTTTTAGCCCATCCTTTTAGTGCTACCTTGAGCTTCCTATGATTTTCCTCCCAGACATAAAATGGGGATCCACTGACCTTCTCGTTCTAGATTTTGGCAACCAAGTCCTGGAAGCCCTCATATTGAATTCAAGTGGGGCTAAATATAAATGGGATAGGCCCTAGATTTTTGTCTCGCGCAATCTCTAACAAGATTGGATTATGATCTGACACACTGTGCAGTTGGAGTTTAGTTGAGAGCGAAAGGCCCAAGAGCATGAAAGAGATTTGGGCTAAGAACCTGTCTAGTCTGGCAGTAATATGCATTGGTCCCACTCTTTTGTTTGACCATGTGTATTTTCCCCTGGCGGGTTTGATACCCTCCAAATCTCAATCTAACATAATATCTTCTACCCATTCCCTAGTGGGGTCTCTCACAATGGAACCACCCTTTTTCTCATCAGTGGCAAGGGTTACATTGAGATCCTCCCCCAATAATGATATTTTCTAGGTCATTTGAGAGTAGAAATTCTTTAATCAAATCCCAACAATTTATTTTTTCCCCAAACAGGACCGGGACATAGAGGTTGAAGAGGCTTACCAGTCGGCCTGTTTCTTTATGTAGAAGACTTGTGAAAATACAATGCATGCATGCTTCAGATGAGATTAGATCATACTTCGTTGTGTCCCAGAGGGTTCCAAGGCCTCCTGAGGCGCCTCTTGCACTTACTACTATTCCTTGGCTTTTTTCCAAAGGGATTTCGTTGCTTGGAGGAATTCTAAATCCTCCATATTTGTCTCCTGGACTAGAAGGATATCGATCTTTGACATTCTGATTATGTCTTTGAGGGATTCTTCCTTTAATCTACTACTGAAACCCCTACAATTCCAGGAGGTTAGTTTCATGATTTACCTGAGGGGGGGGGGGGGGGAGGTATTGGCTCCTTTATGAGCCTTAGCCTACTTTCTTGTCGATCTTACATTGATCAGTTGCCTAATTATTAGTTGCGAGCCACTAAGAACATATTTGTAGGTTTCCTTTTCCCTTTCTTCTTTCTTGGATTTCCTTCCTCTGCCTTCTTTTTTCGGTGTGACAATGGAGCCATTAGTTCCCAAATATTCACTATCAAAAGGGGCCTCTCCTAGATCTGCGTCTGAATTTCCTTCCTATGTTTTTGCATCCTTTCCCTGCCCCTCTTCCCGATCTAGTATTGGTTGATCTCGTTCTCTGGGAGTGTCTTTTCTTGCGATTCTAATTCAATGGGAGGGCTCCCCTTTGGGTCTTCTCCCGTCGCTTTCTCTGGTTGTTCTTGTTCTCTCAGCACGTTGAAACTGTTTCCTGACATGGGGGGCTTTGTCTAATCTTCCTACTCCTTGGGCGGTGCTACGGTTACCCTTGCATTCTATTTTTCTTTAGGGTTAGCTGATGTTTTCCCCTTCTTGGGATATTTCCATCGTTCTCCTTCTTCCTTCTCTTGGTTAGGGTTTTTTGAAAAATTTCATTGAAAGTGTTCATATTCGTGGCATCCCCTGCACTTGAAAGGTAATTTTTCGTAGTCCAGATTCTAGTAGTGCTGCCAGTGTCCAACCTTTAGCTTGACTGCCTCTAGGAGGCCTACCTATAGATCCACTTCCAAAAAGATACACACATAGGAGTACTGATATTTGGAGTCGGCCCTGTCAATATAATGCCCTAGCCCAGTTCCAATTGTTTGGAGTGAGATGGGATTCCAAAAGTGGATTGGGAGATTGGGTAGTTGTACCCAAACTAGGACTTCCTTGGGCATTTCCAAAGAAGGGTCGAAGTTTGGCATCCATATTTTCAGGTACAACCCTTGTGTTCCCATAAAATATAGGACATTCCTGAAAATTAAATATATGTCTTCCTATGAGATGAATTCGAAGATGTAGAATCCTCTTCTCATCACATAGCAAGTGACGTTGTTCTGGATCAATGGATGCTAGTTCCTTTGGATCCAGTTATCGGTTTATCTGGTTGACGACCATAAGCCCGTGAATTGACCCACCAATCCACGATCGAACAGAGATACCTCTGCATGCATAGGATATTCTAGGGGCAGTTCAATCTTAGGGATCAATTCAAGCTTCTTAACGAAGCTAGGTGGAGCTGTTGGAGGCAATTTCTTACTTTGGGCAGCAAGGAGCCTACGGAAGGAGGATTCAGTCGATGGAGGAGGCATGGGTGACATCTCCCCTCCTCCTGGGGCTTCCATTACGACTGTTGGGTAGATTCAGAAGGAACTCTAGGTGGGCGTCAGAGAAATGCAAATTTTAATATCTCCACAAAATATGTTATCCAATGCAACTATTGTTTTTCTAAATTGGAAATTTTCATATTAGTTTCTTTAATCTATGTGTGAATGGAATTTTGGTTATAAAGGTTGGTTCCACAATATCTATATGGGTGTAAGCCCTTCCACTCCCTAGACCATGCAAAACCAACAAAGGTAAGGCTAGGAAGGTGTAAGCCCTTTTACTCCTCCTAGAAACCTTGTAAAATATGGCTTATCAACTATCAAATAAGATGAAAATTGGTGGAGGTTGTATGCTATTATACTCCTCCAAGGGTTTAAGACAAGAATATCAATGAAACTAGAAGAAAACACCAACAAAATGCATAAATTTCCTTACCAGTTCCACAAAATATCAAGATCAAACCCTAGTTTACCAAGCAATATCCATCCATAAACAAGAGAACAAGCCTCCAAGAGGTACGCACCACCTTAGCTCCACAATATACCATAACAAAGCATCCAATAATGTTGCAAAAGAGAGAGATAATCCAAAATGCCTCAGTAGGGCACAAATTTTAGCCATGTAGTCTTCTCTAACGAGAGAGTTATGATAAAAATGAAATGAAAATGATCCTTATTTATACAAAATCTCTAAAAAGTGTTTTTCCACATATAGTTAGGGTAAAAATAAAATAAGGAGACCGACCTCCTTTATTTTTCCCCTTTACAAAATAATTTTAAATTTTCACATGAAGAGACCCTCAAACATGATGTCATCTCCCCAGAGGGTGACGTTATGGCACTTTAGTGAAGTTGTTGGGGTCGTACGAGAAAGCGTTAGGCCTCCAAAGTCCATGTTTCCTCAATCCAAGTGTCTCTTTCACAATACAAGTGGTCTTCCCATCCAAAATTTCCAAGTGTCCATCAACCACCACATGCCCTAGCCCCAAAACAAGACGTGAAGACTAGAAAAGTGGTATAAGATCTCCCAAGCAAGTCATTGGGCTCGAAGAGGGCTAGGTGTCACTGCCCAAGGTGTCCTCTCTTTCCTCCAAAGTCAAATTCCATCATCCATATAGTCCCAAGGTGTGGGTTGTGGCATCCAAATTGTGGTATTCTTTCCCTAATGAAGGCCCAAGATAGGCTTGTTCCTGCAAAACGTCGATCAACAAGGTCCTACAAATTTAGACAAGTGCACCCTCCAAGGATCTCAGTTCAAAGAATCATGTCAATTAAAATCACATTTAATACAAGAGCCACCTAAACATGTGCATCAAAAATACCTTATCAAATTAAACAAGTGCTCAAAGTCCCTATGCAACTTACGAAGTTCAGGTGTGGGAGGTTTGACAAGGTGACCTATTGGGTGAGTCATTACTTAAGTCAAGGAGTGCTTCCTAGGTGTAATCCTATCTAATTCATGTGGAGAACATGAAGTGGATGAGGTATGACTTTTGGGAATGGGAATCATGACATACAAGGGTTCATAGTGTCTCATTTATGTGTGTCTTTGTAGAAGGTGTGTCACACCTTCATTTTCAATGCACCCTTTTTCCAAGCCCATTTATTTTCCATTAATTAATTAATGTCCAGAATGATTGGGTACTCCCAATGGGTAACATAAATCTTGGGGGGAAGTACCATAGTGTTACTTGAAGGGAGAGGCACACATAGTGCCATAGGGGTAAAGAAAATCTTGTAACACACTTGTGTAGATCCCTCAACAAGTGGGACATTTTTATATATGTGTATTTTATTTTGTAGGTCTTTGATATTTTAGGAGAAATGTTTCATTTTTCTCAAGACCTCTTTGGGCGAGCATATGGAAGGTTATAGTTTTGTATTTTATCTTTTTCCAACTATATTCCCTCTGGGCTTTCGGTCCCTTCTTCCTATGAAATGAGGTACAATCCCTTCTTGGTTCAGTACCCCCAAAAATCCCAAAATATAAGGAGATGAAAGGATGAAGTGTGAAAAGTGATAAGTATGATTGTGAGTGACATGATGACTCATCAAGGGGACCTCCCAGTAGAAAACCCATCCCTATGGGTGACCACTTACTAGGGTGAAATTCCAATCACCAAGTGAAATATTTCAAAGATCATAATTTCCAAGAAGGCATTCTATAATCAAAAGAAACTTTAAATGAAACATATTCAAATACCTCAAGTATTAGAGTGATACTTACCACAATACCTGACTTGTACCTCATGGAGTAAGGCCCATCGTATTCTAGAAGTAATATCATGTGGTGAATGCCATCGTGATGAATCCAGGATGTGTGGTGGTGAAGTGGGTGTCTATCTATGCATGTGGATGTTGTCAGTCATCTATCTCTTGGTACTCCATGTATGCAACCTGAGGGCCTCGAGACATCATCTCCTTAGTTATCCCTATAAATTGGGGATAACATCTGGCTCCTACTCAAGGACATGTACTCAACATAGAGTGCATGAGAACCTCAACATATCCTGGTTAGACTTGTGCCTACATTGAAACATAAAACCGTGAAATCTAGGGTTTCTCCCTCACTCTTTGCTCATATAATAAAAAATAAAAAACTTAAAATTGACAAATAATCTATATTTTTTTTTTCATTTTCATATATATGATGAAAGAGAATCATGTAAATCAATAATGCAAGTATATCAAAATGAAAATAAAAAATGAAATGAAACTAAAATAGTATGAGAAATCAACATGCAAATGCAAGAAAGCAAGATGACCTACCTACTTACTTGGGCCCTGGGCCCTGAAGAAGTCAAGTACCTTGAATTTAAGGTCGGAGAAGAGAACCATCCACTGGTAATGGTATATTTCTTCTGTTCATGGCTGAAAATCACTACTTCTCTTTCTCAGATTTCTTCTTGATGATGTAAGGGCCAAGCCGAGAGTTGTAATCCTTCTGACCATACTTGGGCTTTCCCTTCCTTTTATCTTACATGATTTCAAGGATTCCTTCACTGTACTTGATGTAGGAAATATTCTCAATGTAGGGGTACGAACGTGGCTCTATTTTGAATACATATTCAATAGCCTTCTCATGTTCTTTGTCCCTTTTATCTTCTTCCTTCTTCAATATATTGATGGACCCTAGTTCTTTCCCTTGAATATTTTCTAATTTCTCCTTATATTCATGGGTCCTTGGAAGTAGCATATCTATACAATCCTCCTGCATGAAAGGTATATCATGATGATCATATTCAATGGGCAATGTACCTTCATTGATCTCATTTTCATTGATGCAGTTAGGGTGGTCCCATTCTATCACATGTTCCTTGGCCGCCTGTCGGTTGTAAAGAACTTAGAAGGTATCATCCTCCATGGGGATATAGACATGGGTGAGGTCCATGATAAATAATTCTCCAAGAGTAGTGGCCCACATCCTTGATAATATCATGCCCCAAGCATCTGGAACATAAATTGGCACTATGTCCATGAGGATGCTAATGTAAGGAAATTCCACCAAATAGAACTCCACATATTCTATGAGACGATAAAGCTTGACCTTCTTGGAATCGATACCACAAACATTTCCACATGGTCAAGTCATCTTGAGGCCAAGATGCTTCATAAATTTTAAGTATATCACATTTGCTAAGGCCCCAGAGTCTAGCATGTAGTTTTGCAAGGTGATATTATTCATCCCCAAAGAAAGGTAGAAGGGAGGATTTGCATCCTTCTTCCATCCAAGGTATAATGTGTTCAGGATTATCAGAGGATCTTCCACCTCGGTTGGCACTTTCAACAACTTCAACACTTCTCTTCTTACTGAAGGGATATTGCACATTTATTTCACTAGGACTGTCATATTCATTTTCCCAATCAGGCCCATGACATCTATGTTCAACTGAATCTCTTTGTCTGTCTTTCTTGGTTTTGGATGAAACTCTCAAACTAGAAGTGGAGGTGGAGGGACCACCTCTTTTATAGTTGGGGCACAATTTTCTTTAGTTAAATTGGAGTTTTTTTTGTTGGATAAGATGAGGTTTTATTTTCCTATGACTTTGGAGGAAAGATAGGAATTTTATTCCTCCTTGCATAAGTCAGGATCTCAATCTTCTTTAAGTATTTCCTTTAATCTCTAGTCAAATGATTAAGCAATCTGATTTGACATTCTATGGTTCCCATTCTTTGAGACTCATCAATCTCTTCCTGTGTAATATATGTGGAGTCATCATCACCATTATCCTAAAAGGAAAATAGCATGTCCATGAAGATGATGCAGTCAAGAGAGTCTTCTTCTCATATTTGACATTATTCCTTCAGATGAGGTTCTTGGTAAGGAGAACACCATGGTAATTCTTCCAAGTTCACCATCCCAACATGGTTTAATGTGTCAGGAGGTTTTTCCTCTTGTTGATGTTTTTCCTTCCAACCCATGGGTTCTTTTTTGATGAATGGGTCCCTTGGAGAAGATTGATTCCTTTCCAAAACTGTCAATCGACTCATAAATTGATTATGATTTTGGACAAATTGAATATTCATATGGTAAATCTTTTGAGCTATGAGAGAAATCAGATATGGTGCACTATTTGTAGTTGTTTTTTTTATTTTGATTCTTCCCTGGCACGAGGATACTAATAAGGATCGAACTTGGAGCACAAAATATTTTCCTCGATGTCTGCACTATACTCTTTGGCCTCTGCCAAAGTGAGAGGTTTCTTGTCCCTCGAGATAAAACCAAATTTACCTTCAAAGGAATTGACATGTTGTTGGAGCACAGTTGTAATACCCTAGGTTCAAGTTATCTAACCAACAAAACCCTTCATATACTAGCCCTTTCGACATCACTTGCATGCAAGTGAAGTTTCACCTGAGGTATCTACTAGGATTGTAGGAACCAATTTTCTACATGGATGAGGGGATGTGAGGTCATCAACATGTTCATTATTACTTATACACCCTATGTACAATATTATCTATCTCTTGTCCCTTGATTAATTAGTAAACTCAGTTATCAACACCATTATAATGTACATTGTGACATAGACCATTCACTAGAACATTCATTCTTACTGCAGATCAATCATGGAGCAAGCAGATGTATAATAACATGCATAAACATATTATCCATAAGCAGTCATATAAAATACACATTCAGACATAGAATTTAACTTGGTTCACCCAATCCTTGGGCTACATCCACAACAACTTGGTTCTTTATTATTATTCATGCAATCATATCAGGCTTGCACACTGCGCTACAATAGATAAATCATGATATCATTACCCATCTTTCCTATCCTCTCTGTAGTGCAAGCCTCTTTTTGTAAAATCTCTCCTAACCCTTCAGACATAAAATCTCTCTCATTCTCAGTCTATTCTATCAGCAACCTATCATCAACAACCTATTCTTCCCAACCCATTTAGGGCTCAAAACCCTATTCGCTTATCCCAAAACCCTATGAATTTTTTTTATGACTCATTACAACTCATGACAACTCATTTCTCATTTGTGTTTTTCCTCCCTTTACACCTGCATGTTGCTTTTCCTTGATTTTCACTTGCATTTTGTTTTTCCTTCCTTTTTGCCTTCTTGCTGCTTTGCTTCTTTAGATCTTGATTTATTTCTTTCTTTATTCCATTTTTTTATTTCCTTCTTCATTCCCGTGTTCGCCACTAAATGCGCTTTTACTGTACACTCTGATCTTGAATGCACTTTTACTGCACACTCTGATCATGTCTTCTCTTATTTCCTCTACTACTACGTATCTCCTCAACACTTAGGATATTTCTCAAAATTGCATCCAAAATGTTGTCCAACAGACCCCTAACACTCACCTCTGGCTCATCCTAAGCCACTCAGGCCTATTGTGTCACTCCCTTCCATGAATCCAATTTTTTTTGCAATGTCTCTCTAGCTGTAGCGACTTCTTTCTTTTCCTTATCATTTCTCCAAAATTTCTTCTATGGCCTGTGTCATTAGCATCACAATATTCTCCTCACAGTCTTTCTCTGCTTGCTCCACTATGCTCTACATTGCTACCAATCCCCCTATTATCTTGAGATATTCATCTTAGAGGGGTTCCAATCATTGTACGATGGTGTTCTGCTCTGCCCTCGTCTTCTCTATGCCACTATATAGCTATCTTTTCATAAGAATGGTTGTCATGTGTTTCGCTGGTGGCAGAGTGTCTAGGAATTCATCATATTTTTGTGCTTTCTCTTACGCACTTCTTAATCTTTCCTTGATTTTCTTCAGCTCTGGATTCACCGTCAATTGTGTCAAAATCTACACACTTTCTTCACATAGCCTTGTGCAGTCCTCATCTAGACTCTTCACATTTTATACTAACATTGTGGAATTTTTGGCACTTTGTTCTTGCTCCATAGGTGGTGTTCCTAGTGTGGTGTGTACTTCTAACTCTCCAACTTGGTTGCAGAATGCTTGAATTACTTCACTGATTTTTTATCTTTGCTCTTCCATTGTGGATTCTATCATCATTATCACTTCTGGAATATCCTTGTAGAGTTTTTGGATGGCCCTATGTATCCAATCTGACTATTTCTCGACCTCATAATTCTACTTTACTATCTTCTCAACCTTTTGTTTGGCCTTGATTTTCTCTTGCAAAGCCATAGTGTAATCTTTCTACAGTTCGGATTTCTCGACTGTCACCTTAGTCAACTCACTTGAAGTTGAATCTATTCAGAAATGTATTTCCTACACAATACATTCCTAAAATTCTCGTAGTACTCCTGTGGGTATGTGTGAAACGACTAAGTCCAAGTGACTTAGTGCTCGTTCCTGATTCTTCATCTCTGGCATGGGGAAATCGACTGCATATGGCAAGATATTCACAACTTTGTTCTCTGCTGCGATCTTTGAAAGGTGTTGAAATTACTAAGACAACTGAGAGGGGGGGGGGTGTGAATCATTTGTTACTGCGATTAAACAATTTATCCCTTTTAAATCATTGTTACTCTTCTCCAAATGGTAATCAAGATTATGCAAGACATAAACAACAAATATAGTAAACATCAATCACACATATGATATACACAGAGACAGATATTCATGAGGAAACCCATAAAGGGAGAAAACAACTTCTTCTTAGAATGATAAGAAGTCTTTTAATTAATGTACATCATCTATCTTTGAGAACCAACTCAAAATGAGGCTACAAATTCTTTTTAACAAGCTGCAACTTGTAGAGAGAACCAGCCCTCAAGTTTATCTAGCACCCACCAGAAAGAAGCACATTTACTCCTTATGATCTCTAGCACCAACTGGATGGAAGCACCTACTTCCACTTGTACACACAACAAATTACACACAAAAAACTCTTCATTTTCCCTAGCACCACCCTGCCTCCCTGGTTTTCTAGCCACAACTAGATGGAAGTTACAACTCCCCGTATTCAAGCACCAACTTGAATAACAAAGGACAACAATCCTCCCTAGCACCACCCTACCACCCTCATTATAAATCTGTGTTTGATTAATACCTTACAACAATACAGATATGGAAATGCTTACCATTTCTTCTCTTTTCTGCAATTCTGCTTTGCTTTCACTCTACTTCTATTCTGCAATTCTACTCCGCTTTACTCTACTTCTGTTTGTTCATTTTTTGAATCCTCTTGCTGTCTCTTTTCATCTTCTCTTTCTCTATTTATCTCATGCTCTTAGATTCTTGTACATTCTGGTCTTTTCACCATTTCTTCTCTGTCCATCTTATGTTCTTCATCTCTGAATTTGTTTTGTCTCTATTCATACTATAATTTTCATTACATATAGTTCAACTCATTAAATTTCACACAGTCCATCTCCTTTCTTAGAGAAAAAACAAAAACTACTCTCTATCGCAGATTTTTTCTTTTAAACATATTCACATACTCCATTGCACTATGAATCTAAAAAAAAGCACCTAGGAACAATGATTCGGTTAGTATAATTGAAAAACTACATCAGATTCAATGTAAATGATCAAGAAATCATGAAGTGAAATAGTAACCCTTCGATCAGATTGTCTATTTAATATGCGTCGTTATATTATACACGCAGAGGAGCTACGTTCCTCTCCATGTGACCACTATATGTGACCATATGCCAACCAAAAAGGCACTTTGCAATGTCCTGCTGCGAGTCACCCTGACTCTCCCAACTCCTGAAATTCGAGGTAGAGCCTAGAGATGCTGGCTCCTTCCCCTATTCTCCGTTGATGTGAACTCTAGCTACAAATTGGGGCCCTACTCCTAAGCACTCCGAGACTTTGCGTTTCATGAACACACGAGTTATCTCTCCTCCTTTCTCCAGATTCCGAACTCCGAACTTCACTGTGTCAGATCAACAGTCCATGACCCTCTGTGATCCGACAGCCTAGATCTCCTCTTCACACTTCGAGACTTCTCACTTAGCGATGTTGAAAGTTAGTTCACATCTTTCTCTCGAAGTCCAATCTCTAAACTCTCGGATCCTCTTCCACCTGTCCCCTTGAACGATGGATGGTCCTGATTGGTTTAGAACTTTGGGACTTCATAAGCCCGCTCCTCGTTTGCAGTTAAAATAATATAAGACCCATGCACTTACCTTCAGATCCAACGGTTGTTGGTCCACACACTCAGATATGACGACTGGGATTTTTTCTCCTCCTGCGCTTTTTTTGGGGTGCTTTTTACGTGAACTTCAACGGTCCAAATCTCCTCCTTGTAGCTTAATAGACAAAAATTGTCTCTCCTCCTCCTGATATTTCACTTTCTCCCGACTTGGAAGAATTCCTAAGTGTCATTTTCACTCTGTGTGCAACTTTGCACTACTCCTCCTGAGATTTAGGACTTGGAATAAGTCTGGCCCTTGTGCACCCTTTGCACTATCTCTTCTGAGCTTCAGAAATTTGAAGCAACACCATGAAGTAATAGCACCACACACAAGCTTCTCCAAACCCCCATATTGTCACAGTCTAGCCATTCTTGATGCTATCATCGTTGTTGTTCTTACCATCAATGAAAAAAAAAATCTTCCTGTAAACATGCCAGCAAAAGGTATGAAGTGGTTGCCCTTGATTATCCCATCGCACTTGTTGGTTGGCCTTTAATGGATATTTTCTCTGGTTCTATACTCACTACCTCCAACCATTGTTGCAAGGATGTCAACTTTTCTTGTACCTTCTTGTTCAACTCTTCTTGTAGTTACAACATCTATTGAACTTCCTCCTTTATGGCATCCTTCACTTGATAACCAATCCTATCGATGTCATCATCTGTCAAGGCATATATGGATGGTTCTTTGTGAGCTTTCATATTTTTGTGTGCAGATGTTACGGGGCCCTTACCCTTGTCTTTCCTTTATCACCTACTTTGGGCACTATCTGCTGCACATCTCATGTGTTATTTCCTTTTTTCTCATCTAGTTCTTCATCTTCATTGTTTCATTCCTCTTCCTCATCAAGTTTCTTTGTGTCTTCAGATGGAACTTTCCATTCTTCATCCCAGTCATTAGAAATAAGGCATTCACCATGCTTTTTCAACTTGTAGCTTATTGGCAGCCACTGATGCATCCTGTCCTTTTTAGCTTGGATATACAAGTGGTGCATCCCTTCTTTTAAGTGTGCAATATCTTGATAGTTCTCCGTAGTATGGGTGGTGATGTGCGGTGTGTGCTTTATGATGTGCCTAATTGTGATAAAGTAGACATAGAAGGTGACCTTGATGTCTTGTTGTCTCCCCTTGTGTGTAATATGCAATAAGTTAACATATCGCTCTGTTGTATGATCTCTTAGTGATGTTTTCCAAAATTGGTACTCATCAAGATCCCTCCATGCAACCAAAACTATAAATATGATAAGCTAGACATAGTAAAATTTCATTCCTTTCTCCTAGGCTTTGACGTAATATATCAGAAAATAATTGACCAAAATCATGGCCCAATTCATCTGGACCCCTTCTGCACACTTCTTTGTAGCTGATATCACTGTGGTGAAACCTCATCCTTCTGACATTTCCTTAGTAATTTGCAGGCCAACACCTGCATTGAAAATGTGACTACATTTATGTTGGCGATATCCAACCCTCACTTCCCTCTAAATTTGTGGAACTTCTCTTTCATACTTTCAGCTAATGCTTTATCACCAAAATTATTTGCGAATAATGTTGTTGGATATTCCCCTTCTGTTGGAAAGCTCATTATCTATGAAATCAGTTACATATCATTGGACATTAGTGGATCTAGCCATAAATTCCCTTCATGGATACATCTCAATAACATCTTGGTGCATGAATTTATTTCTAGGATTCTACCAAAGTGTGGAATTTCTAACAATTTTAATATCCCTGATTTTTCTAGTCCTACCACCCAGCTCGGCGGCTTGACCAGTATTGTACCTTTCCCTATTATGATTTTAGTCAAAAAATACTTTTCCCATGCTAACTTGGTAAACTTTTATGCATTTGTTATGCATGGTCCAAAAAATTCAAAGTAAGGACCTTTCCCATCAGGTCCCCTTCTATAATGACACTAGGTGGTATTTCTTCTTGAGTAGCTGGTACTTGGTGTCTTTGGGGAGGATGACTTGTGGTGTCGTGTACTTTCTCGGTGGTATGTAATCCCTAGGAAACCTCGGCTGCAAAACCAAAGCTCCAAGCATTTCCTCGAATTTTGGTGTGATTTGTGGTCGCATTCAGGATGGATTTCGTGTTGTGGTAGCTGGTGCCCCAACTTTTAGTGGTGCCATTACTCTCTAAGACTAATGATCCCCTATTTTGACCTCTATAATTGATCTACGTCAACTCTGATTCACTTGTGGTCTGTTCTATATTCTCACAACACTTACGAATGCAAATAACCTTTCTCTTTCGTCCCTTGGTGTGATTTTATAATCCTTCAACAATTGTCCCTATACATTTGCGCCTAAATTAATGGTCTAATCCACCAGTTGCGTAATCAATGCATAATTGAATGCTTCTTTATTACCAAATATGTTGCTATATTTTTTCCTCGTACTGCTAGTCTGTCATGATCCCCGACAGATTTTTCCATTTATGACTACGTGTCATCTTTATGCTTTATCATTAATGATTTTTAACCATCATTTCTTCCTTTCAATTCCTTTAACGATCCTGTCGGTCTTGTTCTGCATAGTTTTTTTGGCTTACTTGTTCGTTTATTGCACAAGACTTCGCTCTTGCATGTAATATCCCTGCTCGACACTATTTCCTCCATCTACGTGATACTCACTTCTTTTGTGCACTTACATATGCCTGTTACTTTGTAACTATTTGTTCTTTTTATTTTTCCACTTTTTATTTCTTTTTTTGTCTTTTTCCTACTATGATACACTACTATGGTACATTCCTGCTTGCACAATTCATCCTAGTGCATGTGAGCTCGACCATCCCTAGAAAGTTTCAATTAACTGCCATTCACATTTCCTCCTAGGACTTCACCATCCAATAGTTCCAACTGCACAACACCTACCTCTATCAGATACTTAATCACATATGGTCCTAACAAATGCATTCAAAAATTCCCTGAATGTTTCATAAACTTACTTTCGTATAGTAATACTTAGTCCCCTACCTGAAACTTTTTATTTTTAATATGTCTATCATGCCATGCCTTTTCTCTTGCCTTCTGGACTTGTTGATGGAACCCTGTGACAAATCAATCTTCCTCAAGCTGTAACAATTGTTCCAATCTCTACTCTACTATGCCAGAGTCTGAGAGATCACTGATCGCTACAATGCACATGATAGGCACAATAAACTCCATCGAAATTACTTCTTCTTGTCCATAGAACAAACTAAAAGGTGTATATACTGTCAAATTTTTGTTTATTGGCACTATATGCCCATAATACTGCAAGGATCCTTAAGTCCCAGTCATCCCTCCCTATGTTGTATATCTTTGTCAGTGCAGTCTCTAAAATTTTATTAAAGGCTTCTACTGTGCCATTATCCTAAGGGTGATACATCTTGCTCCTCTAATGGTGAATTTGAAACTCCTCAGTAAATGTTGCAATCATCTTATTCAAGAAATGTGTCCCTTGATCACCGAGTAAAATGCACAGACACCCAAATCTAGTTATTACATTTTCAACAAAAAATCACGTAGTAGTATTTGTTCTACAGTTTGTGACTATTGTTGCTTCTTCTCATATGGTCAAATAATTTGTCGCAATGATTATATACCTAGATCCTAATCTTCTTGCTGGTGGATTGATTGGTCCAACAAATTCCATTTCCCATTTATCAAACACATGAATCATAACCTATGGGTGTAACGACATATCATCCCTTCTGGATGGATTTCCAACCCTTTGACAAACATTGCATGCCTGATATTATTCTTTATCATCCTTGTGAAGTGTGGGCCACCAAATCTTGTGAAAAAAATCTTATGCACAGTCGCTTTACTTTCATAGTGTCCTCCTGCAATTTCTTCATGCGCTTCTGAGAGTATTATTGGCCTTTCATGATCTAACACACTCCATCTTAATATTCCATCTGCACCTAAATTGTATAAGTTTCCTACAATAGCTGGTATCCCACTACTTTAACCACTAATTGTTTCTTTTGTGCAACTGTTATGTCTGATGGGGCCATTCCTATACTCAATAATTGCACAATGTCTGCGAAGTAGTGTTCCACCATATGAATTGCAAATAAGTGCATATCTGACAATATTTCATCTAAATTTCCTGCATCTTCTCTTGATAGTATGGGCGATAAGTGATCTGGTCCTCCATTCAAATTCAATGTTTTGAAAAAAACCTCAAAATCATATTCCTAGAACAACAAAAACCATATGCATATTCTCCCCCCACAACACTACTTTGTTCACTAAGTATCTTAGTTCATAATGGTGTGTATACATCTTAAAATGGGAACCCAACAAGTAATGTCTAAATTTATGCAGCACGTATACTATTGCCAAGCCCTCTCGCTCTGTTGTAGTGTAATTATTTCCTACTGTTGACAACTTCCTGCTTACAAATGAAGCCGGATGGTCCATGTCTCCTTCCCTTGGATGAGATAATACTACACCTAAATCTATGGATGATCCATCCACATGAACATGGAACTCCTTCTTCCAATTTGGGAAGATCAAAATCGACACAGTTACTAATTTTTTCTTCAATGTGTCCAACCCTTTATGAGAGTCTTCATTCCACTGGAACTTAACTTCTTTTTTCAATAACTTCTCCATGGGTGAGGTAATATTGCATATCCCTTAATGAACTTCCTATAGTATCCTATATGGCCCAAGGTTTCTCTCAACTATTTGACTGTTGTGGGTGGTTGTAATTCCAAAATCACTGCAATCTTGGCAGGATCCACTAATAATCCCTACTTACATACCACATGGCCCAACAAAATTCCAAAAGGCGTGCAAAAAATAAATTTCTTCAAGTTCAATGAATTCTAACATTGTCTACACCTATCCAACATTAACTTGAGAACTTCTATGTGATCTTTGAATAGACTAAACACAGTCCAATCATCTAAGTAAACTTCAAGGAACTTATGAATAAATTCCTTAAAATATGCGACAACTACTCTTGAAAAACTCGCAGGTGCATTCTTTATCCCAAAAGACATCACTATGTACTGATATATCCCCCACTCTATTTCAAAGGTAGTCTTATATATGTCTTCCTTCACAATCTTAATCTGGTGATATCCTAAAAATCCATCTATGAAGGAATAGGCCTACTTCCCTCCTACATTCTCTAGCACTTCATCTGTGAAAGGTGTCAGAAATGGATCATGCAGACATACATCATTTATCTTACTTAGGTCGACACAAATTCTAATTCCACCCTTTTTCTTATCTTGCACCACCATTGGAATTATCCATTATGATTCCACCACTGGTTCAATAGTTCCTGCTTCTAACATTTGGTATATCTTTTCCTTTTCCTTCTCTTTATACTTCAGATTGAGCCTGTAGGGTCTTTGTCTTACTAGCTTAGCGTATTGTTTCAAAGGGATCTTCATTCATCCTAACTCACCAACTATCCCCTTCATCTCTG
Source organism: Picea engelmannii (assembly GCA_009831015.1). Lineage (NCBI taxonomy): Eukaryota > Viridiplantae > Streptophyta > Pinopsida > Pinales > Pinaceae > Picea > Picea engelmannii. The sequence continues at coordinate 492,608 of ML782609.1, forward strand.
AGAATCTAGTTGTGAATAAATCATGATACTCTATTGTGACTAGCACTACAACCGTTCCATTTTACATTTTATTTGAATAATTTTCTAAAATGGAGCCTCCTTATTTTTTAATCCTAAAGAAAATTATCACAAGTCCCTTGACCAAACAAAAACTATTCATGGTAACTAATAATTCCCTTGAAAAAATTGAGAAATTATTCAAAGTAGAAGTCCTAAGCCTATATGTAATCTCTTGGGCATGAAGGTGACATACTCTATTTCACTATCCCATATTATTTTTGTGGATGATGTACTTTGTTTTGTATAAGAGTCTTCCCAAATTACTTTTTCTCTTTAAAGTGTCCTGAACTTATTCTATTGATCCACAAGTATGAAGATCAATTGTAGTAATTCTTGTCTCATTCCACATCGTTTTATCAAAAACCTCTCCTTCAAAACTTGTAGAGGCTATTCCCTTCCCACGAAAGGAGTTGGACACGGACTTTAAATATATGGGATTCTTTTTTAAGCCTGATAGATATAAGATGAGAGATTGGAATTGGTTCTATAAAAAAGTAGAAGCTCATATTTGTTTTTGGGGTAGCCACCTTATTTATCATGGTGGGAGACTAAAATTGGTAAAATATTTGTTGGAAATCATTCTAGTCTATTGGACCTCCATTGTAGTAGTTACCAAAGGAGTTTTAACCAGGATTAAAAACATCAATTTTCAATTTCTATGGTTTGGGGAAAAGATTTCAAGTGGCACTAGATTGGTTGAATGGAGTAGGTTATTTTTCCTTAAGAAACTTGGGGGATGGAACCTAAAAAATATCTACTTGTTCACACTCTCTCTAGCATCCAAAAGATTATGGCGTCTTACTCACACTTTTTCTCTATGGTACAAAGTCATGAAATCCAAATACCTCAATGGTTTGGCAATGGAGGATTTTTTTAGGTCACTGAACAAATGATCCAAAGGATCGATTATATGGAAAGATTTGTTAGATTATTTTCCTATTGTAGGGATGTGGACTATGTGGAAAATAGGAAATGGAAAGGTGTGAAGAAGTGTGGAACTGTGGCTAGGATCTAGAGATGATTTTCTACTTTCTGATCCTTTAATCCAATCCCTTCATAAAAAATGAATTTTCTACTTAGCAGATGCCCAAGCCCAAAGTCCGTAGAACTAAGAGTGTTCTAAGTGGAAAAATAGTGTTGATCTTAGCTTGATGGGCCCTTTGGTATCTGAATAGGCATGCTTTATCGATATATAGGTCTCAAACTATATCTTGTTAAATGATGAAGAATACGAATCTCTTTGTTGGTAAAAAAATTGAGACTGGAGAGTACACTGCAAAACTAGGATATAATGCAATGGTAGAAGCCAAATTTTCAGGAGAAAAATATTGGTGGTGGGGATCTCTTTGGAAACCTCAGGCTCTGAAGAGAAGAATCTCTCTATGTCTCTCTCTAAATAACAAATTTCTCACGTGGGATATTGGGGTAAAATGTGGATGGGTTGGCCCAAGTCTATGTGTGCTATGCAAATCTAATAAGACTCATGCTCTCATCTATTCACATGATTCCCTTACTATGAAAAAGTTCTCTTTTTGGTGTTTAAGGATCTAAAATTCCACGTGAAATAGGAACATAACAAACTCAATGATAGCTTTCGTTCATGGATGGAGGATAAACTGGTACATCAATTTGAGGCATTCCCATGCATTATAGTAAACATTATTTGGTGGGATCAAAATAGTTTTATTTTTTAAATATGTTTTCATCCATCTTGAGATCTGTGCATCTCTCATCATCAATCTTATGTAAGAATTCATGGTCAAAAAGAAAAAAAAAGAAGGAACGCGTACCTGCCATGATGGAACTAGCCAAATCCATCCCTTGGGGCTACTTCGATGGAGCTAGCCAAGGTCATCTACCTCACTATGGGGTTGGATTAGTCCTATTCTTAAATCAAAACCATTATATTCATATTCGTTATTCTATTGGAAGAGGCTCTAACAATAGTGCATAATTTCTTTCTCTCATAACCTTTCTCACTATATCTCAGGAGAAAAGGATAACAAATCTACATATCATGGGAGATTCAAATATTTTCATTGTCTAGACATGCAAGAAGGATAATGTGGAAAACGTGGGACATGATTTCATACTTTGTGATTTGGATTTTCATTTAGGTTCCTTCGATTGGCTCTCTTTTCATCATATCCTGTTGGAACTAAATACAACATTTGAAAACCTGTCTAAGGATTCCTTGCAACTGCCAAAAGGATCCATTGAATTCTATGAATTTATGGATGTTGTAGAAAATGAAGTGATGGAATTCCATCTATAATAAGTTCTTGTAAGTTTTTAGAATTATGTAGTGGGTAGTCTCTGAAGACGTTTTGGTTATAAAAGTTTAGCCTTTTAAGTTTTTTTTTTTTTTTTTTTTATTTCTTGATCATCCTGTACATGACTCTTTTGAGTCTAGGTTAGTCTCTTTATGACTGGCTGGAAAATGTATATTCAAATACTATGAATATAAGTTTTTATTTATTTTTTTCTTGATCGGCCTGTACATGAATCTTTTGAGTCTAGGTCAGTCTCTTTATGTTTGATTGTAACATGTATGTTCAAATACTATGAATATAACTTTTTTTTTTCCAGAAGAAAAAAAATAATGTACATAACAATGACCCTTCTAATAAATCATAACAATGGCCCTTCATAATGTACATAATAATGTAAAAATGATCAATCAAAGAGTTGGTATTTCTTTTTATGCTTCTAGTCCAGGGAATCCAATCCCATGTGAAACTAGCGAGTATTGTACAATGCCGAAAATTGTTATATTCAATTTAAGTTTTTCTTGGATGATGCACCAATAACTAGGTTAAAATACTCAACTTAAATACAAATGAATTTGTTGGATACCTAATCCTCATGATTATGGTATTTTGTAAATAATATTGTAAATATTATTTAGGAGAAATATGAAGAATGGTACGTGAATTTGAAGAATCGTCTGCATATATTGAAATGAAATCAAAGTTCATATGAAGTTGTGTTTATAAATGTCTCGTGTTAATGAAAAGAATTCAAGTGTGGAGTTACTCATTGTCTACCCATACCTGGCTTGATAGTAGTATCCAAGTAGGTTTTAACTCCGTGATTCTCTCCTCCCCTGGGTATTTCATTTTCCCACATGTAGAAACATCCCTCTGTAGGACTATCTCTATGATTATTCCTTACACCATTCATATATGCCATCTACACCTTTCATATCTACCATTGTTGAATACCTAGGGTTTTTTGACTTGGCCATTTTGTCTCCCTCCAATTGTATCATAACCTTGGAAAATCGCTCAGAGCATTCAAATATTCTTCTTGAAGAGAAGGTGTTCCTTTTGCAGGTGTGATTTGATGTGGTTCATGAGGTTGTCAGTTGAAATCCCTGAGAGAAGAAAGATCCATAGAAAAGGATGACATCAAGGATTAATAAATATTCAATTCTAAATCCATCAATGTAGCAAGTGCCATCTCACCCAATATCAGATCCCTATTCTTTCTAGAGGCCATGTCTGATAGACTCTCCCACAATACATATGATCATGTCATCAGGCTTGGATATGTGCAAAAAAATCAAGCAACTTGAACATTTCCATATCTAGCCCAATTTGTGAGGAGTTTGATGCATCTAGCCTAGATGAGGATGCACTGGTATATGCCTTCCACTCTGCAAGGAGAGAATATGATGATTGTTTCAATTGTTGTTTATCAATATCATTTGCATAGACACCTATGAACCCTGAATGCACTCTCTCTTTTAGTTCAAGTATGATTTTGAAAGATACAAGTAGTTTGTATTTAAAGACACATGGGATGAGAGGAAGTATGGGAAATGACATGTTGGGAAAATAATTTTATTGAAGATGAGAAAATTTCTCATCATTTTATTCCAATTGGTGCATTTTGTTTTGAAGGAAATCTAATCTCATCCTCAAAGAAATGAACACCCATCTAATAGTTTCCTCTCATATCGACATATGGGAAACTGTTCTTCTTCTCTATTTTAAAATTCATTGATTTCACATTATTTATTTAGGTAACACCCCGTCTCTACAAATTAGTAGACTACATTGAGTGCCCAGTATTGGTCCCACGATAGGTTCAAAGAGAAAAACGCGTGCAAGCATGTGGCTGCTACTTGTGGCATGCAATCAATGTAATCAATGGAAGAGATCATTTGAGACCGTGTAGACTGAAATTTAATCTTGTATATATGAGATATGCATGTTGCATAGATCAAAGGAATCATTCCTTTAATCATTTGGGAAACTAAAATACTCATTCTCCTTTATAATCACTGGAGGTTCAATAGTTTCTTCTCAAGGCTATACAATCATCTCTGGAATATCAAAGATTGGAAAATGCATTCTCTTGTTGGAAAAGGGAAGAAGCAATCATATTCTTCTTCTAGAGTAGAAGGCAATGAGAGAGGACACAAAAAGAAGAAATTTAGAGGAAGGGGGGAATAACCATAATCCTTGTGAGGAATCTAATCTTCAATATGTTTATTTTGGGAAGAATGGACATGAGGTAAGAACATGTAGAATCCCTTAGGGGAATATAAAAGACNATAAAAAAAAAAAAAAAAAAGACAAACATAAAGGTAAAGAACCTAAATTTTCTCATTATATTGTTTCCCATTGAAATATTGGAGTAACGAAAGATTTGTTTAACACTTCATTTTCTTCTTAGAGATGCATGGCTTCTTTGCACAAGTGAAACATGCCACATGACCTTCTAGAGAGACTTACTTGAATATATCAATAAAAATGTAGATGGTATAGCCTATTTTGTAGATAAATCAAGTCTCAAACCTTTGAGAATTGGAACCATCAGGCTTAAATTGCTTTTACTCCCAGAATTTCTTCTGCATGATGTGCTTTATCTTTCTGAGTTGCAAATGAACTTGCTATCTCTTTTTCACATTCCACAACAAGGCTTCTCAATTAATATCTTTGGTGGAAAAGTTGAAATAAGGAAATGTTTGGAAAACATGGTCATTATGAACGGAGTGGATGGTGGAATATTGCTAAGATTGAAAGGGGCATCTTCTCATGCACAAAATTCTATGTACCTCTCTCACCACAATGAAGGTACAATGTGATCTAGTCTCTTATGGAATTCTAGATTTGGAAACATTAATTATGTCATCCTTCATTTGTTGAAAAATAATCATGTTTTTGGTTTTCCTACCATATATAGGAAATGAAAGCAATGTGATGCTTGTATCCTTGGAAAACATAGCAAACAACCTTTTCATGATTCCACTCCCAACACATGAATAAAAATTAGATTGACACATTTTGATTTGTGTGTCCCCATGCTTGTTCTATATTCTAATGGCAACAAATATATCATGACTTTTATTGATTATTACACCACGATGTGTTGGGTGTACTTGTTGAAAGATAAATCATAGGCTTTTGAAACTTTTAAAAAATTTCATGTATGCATACAAAATGAAGCTTAGTCTAATATTGACTCTCTTCGTTCTAATATTGGAAGAGAATATACATATAATGAATTTGAAAAATATCTTTTCCAACATGGGATCAAGCATCAAACCATAGTTCCATACAATCCTCAACATAATGGTGTAGTTGAAAGAATGAACATGACTCTATTAAATATGGTTTATTCTATGATGTTTTTCAAAAATACGAAATTGATGTTTTGGGATGATGCAGTGTTGTATGAAGCATATGTAAAAAACATGAATCCATATCATGTTATTGGGAAGAAGACTCCTTATAAAATTTTGTATGACTGCAATCCTTTGATGAGGCATGTTAGGGTGTTTGATTATGCTTTATATGCCTTAATTATCAAGGAGAAAAGAAACAAGCTTGATGAAAGAAGTTGGAAGTGCATCTTCTTTGGGTATTCAAATACCACTAAGGAATATCATCTTTACAATGAGGTAAACACAAATTCTTTCTTTTCAGAGATATGATTTCTCTTGAATCCTCCAAGAATGAAAAGATTATTGAGTGGAAGCTTGATCGTCTAGATAAATTCACCCATGCAAACACATATCGTGAGTTTGATGATGAGATTCCAAATATTGAAGGGGGTATCCCTATCTTGGATCAATATATGGAATATCCTTTTGAAGTACCATCTCCCCCTCATGAAGAAGTTCCATCCACTTCATTAGAACAAGAAGTTTGTTTGTATGATGTGCTTGGGAAGATTGAAAAGATGAAAATTGATGGAATCTCAATCAGTGGAGAAACCTAGACCATATTAGGAAGGTCCACCAAAGTAGCACATAAATACACTTGAAAGTGTTCATCCTAATGAGGTTGGAAATATAGGAACTAGAAGTTCCACAAGACAAGATGGAGGTGATGTAGATAACTCAAATTTAGGTGATGTAGATGATATTTTACTTCATATGATTGTGAATATAATTTATCTACTAACTTTGAACAAAATTCCTTTGAAGAAGTTGTTTCTCATTATGAGTGGAAAGAATCCATGCATAAGGAGTATGATTCACACATCAATAATGGGACATGGAAGTTGGTGGACCCTCCATATAGAACCAAACCAATCGGATGCAAGTTGGTCTTCAAGAACAAGTACAAATTAGATAGCTCACTTGACAAGCAAAAAGAAAGGATCATGGAAAACGGATTTGCACAAAATGAAAGAATTGATTATGAGGATACTTTTTCCTCAACCACATCAAAATGGGCTACCATTCATACTCTATTTACCTTGGAAACACATAATGGATGGAAAGTTCATCAAATGGATGTGAAGACAACTTTATTTGAATGAATACTTGAAAGAATATGTTTTCATGTCTCAGCCAGAAGGTTTCATTGTGAAGTGACAAGAATATAAAGTATGCAATCTCATTAAATCCTTATATGTCTTGAAACAAGAACCGTAATCCTGGTATGAAATTATAACTAAACATCTTCTGAAATTGAATTTCAAGAACTTTAATCTTGATGATGCAACTATATTTGTGAAAAAAGTTGGAAAAAATATGGTATATCTTGTAGTACTGTATGTAGATGATCTATTTATAATAGGGAACAATGAAATCAATATTGCATCCATAAAGAAAATTTGGGACATATTCAATACTACTTGGGCATTGAAGTGACTCAAAATCCAAAGTACATATTCATCTCCCAAAATAATTACATTGTAGAATTGTTGGACAAGTTTGGCATGGTTGAGTGTAATCTTCTCTCTATTCCAATGGAATATAATTTGAAGCTCACATCTAAACAAGGGAATTAATTTGAGGATGCAACCAAGTACATGCATCTTGTGAGAAGTCTTATGTACCTTACAACCACCATACTAGATATTTCATTTGTTGTTGGGATTCTTTCCAGGTTCATGCAAAAAATTTGTGAAGGAAATTGGTTTGCTACAAAAAGAGTTCTAAAATACTTGAAGGGAACTCAAGACTTTAGACTCAAGTATTTGAAGTTGGATGATTTCAACCTGATTAGATATTTTGATTTAGACTTTGATGGGGATAACGAAAGTGGAGTGTCAACTTTAGGATATCTCATTAATCTTGGAGGGGTATTTGTTTCATGGAGATCACACAAACAAACAATCCTAGTGGATTCCACAACAAAGGTAGAATATGTGGTAGTTGCAAAATCAACAAAGGAAATTGTGTGGCTGAGGAAAATACTTGAATATTTGTTGGAGAATCAGGTGAACTCCACTCCTCTTATTGTTGATGATACTTATGCAATCAAGTTGTCCAAGAATCTTGGATTCCATGATTGAAACAAACACATCAACACAAAGTACCATCTAATTCAATATCATGTAGAGGCCAAGACTATTCACTTGAGACATTGTTCCACAATTGAGAAATTGTAAACATCTTCACCAAAGCACTTGGAAGAGAAAAATTTGAAAAATTCATAATGATGCTTGGACTAACAAATACCCCTTCGAATTAAGGGGGGATGTTGGATAGATAATCCTTGTGATTATGGTGTTTTGTAAACCATATTTTAGATATTATTTAGGAGAAATATGAAGAGTCGTAGGTGAATAGGAAGAGTCATAAGGACCTCTTGGAAGATGAAATCAAAGGTCATCCCAACTTATATTTATGAATATCTCATGTTAATACAAAGCATTCGAGTGTGGATATACTCATTCTCTATTCATACCTAATCTGAGAGAATCACTATTAGCTTATCTTGTATTTATTAATTGACTTTATCCATTGTCTGCCATACTTATTCAAGTGATCTTATTAATCTAATAATTTAATTATAAATTTAAAAATTTAAACAATCTCACTCAATCTAATTAATCATTAATTGAATTGAGTCCCATAATTTTAAGTGATATTATTCAATCTAACAATTTAATTATTAATTTAAAATTTTAAACAATCTCACTCAATCTAGTTAATTATTAATTGAATTGTGTCCCATAATTATTCAAGTGATCTCACTCACTCAAATTGATTAATTATTAATTTATCAATTTAAATGATCTCACTCTTAATTAATAATTTATTTGTTCAAGTCATCTCATGTTCAAGTCATCTCAATATAATTAATTAGTAATTTCTCAAAAATGTTTAAACAATTTAAGGAATAATTAATTAGTAATTTGTCAAAAGTGTTTAGACAATTTAAGGAATAATTGAAGTTTTCAATGATAAATATCTCATTTTTGTTTTATTATTAAATTATTTAATACACATAATTTATTATTAAAAATATATATTAAAGAACGTTTTAAAAAATCTTATAGTTGGAATTAGATATATATCTAACACTAAAATTTATTATAAAATATTTTTATAAAATAATAAATATTTAAAAAATCATTAAATTTTTCAAACGATCTTTATTCTTATTCATATTTTTTTTTGTTATTATCAAATTATTTAATATAATAACATATTATTAAAAACATATATTAAACAACATTTATAAAATCTTATATTTAGAATTAGATATATGTATTTAAGAGTGAAATTTGTTGGAGAATTACTTTATATATTAAAGAACATTTATAAAATCTTAAATTTAGAATTAGGTATATGTATTTAAGAGTGAAATTTGTTGGAGAATATCTTTATAAAATAGTATGTATCTTTTTAAAAAAATTGATATTGAAATAAAGATATTCAATCGCTATTACCTTATCTTGTATTTATTATTTGACTCGATCTGTCGATAGACAGTCTCCCATAATTATTCTAGTGATCTTATTCAATCTGATTAATTATTAATTTATCAATTCAAGCGATCTCAGTCATTCTAATTAATTATTAATTTATCAATTCGAGTGATTTCAATCTTATTAATTATTAATTTATCAAATTGTTTAGATAACCTTAAAAAAAACATTTGCATTTCTCAAATGATAAAGATCCTATTCATACTTAATACTATTATTAAATTATTTGATAAAAATAATATATTAAAGAGCATTGTATAATTTTATGCTTGAAATTAGGTATATGTATTTAACAATAAATTTATTCGACAATACTTTTATAAAATAATCTATATTATTTGAAATTAGGTATATGTATTTAATAATAAATTTGTTCTAAAATATTTTTATAAAATAATCTATATTATTTTAAAAATAAATTCATATTGAAAATTTGAAATGATATGGATAGTGTTCATATATATATATATATATATATATATATATATATATATANGTTTATATATATATATATATATATATATATATATATATATATATATATATATATATATATATATATAGTTTTATAAGAAAAAAGACTTATATTAGATAATATAACTAATCTGTTACAAAACTATACATCATATCATATCAAACCTATCGAGTTAGGAAGCTCTATAATATAGTCTCCAAAAATATTACATCTTCTTTGTACAGATAAAAATAACAGTATCTTTTTCCAAGCATTTGTATAGTTAAACGATGTCTAATATGTCAAAAATTATGCATGTTCTTCATTAACCACTGCATAACATAAATCATCTTCCTCAAGCGATAATGTTGCTTTTGAAAGTTGATCATCTTCCATGTTGAATCCTCTATATATATGTTGAGTTTTAAGATGTGAAAATTTTCTGCTGCCACCTGAAGATTATTTGCATTAGTAAACCAATCAATAATCACTTTTGAATCACCTACCAACTGCAACCTTGTGACCTTTTTATAATGAGCAAAGAATAATATAAACTACATTGCTAGAAGTTCATCCTTGGTGTTAGTACCACTGCCACAATTCATTTTGATTCTAAAAGTACCAAACACTGGACATTTTAATACAACTCCTGCTACACATTTCTCACCCCTTTCTTGTGAAGCACCATCAAAGAAACCCACGACCAAGTCCCAAAGAAGTAAAGGTGGTTTATCAATCCTCCTATCCTTAGTGGTGTGTCCTACCTTTATTTCTCTCAGATCCTGTAGAATACTAGTACAAACCTTGTCCCTATTCAGGGGTCTATCTTCAAAGATAGCAATATTTCTATGTTTCCAGATCTCCCAACAGATAATACATGGAATTTCTAGTCTGTCTCCCTTCTTTTCTAGTTAAGAATACAATCACTAAATTGTCCTCCTTCCCAAACACCACCCAATTTTAATTCCTTAAGCATTAAATACCAAATATCTTTAGTAAATTTACATTCCACAAATAAGTGATACGCAATCTCCTCACAATTCCCACAAAGAATACATCTGCTAGGGCAATGAATTCCTCTTTTAACTAAGTTTTCCCAAGTGAGAATTCTTTGTTCTAACAGTAGCCACATAAAAGGTTTAAATTTTAATGGCAAATTCCATTGCCAGAGATCATTATACCAAAAAATAGGTTCAGTCACTACCTCCTCCGGTGTTTGAACTTCATAGGCTTTCTTTGCACTTACTTGTCCACTTTTGGTATCCTAGGACCACAATAATAAGTCTTTGTCATTATTCAGTTCAATAACCAAACTGACTAAACCTTTAACATAGTTATTCCATTCATCTTTTGTGTCTCCTTCCAATCCTAAAACCACTACCTTTATCCACATTGTATGTCTAGAATGTTCCAAATCCACAGTTCTTACTTGTGCCAGAAATTCTAATCCTAGGTCCTTTAGTTTTAAAATAAGATTCCTTGAGAGTTAATAAAAGTTATGTGACCCAACCATGGGTTCATTACCAATTCTTACATCCCTTCCATCTCCTAGCTTCCAGACCAACCAATCATTTAAAATATTTAAAGACGATGTGAGTACCCTCTAAATATTAGAGTCACCAGTCCACTTTCTGCTTCCTTGCCTAAGCCATGCAACCACAGACTTCTTCCTAAGATATTTATTAACAATTACCTCATGCCAAATCCCAGGTACAATGAGGCACCTCCACCAATGTTTTGCTGCAAGGGCTTTCCCAAAAGTAAAGATATTTTTTATACCCCAACCCCTAGCTTTTTAGTTTTATCTATCTTATCCCAACTTATCAAATGTATCCCTTGTTTTTCCTTTTTGCCAGACCACATAAAAATGAACATTCTCCTTCTGATAATATTGAGTATACTTTTTGGAATCTTTACTAGAGAAAGACAATATACAGGTATACTTTCAAGTACAATTTTAACAAGTGTCACCCTTCCCCCTAATCTTAACCATCTTAGGCTCCAATTTGCAATCCTTTTCTCAAAATTTCTCACCAACCAATACCAATCATCCTTATTATAATAGTTGGGTTTAATAAAACAACCAAGATACTTGAAACCTGCATCTACCGATTTTACATCATAAGGCAAAATATCCTTCAATAAAGATATGACCTTTGTTGCCATCCAGCTTCAAGAAACATTCATTTCTGTGGACTAAAGGCCACACCAGTTGCTTTACTGAATAGTTCTAGAAGATCCTTATATAAATTCCACTCAACAAAATTTCCATTTCCAAACAGAATAATATCATCAACAAACATTAAATGAGTAATGTATAACCCTCTAGCCACATTAATACCTTCTAAGTTCTTATCTCTAACCTGCTCCTTTATATCTTTGCTTAAGCATTCCACGACAAGAAGAAAGAGTAAAGGATATAATGGGCACCCTTGTCTTAATCCCCTTGTACTTTTAAAAAAGTCTGTAGGCTTTCCATTAATCAATACAACAAATTTTGTAGATGTTACACCCATCATGATCCAATCAATTTCTTCTAAGCTCAGTCCCACCCGTAACAACACCAGTCTTAGGAAACCCTAGTCAACTCTGTCATATGCCTTTATCGTGTCTAGTTTAAGTACCATAGATTTGATATTTTTAACCTTAATACTATGCAAAGCTTCCTAAACTATGCCAATAGCATCCGTGATTTGACTGCCCTCTAGAAAGCCAAATTGTTCCTTTGATATACCATAGGATAGAGAAGATTTAATTATGTTGGAAATAATTTTTGTAATGATTTTATACATCAGGTTACAAAGAGCTATGGGCCTATAATCCCCAAAATTTCCTGGATTCTCACTCTTTGGAATTAGAGAAAGAAAAGTTGCATTCAAAGCTCCAGAAACCCTACCTTTCTTTCTTGATTCTTCAACCATATCCACTAATTCATCACCCAGAATGTCAAAAAAATCCAGAAAAAACTCTATAGTCCAGCCATCTAGCCCATGGATTTTTGAATATTTAAATCCTTTGATTGTTGACAAAACCTTACCTATAGTTATAGGTAAGGTTAATCTTTGACTTTATTCTTCTGTGAACATCCTAGGATAATTCCTTAAGATTGCAAGTTGATCGGTAATGGCAAGGTTAGGGTGGGCCAAGAAAATATTTCGAAAGAATCCAACTGCTTTGTTTTGTAGATCTTGGTTGCTAGATATCACTGTGCCATCCTCCTTGGAAAACTCCCATATAGTGTTGATCTGTTTCCTAGATTTAGCATATGCATGGAAAAATTTAGTGTTTCTATCACCTGATGCCAGTCAGTTCAGTCGACTCTTCTACCTCCAGGTTTCCTCTTCTTGTCTCAATAGAACCATTTTTCTTTTCCCTTTTGAAGCAATCAACTCTTTTTCTACCTCATTCTCATACATACATACATACATACATACATACATACATACATACATACATACATACATACATACATACATACACACATATATATATATATATATATATATATATATATATAACAATGAAATTTACTAAAAAAATAATTTTATAAAATAATATGAAGTGGATATGTAATTAAAAATTAAATTTACTAGAAAAGGGTACAATGAATGGTTCTATCCGACATACAAATATAGCACTAGAAATGTATTAATTGAATATCTAGGGATTAATAAGTGGTTTTATACTAACTATATATTAACATTATGTTCATACACGATACTGGGTTGGCTTGTAAACAATGTTTTGCATGCGATCTGCATCATGAGATCCTCCTGATAGCATCTAGGGTTTCTGACGTTGGCTTCCATGGCCTCTGGCTCGGGGGATCACAACCTCCCTCAACCCCCGTCGTCTCCTGACCTAGAAGCATTTCAAGCGCTGATATTCTCGTACTCAAAAGTTTCCAAGGGATCCCCTCCATCCTAGTTTGTTAAAAGGTTAGATGTGATTCCAAAAGTATATGTCCACTGCCCTTCCTCGAGACTGTTTTCCCTCCGTCTACCCGAAAACGGTCTGATAGGGAAGTTTACAGGACTCTGGACGTCCCCCAAAGAAATGGCTCAATGTATGGATCAGAACTGGAAGAAAGCGATGAAAGGGAATATTTCTACAACATTTGGTGGTAAGGGATTCTCCATTTTTCTATTTGAAAATAAAGAAGACCGAGATTTGATCTTTAAGAATGGCCCATGATTCATGGGAACCAGAGGAACGTATTTGAATAAATGGACTCTAGACTTCATCCTGGAGAATGAAATTCCCTCAATGGTTCAAGTATGGGTTAGGCTCCCCTTCTTACCTCTCCATTGTTGGAATGATGAAACAATAAAAATATAGGCAACACTCTGGGAAGGTTCATCGATCGAGTTGCACCATGAGATGGGCTGGAATCTTGCGCATAGTTATGTGTGGAAGTAGACCTAGAGAAAGGCCTCCCAGAAAGAATTCATATCACGTTAGATGGGTGGTCATACATCCAAACAATGGACTATGAACAACTTCCCTTCAAGTGTAAATCATGTCATGAATATGGGCACTTCACCAAAAATTGTCCCAAGGAGATCCAGGAGCACCCAGAAAACAAGGCATTAGATCAATAACATCAAGCAAAAGGAAAGAAAGCAATGAACAGAGGAGGTAACTAACAACAAGAGTGAAAAAGAAACTCCAGGCCTCTCTCGCCAAGTAAAGGGAAATCCCCAACACAAATTGGCGATGAAGCTGGAAGTAGTATGAACAAATACGAACCTCTCAAAACCTTAGAAGAAAAATTGATCAGTTCTAAAGAAAATACAAAATACAATCTTCCAGATCAGGATCTAGATATCATGACACCCCCAGTGGATCCAGATCCTCAGCTCCAGGAAACTCTCCAAACACAGGAGGAAGATAGTCAAGAAGACTCGGAAGAAGAGATGGACTTGAAAATCCTAAAGAATGCTAGAACTATGAAAGCAGGAAGGAAAAAAATTAAAACAAGAAGGGAAAAAGAGACCACCCAGGACAAATAGCTAGGAACCCAACCAACACTAGAGGAATTTCTAAAAAAATATGGGATAAATGGGATAGCTCAAGCAACAAAGGCGAAATCTCAGCCCACGAAGGGGGCCCCATCAAAGCACAATAGTAAATAATGAAGGTGGTCTCCTAGAATTACAGAGGTCTAGGTCAGAGGGAAAACAATAAGCCATGAGAAAGTTAATTAGAGTTGAAAATTCCCATATCCTCTTAATCCAGGAGACAAAATTGCAGGGAATTGAGTCCCTGCGAGAAATGAAGCAAATCTAGAAAACAAGTAGCAGAACGACGTTGAGAGCTAGAGGCGCCTCGGGGGGATATGTACAATGTGGAACACTCATCTCTATAGAGAAGAACAAATATTGGAATCAACCCACTGGACGTTGGTAAAAATTAAGCACCTCCAATTAGGTAACATTTACCTTATCTGCAATGTTTATATGCCTAATAGTTAATGGAAAAACAGGGATTGCTGGGAAACGCTAATGAAAACTAAAGAGCTAGGAGCCCAAGACAACTGCATTATAGCAGGCGATTTCAACAAAACTCTACATCAAGGGGAATAAAATGGAATCACCTCTGTAAGGGATTAGTTTCTGGAACATATGGAGGATCTGATTTCGGACCTAGATCTGTTTGATGTTCAACCCTCCAAAGGGAAATACACTTGGAGTAATAAAAGGTCAGGGGTGGGACACATAGCGGCTAGGCTGGACCATTTCCTCATCCATAGCCCTCTTATCTTCCGCCCTCTCTCCATATCCTCCCAAATAGTGTCTTGGGGCATTTCATACCATCGCCTAATAGCCCTTTCCTTAGTAAAAGCATAAAATCTGGGTTTGATTCCTTTCAAATGTAACCCAATTTGGATGGACTCACCGGATTTCCTCCCGCTAATCTCCTTGATCTAGTCCACCTGGGTGGATGTAACTCCTATGTATATATGGGAGAAAAATATAATAAAGTCAAAGAAAGCAATAAAGGACTAGGTTAAAGCATCCTTACACAACACAAAAGAAGAAGTGGAAAGACATAAAAAGAAGTTAGAATCTTTGCATGATCAAATGGACATTAGTGAAATACAAACCACACACCTAGAGCAGGAGAAAGAATACTTTCTAAATCATTTAAGGGCACTTCATAATGAAGAAAATGAATGGAGAATAAAATCCAGAGCCTTGTGGCTCCAAGAAGGAGACAAAAATACCTTCTTTTTCTAGAAGCATGCCAAAGAAAGATAGTACAAGAACACAATGGAGGAAATTAAAAAAGCTATAGGGGAAGTAATTAATTCCTTTGAGGAGATAAAAAAGGAAGCCTCCTCCCATTTCAAAAATCTCTACACCCAAGATGGAGCAGATAATAAAGAACACAGTTTATAGTTCATGGAACAGATACCACAGTTGATAAAGGATTAGGACAATCAAGATTTGACAAATATAATCACAGAAGCGGAAGTTAGAGATGTTGTCTTCCAATTTGACCCAGATAAATCTCATGGTCCAGATGGATTCACTCTCCACTTCTACAGAAATTGTTGGGAAATCATTAAAAAGGACCTACTCCATATGATCAGATATGTCCAAACTACCTATAAGTTAGGAGGAGCTACCAATACCTCCTCTCTTGCGTTGATTCCTAAAGATAAAAATGCAAATAGTTTTGACCAATTTCTCCCCATTTCTCTATATAATTTATCCTATAATATCCTCACAAAAATTATAGCCAATAGGATAAAGCACCTGCTCTCAAGGATCATTCTCCCAAATCAAGGGGGCTTCGTGGCCAAAAGACAAATTTGGGACAAAATAATTTTGGTACAGGAAGCCATCCATACTAGTGTTAAGAACAAAGAAAAAGGAATGATAATCAAAATTGATATGGAAAATGCCTTTGATCAAGTGAAACAAGAATTCCTCTTTGATGTGTTAAAAAAATTTGGTTTCAACAACTCCTTTGTCTCCTAGATCAAGGCTTGTATCATGTCCCCTTGGATAACGCCTTTAATAAATGGGCACCCAGATCCATTTTTCCAAGCCACAAGAGGAATTCGACAAAGATTCCCTCTCTCTTCTCCATTGTATATCATCATGGCATAAACCATAAATAGAAGGTTGAAGCAAGAAAGAGCCACCAGAAATATTCCAGGGCTGAAAATTGTTAGGGGCGTCATAAGGATAAATAATTCACAATTCATTGATGACACTCTTCTTCTTGGAGGAGCTTCTCAAACAATGGCCCGGATATTCAAGCTAGTCATGGACCAGTACGGAATAACATCGGGGGGACTTATCAACAAACATAAAAGAAAAATTTACGCCTGGAACATAAAAGTGGGAACAATGGCTAGAATTGCCAACATCCTCCAATTCCCCTTCTTGACATAATGGAAATACTTCAAGTAACTTGGCAACCCCATCAATATCAAGGCCCTCCCCGGGGAGGCCTGGTTGTTGATTCTTCAAAAACTCAAAGACCAATTTGATATTTGGGGAGAAACGTAGATAAATCCAGCAGGCATAGTCGTCTTAATAAAGTCAGTCATATCCTCCTTTCCAATTTTCAGCCCTTTATGCTCCGGTGGAATTAAAAAAAAAATGGCCAGAATTATTAGGAAATTTCTTTGGCAAGGAGGCAAAGACAACAACAAAAGAAATCATATGGTAAAATAGTCCACTATGTGCGCCCCTAAAGAAAATGGGGGACTGGGCATTCGAGACCTGAAAAGGATAAACTTAGTTGTGGGGGCCAAGCTAATTTGACGTGTAATCACTGGTGGGAATGAATGGTGGAGAAAAGAAATATGCAACAAGTACCTATCCAAAGTAAGAAAAATATGTTTGGAGGGTGTAGACCTTGGTCAATCAAGTTCCCCCATCTGGAATTTAATTCGGGCATCTATGCTGCTCATTCAAACCCACCTCAGATGGAACCTAGGAAATGGAAAAGAAATCAAGATATGGGAGGATAACTTCTCAGAGAAGGTTGTACTTTCTAACATCCCTTCACTGGACCAATTCAGGCTTTGGCTAACCTCTTTTGGTAAATACACCCTCTTTGATATCTCAAATTGGCACAATAATGGCACTTGGGAAATATGGAATCTGGGTGATGTCCCTCCCCTCCTACAAGATGAGGCTAAGCAGTTCCTTCTGGCGATCTCTGGAAACTCCCCAGTCCACCTTAGTCAAAAGGACAACATAATTTGGGGGAAAGTAGGGTACACAGTGAATATGTGATACAAGCAACTCCTAGAAGATTGCGATATGCCAAACAAATCCACCATCTGGAAAGGGATATGGAGCCCAAATAGCCTTCCAAAGATAAATATCTTCTGCTAGAAATTGGCTCATAATAAGCTCCTAATAGTCGAAAAATTGAACAAAAGAGGCTATATGGGGTCGTTTAGATGTGCCCTGTGTGCCCATAGCTTGGAAATCACTGATCATTTGTTCCTAAACTGTAATTTCACTAAACAGGTGATGAATAACGTCTTCCTAGAATTAGTCCACCAAATCTCATGGCCGGCAAGAAGCAAATGTCTGATCGGTAAATGGGGAAAACAATGCAAAGGCTCACTTCATAGGAACCCGAATCTAAGTCGAGTCTGGAAGGCCTTGATAAAATTTTGTATGCTGGCAAATTTGGCTGGAAAGAAACAAAATAATTTTCAAAGAAAAGATCATCCCCCCCCCTCGTAGTTGCGATAAATGAAATAGGCCAATTGAGGGAGTTTGTCTCATCCAGGAAAGCAGCAAAACAGGCAGGGGATCCTTTGAGAACTGAATAAGAAGCTTGGTTAACCAAGATAAATATCCCGGAAGTTCCCCTCACCTTCCTGCCAAGAAATTCATCATGCTAGCAACCTCATTTCCCACCCCAAGATTTCAAAAATTGGCTAAGTGCCCAAAATATTTATGTTTTATGTCTCGATGGTGCATCTAAAGGGAACCCAGGGAAGGCAGGAGCGGGAGGGGTTCTAACTTCTGTTCATCCCTAGAGGAAAAATATTGCTAACTTACTCATGGAATCTAGGCATAACCACCAATAATTTAGCAGAGGCATATGCAATTTTCAAAGGTTCTCAACTAGCGAAGGATCGCCAAATAAACCAGATGATCATCCTAGGGGACTCCAAGACGATAATAAGGTACTTCATCAAAAAAAAAATCTTGAAGAACTCAAGTCTGAAAATAATCATAGATAGAACCAGAGACAAGCTTTCTTCCATGATCCCCACCTTCTACCATGTTTGGCGATCAAACAACAGGAGCGCAGACGAGCAAGCTAATAGAGTCATAGGAAGAAGCACTAGTCACTTGGAAGTCTTGGGAAGGACTAAGTTCCTAACACCTACCTAACACATCCATAATTCTCTAGCACACTTGGGCCCACGCTCCATTTGGTAGCCTCCTCCACATGGCTTTCCAATGCAAAATCTCTTCAAGATGACCCCTCAACAAGCCAGGGGGATCTGCATACTTAGCCATCCTCTCGATCGTGAGAACTGGTATGATGAGACTTGCGATTATGGATATCCTATGTCGCAATATGTTCCTAAACTGCAATTTCACTAAACAGTTGATGAATAGCGTCTTCCTAGAATTAGTCCCCCAAATCTCATGGTTGGAAAGAAGAAAAAGTTTGATCGGTAAATGGGGAAAACACTACAAAGGCTCACTTCATAGGAACCCGAATCTAAGTCGAGTCTGGAAGGCCTCTATAAAATTTGTATGCTGGAAAATTTGGCTGGCAAGAAACAAAATAATTTTCAAAGAAAAGATCATCCCCCCCCTCGTTGTTGTGATAAATGAAATAGGCCAACTGAGTGAGTTTATCTTGTCTAGGAAAGCAACAAAACATGGAGGGGATCCTTTGTGAAATGAATAAGAATCTTGGTTAACCAAGCTAAATCTCCTAGAATTTCCCCTCACCTTCCTTCCAAGAAATTCATCATGCTGGCAACCTCATTTCCCACCCCAAGATTTTAAAAATTGGCTAAGTTCCCAAAATAGTTATGTTCTATGTTTTGATGGTGCATCTAAAGGGAACCCAGGGGAGGCAGGAGTGAGAGGGGTATTGTTCATCCCTAGAGGAAAACTATTGCTAACTTACTTGTGGAATCTAAGAATAACCACCAATAATTTAGCAGAGGCATATGCAATATTCAAAGGGGCTCAACTAGTGAAGGATCCTCAAATCAACTAGTTGATCATCCTAGGGGACTCCAAGACAATAATAAGGTACTTCATCAGAAAAACAATCTCGAAGAACTCAATTCTGAAAAGAATCATATATAGAACCAAAGACACACTTTCTTCCATGCTCCCCACCTTCTACCATGTTCGGTGATCAAACAACAGGAGTGCAGACGAGAAGGATAATAGAGCCATAGGAAGAAGCACTAGTCACTTGGACTTCTTTGGAAGGACTAAGTTCCTATCACCTCCCTAACGCATCCCTAATGCTCCAGCACACTCGAGCCCGTGCTCCAGCTAGCATCCTCCTCCACGTGGCTCTCCAGTGCAAAATCTCTTTAGGACAACCCCTCAACAAGCCAGGGGGATCTGCGTACTTATCCATCCTCTGGATCATGAGAACTAGTACGATGCAACTTGCGATTATGGACCTCTTGTGCCGCAAGATGTTCCTAAACTATAATTTCACTAAACAGGTGATGAATAACGTATTCCTAGAATTAGTCCTCCAAATCTCATGGCCGACAAGCAACAAAAGTCTGATCGGTAAATGGGGAAAACAATACAAAGGCTCACTTCATAGGAACTTGAATCTAATTCTATTCTAGATGGCCTCGATAAAAAATTTATGCTTGCAAATTTGGCTAGAAAGAAACAAAATAATTTTCAAAGAAAAGATCACCCCCCACTCATAGTTGCGATAAATGCAATAGGCCAACTGAGGGAGTTTATCTCATCGAGGAAAGCAACAAAATAGGCAGGGGATCCTTTGAGAACTGAATAAGAAGCTTGGTTAACCAAGCTAAATGTCCTGGAAGTTCCCCTAACCTTCCTGCCAAGAAATTCATCATGCTAGCAGCCTCATTTCCCACCCCAACATTTCAAAAATTGGCTAAGTGCCCAAAAGAGTTATGTTCTATGTTTCGATGGTGCATCTAAAGGGAACCTAGGGGAGGTAGGAGCAGGAGGGGTTATGTTCATCCCTAGAGGTCAAATATTGCTAACTTACTCATGGAATATAGGCATAACCACCAATAATTTAGCAGAGGCATATGCAATTTTCAAAGGAGCTCAACTAGCAAAGGATCGTCAAATCAACCAGCTAATCATCCTAGGGGAATCCAAGATGATAATAAGGTACTTCATAAAAAAAAAAATCCTGAAGAACTCAATTTTGAAAAGAATCATAGATAGAACCAGATACATGCTTTCTTCCATGCTCTCCACCTTCTACCATGTTCGACGATCAAACAACGACAGTGAAAACGAGTAGGCTAATAGATCCATAGGAAGAATCACTAGTGATTTGGAATTCTTGGGAAGGACTAAGTTCCTAGCACCTACCTATCGCATCCCTAATGCTCCAGCACACTTGGGCCTATGCTCCATTTGGAAGTATCCTCCACATGGCTCTCTAGCAAAAAGTCTCTTCAGGACGACCCCTCAACAAGCCAGGGGGATCTGCATACTTAGCCATCCTCTGGATCATGATAACTTGTATGATGCAGCTTGCGATTATGGACCTCCTGTGCCACAAGATGTTCACTCCCCATGGGAACCTGCAACTGATGTCACTCCCACCCTGCACTTTATCCTTTCCCCTCACCTCTCCATTAATTCCACGCGAGATAGAAGACCGTGAAGAGATTGAAGAAAGGCTCCACAACATGTGGATGCTTCCAGACCATCCCACTTCCCCTCTTGAGGGTCACTTCCACACTCCCGCACGTTCAACGATTGCATCCATATGGGGAATTTAGGACGGGCATATCCCGATACATTGTCTTTGCCTCCATAGGAAGTTTTTGCTAATAATTAGTCTGGCTGGTGAAGGGATACTCACCATATACACAATCCATAATTTGGAGAGAAACTACAATAGGTATGATGGATCAAAAAAGGAAGAAGTAAGTAACAAGGCTCTAGAGTGCTACGACAACTTTAGTTCATCCAGAGGATATATTAGAGATCGCTACAAAAGAGAAATTGGATGTGGAAAAAGGAATAAGATCCAACTTGAATTGGGTAGTCTAATCATCAATTCAGCACAGAGAGAAGTGGCCACATACAACATACCAATAGGAACTTCCAGAGAATAGCAATTCACTCAATACACTTACTTAGGTAGCAGCATCAACAGCGCAGGCGTAGACCTCACCAACAAGATCAGGAAAGACTCAACATCCAAAGTAATTTCTATAATGGATCAGTGTCCAGAACAGGAAAAACAAAAGGAGGAGATGGTGGAAGACAATTTCTTCACCACCCAACAATTGGCCCCGAGATTGGATTCTCACAACTCCACTTTAAACTTCATGATGGAAACCCTGTTGCAACATCGATCTCTGATGAACCAACTTCAATATGAGGTCAATTTCCTAAGAAGGCAAGGAGAAAGAATTGAAGAGTTGCATGGAACTAGAGATCACAATTCTGTAGAGCAAAGATAGATCGAGGAGTGTGGGATTAGAGTCGACCCAATCCTTCTAGACCTGAACATTTCCCTTGAAATGCCACTAGAAGAAGAACGAGGTCCCGAGGAAAAGAGTGAGTAAGAAATGGAGGCAGTTTTTAAATTTTTTTGTAAAAAAGGCGATTTGTCTAGTAAACTTTGGGAGTTAGCTATATCTACAACAGTATGTTATTCTAGATTTCGGTAGTAGATTTTGTGGAAATCTCCTTGTAGTAATCTATCATAAATCCTTGTAGCTGGTTCCCTTTACCAACACCCCTTTTTGTACTATGTGACTTCGGTCGTGCCTTTATATATATATATATATAAATAGTTTTTGTAAAAAAAAGAGCAGTGAAATTTACTAAAATATTTGAGGGTGCAGAGTCCAGTGGTATGAAGCAGATATTGAGTTAATGGGTGATGTTTCTCAACCGACCGAAGATTTTTTGTTGATAAAAATAACACAAATTTTCTTTCCTGTCGGCATGAAAGGAATAAAAGTTGGAGGCATGCCCACTAGCCCCCATCAAGCCTCAACAACATATTGGAGCTCTCATGATTTCCTGTGCAACATTTGTTTGAAAGAAGAGAAAATGCAACTTCTATTTGAGGTTAATAGTGAAGTGGCAGATCTAAAATTTTGAATTGAGAAATTGGACCAACAAATCTCATTGTTATTGGCTCTGAATGTTATCACTACTCATCAACGTCCTATTTCAAACTTGTCTTCCTAGGATGCAATTCACCTCAACATCCCCATTCCAATGCTGATGAGCAACAAGCCTTCTCCTACGAATGGACAAGTTTCACATTCAGGTTATTCCTTTAGATCAATTTCTCCGTCTTTAAATAGGATTTTTTTTTTTCTATTAATACTATGTCATAGAGAATGTATCCCCTTTCAACATTTGTTGAATTATTTTCTGACCCCATGGGGATATTTAAACTTTGAACGATGGTTGAGTTGGGTTAGTTTCCTCTCATGGAAACCCATGTTACAATTGGTTGTATGTTTTCAATCGTTGTTTTATAGTAGGTAATACAATGTTTTCTTACTTAAAAAAATAAAAATAAAATTGAAGTTAAAAGACAAATGGGTTGCTATGACCTTTTAATATTTTAATTCTTCCACTCATTGTACCCATTTTATAATGTAAAACTAAACTTCTTGAGTAAATTTGAAAGTCAAGGATGTCTAACCCTAGAGAAATTGAGCCACATATGATGGAACGAAATTTACCAAATTCTCAACAAAATTGATTAAAACTTTAACCCCTTAGGCTTTAGGGTTGGTGCAAGAAAACACTTCCGTCTCATGACACATTAGTTGCAATGAAAATCTGTAAAAACAACAATCAGTTGACCAAGGAGGAATGATTAGAGGTACATGCCCAACTTATTAGAATATGGTTTAAAAAGATGAAACATAGGAAATTGAATTAGCTTCCAAAATATATAACTTTTATTTATGGAAGATTGGTAAAATTACAAAAAATAATGTTCTAACATTGATATGTTACATTTCCTTAAAATAAAATGTATATATTTGTGTTATGAGGTTGGATTAGTATCCAAATGATTGAATTTCTCAAAAAAAAATTGGTACCATTGTAAATAATAGGTGGGTCTTATGTGCCACTATTTTTCCATATTTTTTAATGTTAATTTTTATTTTGTTAAAATTAATAAAGGCAGTGAAGCCCTTAAATTACAAAGTGAGGTGTTTAGGACCACATTTGAGGATATTAAAATAATCAATTTTTTTTTGTATGTCTTTGTATACAGTTTTGGACCATTTAATTTGTTTTCTAAATGGATTAGACAATAAAAAGACCTATGCATTTTAGAATTATGAAATATTACAAATAAAAATCAATAAAAAATGCAAAGGAACTCTTTTCATATATATATATATATATATATATATATATATATATATATATATATATATATATAGAGAGAGAGAGAGAGAGAGAGAGAGAGAGAGAGAGAGAGAGAGAGAGAGAGAATTAATTTTCATATAGAGCTCTATAAGTGTGTGCAATTTGATCAACAATAAATATGTGGATCATATTTAAAAATGTTGTTGAAAACATACCTTAGAATAGGGAGCTAGAAAAATGGAAGTGTTTTCATTTATGCAGCCTAAAACACCAGAATTGTCAATTTAAAAGTAAAAACAAAGTAACCAACTCATCCAAAATATAGAGGAAAAGAGGTGATCCCACCATTTTAAATAAAATTACAAGAACACACATTGGCTAAAAACACTGTACATGTTGTAACATCCACACTTTCTTTATTACATAAATTCATAACCATGAAAAACTTCTCTCACCCTTACATGTTTGAAAAGGAAATATTTAATATTGGGACATATTTTCCTCCCCTCTTAAGGCCCTTAGGCCCTTCTCATTTGTGCAAAACCACCTAATGGAACATGGAATACCACTTGGGGTCGAAGTCCCCAAAGAAAGGGAACATGTCATGGTTGGAGGCCTTATTCACAATGTTTGAGGCCTTATTTAACGTTTGAATGCATCTTTCACCATTCTTAAGCCCTAGAATATCTGTTAAATTCTCAAATCCCTTTTTATACTTCCCCAAATATTTTCAAAATCCAAAGATCCATTAGTGTTATTGAAAACATCATAATATAACCTAGTAAACTACTCATAGTTGAAAGTTGTTTAAGATATGCAATTTTTGTGTGGATTGTAGGTGTTTTTTATGGAAATTGAGATCAAGAACTGTAATATAGTGAAATAGGTTGTTTTTTTTTGTCTCGTCACCTTGGTTAGATATATAGAAACATTCTTGGTGCACAAGCAACCCAATCAAGGTGCCCACAACACCCTTGGAGGCAATTGGTTACCAATATATGTCTAATGTGGTGGTTCGAGGACTCATCCATGGAGCTTGATCTTGAGAAGAAGGTTTTAGGGTGAGAATATCTTGTTTCCCTTGCCTGATTATGGTCATAAACCTGAGACCCATACATGATTCCAAAGACCTCTTAACATTTCTCATGTTCAACATATATGTGAAATACTTTGTGGAGAGGGCTCATGTTTTTGTTTTTAGGTGTTGTTCATGGTGCTTGAGCTTAAGGAGGTTCAATTAGGGATTAAGGTCATTATTTATCTATGACAATGTTCATGCCTTGACACACATTTCTAGTACATAAAACCTACTCTTGGTGCTTATATCCCACTTAGAGGACAAAGACCCATACAAAGTTCCTACATGCTAGTTTGAGTGCTTGTTCAAGGATCTTGATCCCTTGAAGCTTCATTAATACCCTAAGACACGTTTTTTAGTCTTTGATGATGGTCAATATCCCATATACCATCCATGTTCCAATGTAGTGGTCTAAGGACATGTTCATGGAACTTGAGCCTAAGAAGCGAGGTTTAGGGATCAAGGTTATTGTTCCTATCCCTGACCAATGTCAAGGGTTTGAGTATGGTGTTTCCATACCATGAATATGGTTGAGTCCTTGAGACTCATACACATTGTGTGAAACATATTAATGGTACACATATCAGACTCTTAAGGAAAATCCCCCCTAGTGAGTGCTCATTTCATTGGGTCTAGTTTTTGTTCATGATGTTTGAGCTCAAGAAGGTTCAATTAGGGATTGAGGCCCTTATTTTTCCCCTTGGCCATGTTTATGCCATTATACCCATTTCCTAAGGCACAAAACCTACTCATGCTACATATATACCACTTGAATATCTACAAATAACCCCTGCAAAGGATTCATATGTTGGTTCAAGGACCCATTCAAGGATCTTAATCTCAAGAAGATTAAAAAATAGCCTAATGAACTTGTTTTTCATCCTTGACCATGTTCAAGTCCTTGTGACCCATTTCCAATGAGGAAAACCTCGTAGTAGAATCCATATACAACCTTGATTCCAAATATCTCCTAGAGAGGGTTTTTGTTGTGTTTGGAAAGTGGTGTTCATGGATATTAGGCCTAAGAAGAAATGTTTAAGGCATAAGGAACAATATTTGTCCTCCCCTAACATAACGCTTGAGATATAGAAGGTTTATTGAGGGCTTGAGTAGCTTGATTTTTCTCTTGACCATTTTTATACCATGAAGCCCATTTCAAGTGCACAAAACCTACTCATCGAACTTGTATCACACTTGGATGCCTTAAAATATTTTTGGGTAATAGGTGTTGTGCATGAAGATTGAGCATGACAAGTGTAATTTAGGAAACAAATCCATTATAGTCCTTTTTGACATTGGTTAGACTTGTAAACACATACTTATGGCACAATTAACCTAATGATGTCACTCATAGCACCCTTGGAGGTGATTGATAACAAACATAGGTGAGATGTGGAGGCTGTAGGACTCAACCATGGTGCTTAATCTTGAGAATCAAGGTTTAGGGATAAATGATCTTATTTATTTATCTAGGCGGACATCAGTGTCCACCCACTTATTCCATTGTCTCAAAACATAGTTTTCCACCTTGGCAGTTTTCTACATTTGTTTTGGGCCCTAAACTTTTGGGGCCATTTTGAGGCCCTAAATGACATTTTTTTGACATTCGGGTGGTCAAGGGTTGCCAACAACATACCCAATCCCTAGAAAAAAGTTTTACTTCTCAAATAGACCTTTCTAACTATATACCGAGTTCCCCAAACAAATATCGTATGCAAAAGATACACCCTCGGGAAGTTGACATATCAACTACCCCCTTCGAGGCCCACAAACCTTTTTGGCGTTTCATCTTTTGGGGTTAGGGTTTTGGATGTTTATGGTTTTCTCATTAATTCTCTATGCTAAAAAGGCCTTTTGATCCTCATTGTAAACATCTTCTTGTGCATAAGCGTATCCATCATATCTCTTCTTGGGGATATGCTACCACCAATCAAGCGAGTTAAGTTTTCTATGAAATTTACAGTTCTTGTACATTTTGTTCATTAATAGAAAATATATATTACTTTATCTCTATGCTTCATGCAATATCTCTATGTATTTACTTGTACCTCTTCCTTCATTTCATTCTCAACATAATCTAGATTAATGGTATTAGACTAGTCTTCTCCTTGTTTTAACATCCCCAGCCACCAACAGGTCAAGCAACGTCACTTCCGGAAGTCTCTCTATGCTCTAATACCAATTTGTAACATCCAACGCTACCAAAAGGCTGGGAAATGTCACTTCTAGACATCTCTCTATGCTCTGATACCAATTTGTAACATCCCCAGCCAGCAACAGATCGAGCAACATCACTTCCGGATGTCTCTCTATGCTCTGATACCAATTTGTTTTAACAACCCCGGCCACCCAGGTCGGGCCATGCTATCTCGTAGAAATACCAATTTTTATCTAACTATAATTAAAACCATAGACAAAAAACATATTATGCTAATACACAGATCGATGCAAAAATAACAGTAAAAGCATACATGTAGTAATTCAGAAAAAACCATAGATGTAACAACATATATAAATACATAACAGGTGAATGAACATGGAATGAATACTTATATTTTAATTGAGATCCACCAACTGCGTGAAGATCTTCCACGAACCTCCCAGCCTTAGACCATGCTGCTAATCATGCTCAGCAGTGGGTCACCCTCAAGCTGGGACTAAGCTCCACCAAGGGAAAGGGAATCCTAGACTAGGCTGAGGTTACAAGAAACTGCACAGTGCAAATGGAAGGATTCTCTCCAGGAGCATTCTTACAACCACTACCCATGGACTCTCATTCCCCACATACATGTTCCACCCCAAGAATATGCACCTTCACTGTTCCATAGTCCATCGGCTTCTCTACTTCCCCTTTTAGGGTCTCAACAACAGGCCGGATCAGGAATTCTCAGAGCTCTGTAGTTGGTGTTGGACTCTCTCTAGGAGAAAATCACTTCTTAGAAAACTCTCCTAGCTGGAGAGAGCTTCTCACAGGCCTGAAAAATTTCCTCTTCAACCATGGGCCTAACAACCCACTTCTTCAACCACGAGCCTAACAACCTGCTTCTTCAGCCACGAGCCTGACAACCCGCTTCTTCAACCACGGGCCTGACAAACCACTTCTTCAACCAGCTTCCACAAAGTTTCCAGCAAGGTGAGGACAACAACAAAGCTCAATATAACTCAAGGAATGGCAGAAATCCACAATTCAGCAAGGCACAACATGATTTTGGCAAGTACAAATATGTTGGCTTCACAGGAAAACACAGATCAACTTCACAGGTTACTAGTTTTAGAGATGCAAGAAAGATGCAAAGGTCCACGACCAAGGCCAAACGAGTTAGGAAAGGGATGGGAGAATGGGATCCAACCCCCCAATGAGATGACTTTCCAAGATTAAACTACATGTTCCTGAGCCGACACATGTCTCCCATGAAGCATGCTCCTTTCCATTTGGAAGTCCTCTCTTCCCAAAGGAAATTAGGATATAAACATATCCTTCTAATTAGATTTTGGAATAATAATAAATTATTATTCTCTTGGACTTAATCCCTTAGTCTTAGCCCCTCTTTCCAACCTCTCGACCCCCTCTCCCTTACCCAGCCTAGTGGAATCTTAGTCCCCCATACTCTTTCTTCGTGGTCGGTCTACATGCAATGATGTATTTATATTAATAATATGAATATTTGCATGTACAAAACAGGCTCCTGGCCTTTGGCTACCTAGGCTCTTTGGTCTAATAAACACATAAACCATAGATTATAATTGCTTGTCTAACTAGCCTACAAAACATGTTACATTTCATAAATACAACTAGGGCTCATCCTTGGGGATATTACAATCCCCTCCCCTTATTTTTGCACTGTCCTCAGTGCAACTTATTTACACAACATAAACAGATTTTAAAAATCCTCAAAAAGACGCGGGTATTCTTCCCGCATAGAATCCTCATGCTCCCATGTCGCATCCTCAGGACTGTACCAGGTCCAATGGACCTTTACAATCCCCATGGATCAATTCCAGATCTATTTTCTCTTCTAGTCCAATATGCACACTGGGCACACCTGCAAGACGCCTTCTTTCTCCACTTGAATCACATTCCAATCAATCACATTATTAGGATCAAGTATATATTTCTTAAGCAATGAAACATGAAACACATTATGTAAATTCATGGATGTAGGAAATGCAAGAACATATGAAAATGGTCCAATCCTTTACAGGATTTCAAATGGCCCACAATATCTAGCTGCCAACTTGGAATAGTTCCCCATCTTCACAAAACTTCTATTGGTTTTCACTTTCAAGAAAACATGATCATCCACTTTAAACTCCCCGTGGTTCCTGTTCTTATCAACATAACTTTTCTTCCTGTCTTGGGAAGCCTTCAAATTCTTCTTAATATTCAACATTTTCTCTTTCATTGCCTTGAGAAACTCTGGCCCAACCACTTCCCTATCAACTGGTTTATCCCAGCTTACTGGGGTGTTTCACTTTCTACCATAAAGTACTTCAAATAGGCTCATCTTCAGTGATGCTTGATACCCATTGTTGTAGGCAAATTCTACCAAGTGTAGGTAGTCTTCCCATTTAGATGGTTTGTCCATCACATACATCCTTAACATATCTTCTATCACTTTGTTCACCCTCTTTGTCTTCCCATCAGACTCAGGATGATAATAAGTGTTGAAGTTCATATTTGTTTCGAACCCTTTGAATAACCCCTTCCATAATTTTGAGGTAAATTTTGGGTCTCTGTCAGACACAATTGTTTTAGGAATACCGTGCAATCATGCTACTTACCTCATATAGATATCAAAAACATTAGTTTCCTTGTGAGTAGTCTTCAATGGAATAAAATGGGCATCTTTCATAAGCTTATCCACCACCACCATGATGGAATCATGTTGCTTATTTGTTTTGGGTAATCCTGTGATGAAATCCATTGTAACCACTTCCCACTTCCACTCAGGAATGGGTAAAGGTTGTAGCAACCCTGCGAGATGCCTATGTTCATCTTTGACCTTCTGGAACTCCATACATCTGGCGATGTATTCTTCAATTTCCTTCCTCATACCTGGCCAAAAGTAATGGATCTTGACTACTGCCACTATTTTCTGATATCCAGGGTGCCCAGCATAAGGCACATTATGCATTTCTTTCAAGATCATAATTATCAATTCATAGAAATTAGGTACATAAACTCTATTTTTGTACAGGAGTGTTCCATCAACTTCCAATTTATAATCTTCCACTTTCTATAGCATCCTACCTTGTTGTAGCTTTGTCACTAATTCCATGTACTGCATATCTACATCTGCAGGTTCCAAAATTGTGCCTTTAATATTAGTTTGATACATGATAATGGTCATAGCATGTAGTTCATGCACTCTTCTGCTGAGTGCATCAACCACTTTGTTCTCCTTTCCTTTGATATGCTTGATATCAAAGTCACACTCACAAAGTAATTCCAACCATCTACTTTGCCTAACATTCAAGTTTGGCTGATCAAACAAATACTTCAGACCATTATGGCCTGTCCTCAGTTCAAACCTCTTTCCCATGAGGTAATGTCTCCATTTCTTCAGAGCATGCACTATGGCTGCCAACTTGAAATCATGAGTTGCATAGTTCTTTTCATGATGCTTCATCTTCCTAGACTCATAACATATTACAAACCCATTCTGGATGTGGACTCCCCCTAGTCCTTCTTTGCATGCATTTGTACACACTACAAAATATTCATTTGGATCTCCAATCCTCAGGATTGGAGCACTAGTTAACAACTGCTTCAATTGTTGGAAGCTTCTCTCACATTCTTCTGTCCATTGAAATTTCTTCTCCTTCCTTTGAAAGGAAGTGATGGGGTGACCTATCCTTGAGAACCCTGCAATGAACCTTCTATAGTAGCCAACTAGACCCATAAAAGATCTGACTTCTGTCACATTCTTTGGCGCTGACCATTCTTTGATGTCTTCTATCTTCTTAGGATCCACGACTATCCCATCCTTTGAAATGATATGTCCCAAATAATGGATCTTCTTTTGATAGAATGAGCACTTTCTCAATTTGGAATATAATTGGTGCTCTCTTAGTACATGAAACACCATCCTTAGATGATGTTCATTCTCTTTCTCTGACTTGGAATACACCAGGATGTCATCCAAAAATACTATGACGAAATTGTCTAGGTATTCTCTGAATACACCATTCATTAAGCACATGAAAACAACGGGTGCATTTGATAACCCAAATGGAACCACTATGAATTCATAATGACCATATCTTATTCTAAAGGTGGTATTGTTGATGTCTTCATCGTTTATCCTTACCTGGTGGTACCCTGACCTAAGATCTATTTTTGAAAATATCTTCACACCCTTTAACTGATCAAAGAGATCATTGATCCTTGGCAAAGGATACTTGTTCTTAATAGTCACTTTGTTCAACTGTCTGAAATCGATGCACAATCTCAATGTCCCATCTTTATTTTTCACGAACAACATTGGGGCACCCCAAGGTGACACACTTGGGCATATGTACCCCTTCTTCAGAAGTTCTTCAAGCTGCAATTGTAGTTCTTTCATCTCTGGTGTACTCATTCTGTAAGAAGTTTTTGACACTAGAGCTACTCCGGGCATCAAGTTTATAGAGAAATCAATATCTCTCTTTGGGGGTAGTCCTGGTACCTCCTTGAATACATCCTCAAAATCTTCCAGGACTGCATGGTCTTCAATATTTGACACCTTATCCTTAGGTGCTTCCTCCATATGGGCTGCAAATATTTGGCATCCCTTCCTGTAGCACTTTTTAGCTGCATTGCTGAGATTTCTCTGATAGTCACTACCCTTGGGATTCATTGCACTCTCCTTGGGTTTCCTTCCTCATCCAGGAAAGTGAATTCCTTGTTACGACAGTCTAATATGGCATGGTGTTGGTCCAACCAATCCATCCCAATTAGGCAGTCATAGGAACCTAAAGGTAAGATGTTCAATTCATCTCTTGTGTTTAGTTCGTTCATGTCCACTGGAAAAGACTTAACCAACTCAGTAACTTTTCTTTTGGCTCCTGTAGCCATCTGCACTAACCAAGATTTTCCAAGATTATTTCTTGGAAAATGAAAACTTTCCACCATCTTGGGATCTATATAACTATGACTAGCCCCTGAATCAATTAAAATAGTAAAGGCATGGTTATTTCTCATACCTTCAACTTCAATCATGTATGATTGAAACTCAACTTTCTTGTTGTCTAGGGATGCATAGATCCTTGGTATTATATTGCCCGTGTCCTCCATTGTTTCTTCTTGCTGAACATTGTGGACAACTCTCGTTTTTCTATTTTTGTGGGGACAATCTCTATACTTGTGGTCTCCCTGACAACCCCAACATTGAATGGGCATATTCCTTGGCCTTTGTCCCCCTACCTCAACCATTCTCTGCTCTCTAAAAGATGGTTGTCCTTGAGGACTTTTTCTGAAAAAGGATGGCTTATATCCCTTCTTCCCCTGATCCATCTTGAATTTCTTCTTGTCTTTCCAAGCTTTCCAAAAAGTGGGATTTTCTCTTTGTTGCTCATATAAGCATTTTTCTCTCCTTATAGTTTCTTCCATAGTTTTAGGATCATCATACTAGATATTTTCACTGATGGAAGGTGGCATTCCACTCAGATACCTTTGAATTTTGACGGTCTTATCCTTGATGAAAGGAATGTACTTCAACAACTCTAGGAATATCCTTTCATACTCATCAATGGACATGATACCCAGCTTGAGTTCAAAGAACTCTTTCATCTTTTTGTCATAGTATCTCTTAGTCAAGTATTTATTTTCAAAGTGTTTCTATAATTCCTTCCAAGTAACATTTTTCTCTTTAATGTGTTGCACCTACACAAGTTGATCCCACCACATGGATGCCTTTCCTTTCAGTTGATACATTGCAATTCTCCCTTCTGCATGAGAGGAGTAATTCTATAGTTGGAAATATTTCCTCATGCCAAGAAGCCATGTCTCAGAATATTCCTCCTTCTTGTGCTCTCCATAAAACATAGGAGGCTTAATATTGTTCATTTCACCCTTCAGTTCATCCACTCCAGATCTCTCGTTCTTTCTAGTAGGAGATGGGCCCTACTGTGTTCCCTCCTCTTGGAGTTCCCTTGGGAGTGATGATGGTGTCTGCCAACACTTCTTGATTTCCTCTTCTCATCAGGGGACCTGGGACTTCCTGATTTACTGGAGTCACTCTCTTTATCCAATTTATTCTCTATCCTTTACAGGCTCTGTATCAACTTTATGTTGAATTCTCCCTATTGTTCCCTGACTTTCATGATATTTCTGTTATCTGCTCGGTGATTCTGGACATCTTTCTGTAATATTTCAATGATTTTCATCATGTCTCCCCCCTCATATATCTCTTCTCCATGCCCATTAGAGTTTGATCCTTCAACTCCTAAATGGAAATCCATTCCTTTAGATTCATTTTATGAACTGAAAGCATTCTATGCCTCCTCCATTTCTCTGCACTACGTGGAAATTCAGTTTGTTTATGACAACCGTTAACTCTGCAAACACAATGTGCAATCAACCGAATTTTTCAGGCCAATAGTCCTTAACAAATTCCACAGTATTCATAAACCAATATGATTCAAATAAAACTTTCAGATTTCATTCTGCAGTTCTCGATCAATCAAGAATCCCCATGGAACTTTTCTTTCTGAACTTTGGTCTGTTCTACAATAATTTTAGGGCACTATCCCATTTCTCTTATCCCCCAACCCATGCGACTATGGGATGTGGCCAAGTGCTAGGTCAATAGGTGCTTATTTGGGACTTCAGGCCTCTGGCTTCAGAAATTTTCAAAGCACATCACAACAATTTTCTCGGATTTCTAGATTGATGAACTCACGAAGTAGGGTGGATCAACAGTCCACGACTACCCAACATCCAACAGCTAGCACTCACTATGGAACCTCTGGCATTTGAGCTACGGGACTTCGGAGGTTTGGGACTTCAGAGGATTTCACATGCGCACACCCCCAACACCCTGAACTGTTAATCTTCGAACACTTCCATGTCAACTTTGGTGATGTCATTATGTCTTGTTACCTCACCGTTATGAAACTTTTGAAAGTTATTCGTTTAGTTACCTTATGAACCATTCTTTTGGAGTGTCAAGTCTCTGGACTTCACAACTAGCACACGTATCCACTAGGACCCATGGTTTTCATAATTGAACTAAGATACCGAATAGTCACATAAATTAACGCCTTTACAATTGCGGGGGCATGCAATGACGATTTGGAGTAACTCGCCTTTCGTCCTGCAATTCTTCTGACACTGAAACGTAATCCCCTGGTAAAACCGTGGTTTGAATTGCGGGACCGCCTTGGGGAATTAAATCCTATGCAACTTGGGTCCCCGCAATGACTCCTGGTCATCGATCTTGATGTATCGTGATCAACGCCAGTGTGGGTCCACCGACCTTTCACTATGTCATGTAATCTCAGGACCCACATAGTACAGCTGACAACATTCCAAGTGGGGGCACGTGGCAGGTATAGGGGAGGTCCATGTCACCTCCAGGTGATGTCATCATGACTCACTTCTTCGGCTCTTCGGAGCTTCGTAACTTCAAGCTTCAGGAGTTCTCTGCTTAGCACACACTCATTCTCCCCAACGTCGAAATCCCAAACAAGCTAATCTACTGACACGTGTTCCTCTTGACGGACGATCCAGATTAACTTCGAGGATTTGGCCTCTTCCCCTCTATAACACATACTTCATCGAAGTCTCGAATTATTAAGGAATTTCAGATTAACCCTCCTGCATTTTTCTCCAGATATGACGGTCAGGAAATATCCTCCTTCTCTTGAATAGATTGCAACGACCCACAATACTGTGCATCCCATTGCCACATCTGTCATGGTTTTATAATACCGCTACACCTCCTAGCTTCATAACACGGCCAAGGTAACCTATTGGCACCATTTCTCTCAGAACCTTGGTTCTAATGACCACTTATTTGGACCATCCAGGCTCAATGCTTGAACCTTGGCTCTGATACCAATTTGTAATGTCCCCAGCCACCAACAGGCTGGGCGATGTCACTTTCGGATGTCTCTCTATTCTTTGATACCAATTTTTAATGTCCCTAGCCACCAAAAGGAAAGAAACGTCACCTATGGATGTCTCTCTATTCTCTTATACCAATTTGTAACATCCCCAACCACTAACAGGTTGGGCAACGTCACTTCCAGACATCTCTCTATGCTCTGATACCAATTTTTTTTAACACCCCCAACCACCCAGGTTGAGCCATGCTATGTCGTAGAAATAAAAATTATCATCTAACTATAATCAAAACCATATACAAACAATATATTCTTCTAATACACAGAATGATGTAGAAATAACAGTAAAATCATACATGTAGTAATTCGTACAAAACCATAGATGTAACAACATATATAAATACATAGCAGGTGAATGAAGAAGGAATGAATAATTATCTTTAAATTGAGATCCACCAACCTCCCAACCTTAGACCATGCTACTAATCATGCTCAGCAGTGGGTCACCCTCGAGCTGGGACTAAGCTCCACCCAGGGAAAGGGAATCCTAGACTAGGCTGAGGTTACAGGAAATTGCATAGTGCAGCTGGAAGGATTCTCTCTAGGAGCCTTCTTATGCCCACTACTCATGAACTCTCATTCCCCACATGCCTATTCTACCCTGGGAATATGCACCTTCATTGTTCCACAGTCCATCGGCTACTCTACTTCCCCTTTCATGGTCTTGGCAACAGGCCGGATCAGGAATTCTCAGAGCTCCGTAGCTGGTGTTGGACTCTCTCTTGGAGAAAATCACTTCCCAACAAAATCTCTCACCTGGAGAGAGATGCTCGCAGGCCTGACAACCTGCCTCTTGAACCATGGGCTTGAAAACCCACTTCTTCAACCATGGGCCTGACAACCCACTTCTTCAACCACGGGCCTGACAACCCACTCCTTCAACCAACTTCCACTCAATTTCCAGCAATGTGAGGACAACATCAAATATCAATATAACTTAGGGAATGGAAGAAATCCACAATTCGGTAAGGCACAACATGGTTTTGGCAAGTACAAATATGTTGGCTTCAAAAGAAAATACAGATCCGCTTCACGAGTTATTGGTTTCAAAGATGCGAGAAAGATGAAGAGGTCTGTGAATGAGGCCAAACGACTTAGGCAAGGTATGGGAGAATGGGAGCCAACCCCCCAATGAGATGACTTTCCCAGCTTAAACTACATGTGCCTGAGCCGACACATGTTGCCCATGAAGCATGCTCCTTTCCATTTGGAACTCCTTATCTCTTCCCAAAAGAACTTAGGATATAAATATATCCTTCTAATCAGATTTTTGAATAATAATAAATTATTATTCTCTTGGACTTAATCCCTTAGGCTTAGCCCCTCTTTCCAACCTCTCAGCACCCTCTCCCTTACCCAACCTAGTGGAAGCTTATTCCCCCATAATCTTTCTTCGTGGTCGGTGTACACACAACGATGTATTTATATTAATAATATGAATATTTACATGTACAAAACAGGTTCCTAGCCTTTGGCACCTAGGCTCTCCGGACTAATAAACACATAAGCGCATAGCTTATAATTTCTTCACTCATTAGCCTACAAAACATGTTACAATTCATAAATACAACTAGGGCTCATGCTTGGGGATATTACACTTTTCATTTCTTAGTGCATGTCCTCTACAAGTTTAGGGTATAGAGAGTTGGGTCTCGAGATAGTTTCCCTTGAGAAAACCATTCTCACTAGCCCAAGTGGCCTCGCATGGAAGAAGAAAAGAGAGAAGGCGGAGTAGGATATCCTATTCATCTATTTCTTGAGGAATCCCTCACGTGACAGAGGAATGAAATGATGGATAATTTTTCCCAAATCCTTGGACGATTGTCAACAAAAACATACACATCTTCGTCAAACAACAAATTTGGAAGCACTGCTCCCTTCAAGGTACAAGTTAATTTTGATATTCCCATATTTGAAGGTCAAATATATGCGGATGCTTTGGAAAAATTGTTAAATCTACTAGAAGGTTATTTCTCTGTCCACACTATTTCTGATAAGGAAACAAAATCACCTC
Organism: Picea engelmannii; assembly: GCA_009831015.1. Taxonomy (NCBI): domain Eukaryota; kingdom Viridiplantae; phylum Streptophyta; class Pinopsida; order Pinales; family Pinaceae; genus Picea; species Picea engelmannii. The sequence goes on from ML782609.1 coordinate 530,056, forward strand.
TGCTCTCCTTCTGGCTATCCACCATGTCAAAAATTGGTGGGAGGCTTACTGTGAGAAAAATTCCACAGAGGAGTCTAGAAATTTTGAGGCCGAACCCACTTGGTTTTTTTTTATGGATGTCGTTAAGGAACATTATTACCTTGTTGGAAACTATGATGACCAATACATGAGATGGACCAAATTGCATCAGGAGAGGGACCAAACAGTGGTAGAGTTCACAAATACCTTATATACGTTGTGCACCAATATAGGTATCAAAGACTCTGACTGACACCTAGTTATTAAATGTTATGGAGGTATGCATAGGTACATTCAAACATAAATGGATTTTATGTACATCTAGTCACTGGGAGCCTCTTATCGATATGCTATCAAAATCGAGCAAATATTTAAGCAACATAATAAGAAAGAGTTACGATCTGCAAATCCATAACAACCAAAGTATGGTAAAGGCATCCCTAACTCACAAAAAATCCAACCTCAAGAAAATCAATCCAAATTGTAGGAAAATAAGGGTAACGGTGTTATAGCCCTAAAATTCCTTACTCATGCATACATGGCATTGGCCTTCCTACTTGCTTAATTTTCCAAATCACTGCTGAGGAACTCTATTTAAAAAACCATTTTTTGGAGCATGTACATGCCCTGCTACACTACTTCCCACGTACATACACTTGTTTCATGCTATACAACCCGCATACATATGCTAGCTCCACACTAAACAACCCGTGTATACCTCCTAAAGTTGAAAAAATTAAAACTTTGTACGGAATTCAGTGGAATTTAAGGGCTATTGGAGGTTTCCCAACCAATTCACCTGCTATAGCCCATCCCCCAACCAAATAACTATCCTTTTTTCATATAAAAGGATGTCTTGGGGTCTCATTCCACAATCAAGCCTTAGAATGTTGAAACTCTACCAAAATTTTGTTTCCTTCCTTGCCCAAGTATTTGCAACCTTTTGTGAGTTATTGCCTCAACATTCCCTCTCTAGCCCTTTTCTCCCATACAATCCATTCCCTTTCCTTGATGTGATTAGAAGATTGTAAGAGAAGGCACTTGGAAGGTGCACTTGGAGCATTATCAAGAGGATCCCAGACTAGGTTCGTAGAGCGTTGACCTGCAAAGGTTGTGATTTCCAATCTTTGAGTATTGAATAAAGGAATCTCTTTTCCCTGTCCCAAATGATGTTTTTTATGACTTTTCTTTGATTTATACATAACAATTTATATCTAACCCTAATTGATGAATAGAAATAAAATGTTTGTATCCTTTTTTTCCTAGTTGTTGATACATGTCATCTTTGGGAGGAGACTTGCAACCTTGGGAGCTATAAAGATTAAGGAGATCAGCCCCAAACGTTGAATTAAAGGTACAATTTCTGACTTACTCTTTCATTGCTTTCTGTTCATCTATTTTGGAATGTTGGGGGTAGTGTAGAAATTATATTGAATTTTAGGGATTCATTGCTCTATCTATACTTAGAACTCTGGTATAGTTATAGGGGGATTTTCCACTAGCAGAATTGGCAACTTCATTGGGGAGTTTCTCTAGGGTTTTAGAGGGAGTTTTTTTGGGTTTTTAATTGGATTCTTGATTGCCCTTTTGAGTTTCAGTCAAGTTCACTGAGTCTTGTAAGGGTCTCTGGTCACCTACAAGGTGCCTACCAGTTTTCCCTACCCTGTCAGTCTGGCTAGTCTTTTTATTTTTTGAAAATTCTCAGATGTATATGTGCCCTATTTTGGGTCAGCCTGTGTACATACATGCTCTGCACAGTAGAGAACCCGCATACATACTCATGATATTGATGCAAAAAAATGTGTCTCTGTGTCTTGGAAGTGTTTTTTAAGAAAGAGAAGTTTGTCTCTTTCCTGATAGAAGTGTAGGCTTCTCGGGACTTTCTTGAACCTGTCAGAGTCTCTGTTTTTGGCCATAGCTTGGGTTAAAGTTTCGGTTAACTTGTTCTTTAGTTTTCATTTTTATTCCCTAAAGGTTTAGAGTGAACTGTCAAGTTTTAGATCCTCCTTTTGGTTTCTTGTTTGAATCATTGCGTTTACACAGTTAGCTTAGGGTCTCTATCAATCTAGGTTTCAATTTTCTTTTTTTTCTTGTTTCTTGCTTTGAAAAACAAACAAGTTTTTACTACAATTTTTCTTGTTAAATAAGTTCGAAAAATCAAAAAAGAATTTCTTTTCTTGCATTTAGTTTGGTAAAGTAGTAAAGGTTGTTATTTGCAGAAGAAAAAGATTCTTCGTTTCAAAGTTCTTTTTGATTTCCTGAAATACAAGTAGTTTTTCTTAGTCAAATGAAAGCACTTTGTAGGAAACTATTAATTACAAGATCTTGAAACATTGTTTAGAAAAGTTGAATTTTACAAAGAGTTTTACAAGATTTACTTTAAGTTCAAAGTATATTTTTTCTTTAAAGTTCTCTTCCTTATTCATCTCTTCATAACACCATCAGTTGCATGACCAGATCCTTTGCGTAAATCAAGAATTAAAATTAACTCTTAACTTAAAATATCTTAGATTTTATATTTGTATGGTTCACTGACTAGTTTAGGGTTTTAGGGCCCTGAATTAGGTGTGAAGAGGAAACTCTTCATGGCCACTTTAAAAAAAACATTGTAGTCTGCGATACAGAGTCTCTTATGTCCAGTGTCGTAATATTTAGTCGGGACCCCCTCTAACACAGGGGATAAACATGAGGTCATGTGAGGAAAGGAAGAGGAGATAACCCCTCCAAAGTTGGACTAAACGTAGTGGGGATTTTATATTGAGGGTCTTTCTCAAGAAAAATATTGATCTCATTTGCCTACGAAGCTTCATGGACCTCGATTTCGTTTGAGATCCTTAGTTGTCTTCCAGACTAATTTCTTTCGACACCCTTGAAGGGCTTCAAACTTGTTATCCTACATATTATGATATGCCCGACTGTCGACTGTACCCTCCTAGTGACTGATTGCGAGCTGAAAACCTAGTTGCCCATATTTTACAGACTTACACAGGTGACTATGGGGGTATACCACGGTACCTATGGCAGACGTTGGATCACACTTCGTAGAGTATACCCGGATGGTGATCTCGTGTCTGAGTTGCAGTTACACCGGTTAGTTTCTCTAGTGTTGATTGGCGTAACCATCCTTCCCACTAGTTAGTCGACTGCTTGATTGATCTTTAGCAAAAAAAATTAGTGTGTGCTTTTTGTTCCACGCTAGTCAAGCCTTATTGTGTCAGTTGATCCTTTCACAAAGTGGAAGATCAAAATATCCACCGGTCACGAAGGATTCAGGGCATGTCGTCGGTTACTTTGGAGCCACCTCCTCCACCGTTGAGGCAAAGACTTGATCAAGAAGGATAGTTCAAAGTGACTGGGCCACATTAAATTGTGCTTGATCCTGCTTTGAGAGGATACCTTCCAGCACTGGAGGAATCCATATTTTATGACCTTGAGACAGAAGGTTTCAGGACAACAAATCCTCCGATTATCGACTTTTCGATGCCAATTTTAATTCAGATTTTCCCTCCTGAATGACATCTTATGAGCACCAGTTAGTTTGATGAACGACAATGTAAGTGAATGATGCTACTTTTTCTAGGAGTCCCCATACTCCTGTTACGGCTACTACTAGAGGGGGCATCGTACCTCCTCCTCCACCTTCACTAGTCAAGACCTCATTTTTCCCAACTCCCATGAATTTGGGAAGTGGTCTGATACCTTTAATGAATTCGACCACTATTTTGTTTACTCAAAACGTGATAGATGCTCCCTTCTCATATGGGATGCCCGACTTCGATACGAATTTGGTCCTTACTTACTCTACTTTACAGACCATAGGTCTGGGGGCAGGGAGCTCTAATGCTCCCTTGAAAGGGTCAACCACAAGAACTACTGCCCCTTTTAATGTTATTCCTTATGGTGGGAGTCATATACCTCCTTTGTCCCCTTCGCTCGGCAACACTTTTGAGCATCCAATTGAGCCTAACACTAATTATAGCCTGTTTGGTGGAGGTATTTTAGGACCTTCGTCTTATAAAACACTATTGGGATCTATGTCATTCTCTTTGTTTGGTGTGTTTAGGAACAACGATTTTTCTTCGGCTTATTTTCCAACTGGGGGAAACCCAAGCTTTAGTCAACAGAACCTGATACAAGGTACCATTCCTTCAGAGGGAGTGACGAATGGAGTATACTCCACACAGGGTATTTGGAATCCTTGGCAAGGCTCATTTCCCTCGAAAGGAATGTTGGCCAAGGGTAACCCCTTCCATACTCAATGGAACCCTGGGAAAGGTTTTGTAAATATGCCAGGCGGATTTCTTGGGGGAGTCTCCTACCAAGGTCCTTGGAGCACAACAAAGGGAGAAATCCCTGTGTAGGCTATGTCATCCAATTTCGGGAGTCAGTTGATGATGCCTCAACAGACACAATTTTATTTTGCTAGTCAAGGCCACAATTTCTACCAAAACCCTGGCCAACAGTCTAACTTTTCCTGGCAAGCTAGTTCCAGTCAAAATCTAGGGCCCTCTTTTCCTGTAAATAATCCACAACCAAAACTACCCTTTCTGAAAACCCTGCATTTTCCAGACTTGTCATTATTGGATGAACCAATTTTTCATGATCCTCATTGACCCCCCATGCTGACTAAGTTTCCCTCAAATATTCCCAAATTTGAGGGTAATCCTACCGAAGATCTAGGTGATCATGTGACTACATTTCACTTATGGTGCTCATCAAACTCGTTAAAAGATGACTTTGTTTAGTTGCTCCTTTTTCAACGCACTCTTATAGGGGGTGTTGTGAAGTGGTATATCAAGCTCAATGGATCAAGGTAATATTACTTTAATGACTTGGAGATGGTTTTCTTGAACCATTTCCAGTTACCAGTGAGATATGATTTCGACACCAAATTGTTGGCCAACTTCGAGAAAACCAAGGCTGAACACATATCTGATCACATCTGAGAATGGCGGCGAAGAAAGATCTTGATTAAGGTCAAGGTCCCTCATTTATTTCTTGAGTGGTTCTTGAAGTCTTTGGTTCCCTATGTATCCAAATATGTAGCAACATCTAGGGTGTTTTTAGAAGAGGAGGCTATTATGAGAGCCCAACAGGTAGAACTGATCTACTCTTAGTATGGCATGCTCTATGATATATTACCATATGCACCACGATCTAATATTGATAAGGCCAAAAACAATTTTGGGCCCCACGCTGATGGAATTGTGGGCTCAACACAAATCAATTCCATGGATCTGTTGTCAAATCATTTGCAACAATTATCTATACAACATAATGTGGCCAACTAGACTCCTAGTTCGGTTATCCCCGCTACCCAGACATCATATGTACATAGTGTGCAGTCAACAAATCCAAAGGCTAACCAACAAACCGAGGGAAAGAAGAAACAACGAAGTAAAAAGGGTAAAGGGGATAAAAACGCTGCCAACAATGCTGGCAGGGGAAAATTTGAGAAGAATAAGTCGAAGTATCTGTGTAATCCCTGCACGAAAGACCACCCGAATCACCTATTCCCTTAGCTTGGAGAATCCCAGAAGATACTAGCGCAGAAACAACCTGTTGTGTTGACAAATCCTTTTCCACAAGGGAAAAATCTGGCTCAGGCTTCTGCATCCAAAAGCGTGACTGGGGGAAGTCAGGGACCCTCCGCGCCTACTACTAACAACCCAGTCATGAAAATTTATATGATGAACGTTGATGCTCATTTATCGACCAAGAATCATGACTATGGAACACTGGAATATGTCGAGAAGGGAAAGGAGGCCACTAACCCATTGACTCCTCTACAAATTCAGAAGGCAGTGGGCGAAACAATGACTTGCATCCCTAAATGTGAGTTTAAGAAGGATTCCCATAATCCAAATGCGAGGGCCTCTCATAACTATTTTTTCATGGAGGATCTGGCACAAACCCCTTGTGCAATGTCTTCTCTGGAGGTCCTCCATAGTTTCCCCTCACGGAGAAAATCCACGTTGTCCTCTTTGGGAGCGACAGAGACTAGTAAAGTAGGAGAAATTGTTTTTGATCCAACCGAACTAAAACCTCGTCCTCCTCACCATGTCTCTTTTTAGATAGTAGTGGAATACACCATGAAATTTTCAACAAAACATTTTCCATACGGTGGTTGATGAGGGCGCCTCGACTTGCATGAAGTCGCTAGCATGTTGGAAGGACATTTTCCAGCCTGAGTTGTCTTCGTCGCCTATGTTGCTTACGACTTTTGACGATCGGTCATTTAGACCACACAAAATAATTCCTTCCTTCCATGTGTAGTTAGGGGGAAAAAATGTGTGTGCCGAAGTTGAAGTAGTCAATGTGCCTCTTGACTACAATATTCTATTAGGAGAGAGTTGGAATTATGCGAGGCATGCGGTGGTTGCCACGGTTTTTTGGGTCTTGTGATTTCTGCATGAGGGCTGAATTGTAACCATCAACCAATTGTCCTTCTCTAATACTAAACCTTCATTGGGGGATTCCACGATCTTGATGATTGATAACCCACAGCCTGTAATTTTCAACTTAGGTGGCAGTTTGTTTTCGTCGTTTATGGGAACCTTTGATTACCCGCCACCTTCCAATGATGTAAAGTTTATATCGGCTATTCCTGACCAGCTGAGGGCTGCAATATTTCAAGTGTCATCTTTTAAAATGAGATACTTTCATGATCGATGGACTTTACCTTCCCCATCAGCCTCGATGGAAGGGATAGGGCACCTTGGCATGGACATACCTTTATTTGCGGCTAAGGTTGCATACAACATTGTCCAACAAGCCTCGGCCAACCCTGATCCGGCTCCCTCATAGGAGTTATATCCAATTCTCGAGCCTATTTGGGATCAACATTCTCTTGCTGCTCAAGAGAATTTAGACTTGGTCTTGACTTTCTCAAGAGCGCAATGACTGGTCCTGAAAAACCTTGGGATGATCTGCAACATAGATCTTACTTTCTTCCCAAGATTAGGAGAATAGAGGCGAGAGAGTTTGTTTTGATAGTGAATGAAGATAGCCCTTTTCCTACTAATCCTCTAGCTACGCACATAATTTATGCTAAGGGTAACATGGAAAGCATTGCTACAACGATTCCAATCGATATATCCAAAACCCCTGGTGTCATGGAGAATGTTTTCGTCGGAGCGTATTGCTCCCCCGAAGATATTCAAACTTACACCAAGTTATTCAAAGAGTTCCATGACATTTTTTCCTGGTATTACGAGGAGATTATAGACATCATCTCACGAATTGTCGAACACAAAATCATGACTTATCCTGATGTCAAACCAGTCTGACAGAAGCTTCATCCGGCCAATCCTTTAAAAACAGCAACGATCAAGGAAGAAGTAGAGAAACTACTCAAAGCTGGTTTTATCTACCTCATACAATTGATAGAATGGGTGTCAAACCCGATTCCTATCAATAAGAAATAGGGCACGATTCATGTTTGTATGGATTTCCATGATTTGAACAAGGCTTGCTTGAAAGATAGTTTTTCAACCTTGTTTATTGATCAGATTGTTGATGAATGTGCGGTTTGTAAAGTCTTTTCTTTCATGGACAATTTTTCCGGATATAATCAGATTCAAATCAAACCCGAGGACCAACATAAAATGGATTTTATTTGTCCTTCGGGTACCTTCTCATATTGAAATATGCCTTTTGGCTTGAAGAATGTTGGAGCTACCTTTCAGTGGCCCATGTCATTCTCTTTTCACGACCTCAAACACATAGTTGAGGCATACCTTGATGATCTAGCATCACGTTCTCAAAAGAGATATGATCATCCCGCCCATCTACGACTAATATTTGAGCAATGTCGCCACTATTGGATTCACTTGAATCCTAACAAGTGTAGTTTTTGTGTGAAGTTGGGTCGTATTTTAGATTTTATTGTGTCGACAATAGGGATCATGGTTGATCCTCTTAAGGTTGAGGCAATAGTTCAATTGCCTCCCTCGTGCAAAATACCTCAGCTTCAAATCTTACAGGGGAAATCAAATTGTCTTCGACGTTTTGTCACTAATTATGCCGAGATCACTAAAGGGTTCATGCGTCTTTTGAAAAAAGGGGTCCCATTCTGTTGGGATGACATTGCTCAATGCTCTTTTGAAGCATTGAAATGTGCCCTGACATTCACCCCTCTGCTTTGACCTCCTGATTATAACATAGATTTCTTGTTGTATTTGGATGCTACGAAGTCGACCATCAACATGGTCTTGGTCCAAGAGGATGACATGCTCGAAGAGAACGTGATCTATTATCTTAGCTAAGGCCTGGTTGGACTAGAACTCAACTACTCTCATGTTGAGAAACTTTCTTTGGCAGCTGTCCAAGATGTCCAATGATTCTGTCACTATATATTTCTTCGCAAAACCACCGTCATTTCCGTTGTCACCCATTTCCAATATGTGTTAACACGACGGGTCATTGGAGGAAATATCAGTAGATGGATAGTTATCCTACAAGAGTTTGTCTTGGATTTTTTTTCTGTGAAATCTGAAAAGTCATTGGTCTTTCCCGAACTAATTTCAGAACTGTCGATCGAGTTTGGTGATATTATGCATGAAGAGTCGCCTATCAATGGAGATGTTTTTCTAATTGCATCTTTAGACCCATGGTATTGAGATATACTTGTGTATATTCAGACTTTGAAGTGCCCTGCTTCTACTTCTCGCAATGAACATCGATGAATTCGACACCAAGAGAGAAACTATATTATACTCGATGAAGATTTGTATCGTCGAGGCATAAATTGCATTCTTTGACAATGTCTCACACACAAAGAAGCATATCTTGTTTTGAACGACTGTCACACCGGATCATGTGGTGTTCATTTTTCTCGGTTTGTAGCAACCCAAAATATTCTATGTGCATGTTACTTATGTTCGTCGTTAATCAAGGATTGTGTGGAGGCGATCAAGGAGTGCCACCCGTGCTAGATCTTTTGTTAAAAGATGCGGGCACACCCTACTCTTATGTTTCCAGTAATTGTTGTTGGTCCTTTTACCAAGTGGGGGATTGAATTTACTACATGTCACTAGGCTTCAGCCAAGGGGCATTGTTACATCATCCTAGCGGTAGACTACTTCATGAAGTGGGTCTAAGGTATGTCGATGTTTAGCAATGATGGAGAAACTGCAACCCTTTTCAATTTTAATCAGATAATAGAGAGGTTCAGTATCCCAAAAGAGATTGTCACTAACCATGGCAGTCACTTCCAGAATAAAATGATGACTGAATTAATGTCAAATCTCGGGTTCAAGCAGGAACATTCATCACCCTACTACCCACAAGAGAATGGTTAGGTTGAAGCTGTGAATAAGTCTCTTAAGACTATTCTTTAGGGGACAATCAATTCTACCAAGTCAAATTGGAATTTGATGTTGTATTCAGCGTTGTGGACCTATTGAAGGTCTGTGAATACTACCACCATTTTTTCACTTTTTGAACTCGTATACGGGTTGGAAGCAGTCTTACCTATTGAATTTCAAATACATTTTTTAAAGTTGGCAGTGGAGTTACTTCCGGACACTTCACCACTTGAGGAATTCCTTCTATATCTCACGCATCTCGATGATCAACGTCATGATGCAGCCTTAGCCAATGAGGCTCATAAGAAATGAGTCAAGTGTCAGTATGATCGGTTGGTTCACCCTCATATTTTCTCTGAAGGTGATCTTGTCCTAGTCTATGATCAATACAAAGATCCCCTCGGGGTAGGAAAGTTCAAACCCATGTGGTTTAGACCTTTCATTGTGAAATAGGTCTTAGAGAAAGGTACTTATCATTTGGTTGATTTTGAGGGAAATGATTTAGCAGAGACTAGAAATGGGCTCTACCTTAGGAAGTACTACTCTTAGGTTGGTCACCTAGGTGGATTATTATATATATATATATAGTATCTTATACATTTTTTAGCTTTTTGTCTTGTGGATGTGTAGTTATTTATGTCTTTTTTTTCACTGTGGCAGATGTCAAGGGAATCAGAGGTTTAATTTGGGTTCGTGAACAACGCTATCCAACACACTTGGAGGCTTGCTTCTGCATCTTGGGTGATTTTCACACCTGGAGGCCAATTCCTATTTTCAGGTGGTATTTGTCTAGGATATGCAACCAATAATGTTTCTGAGTACGACACAGTGATAGAATTTCTATGTGATGCTTTGTCACATGGCATTTCTTGCCTCCAGGTTTACTTAGATGCTCAACTGGTGGTGTTTCAGTTAAATGGGGTTTACCGTGTTTATGACCCCACTCTTCACCAATGATTCCTTAGGGCACATCTCTTAGAATGAACTTTTGATTACATTACGTATATCCATGTTCCTAGGAGATTTAATCATTTAACAAATACTCTAGCTAATAAAGTTTTAGATTGGCATGTTGCTCACATATAAAAAGAAAGGCACACACATACACA
>ML782609.1:540605-588379 GCA_009831015.1 Picea engelmannii
CAAAAATAGTGTTATGAGTACAAAAGTGGGCATGAAATCATAAAAATTCATTGGTCTACATCGTTGGGATTACGCCCTGAAAAAATATAGTACAAAAAGTGCCATCGACACATAAAGTGAAAGAAGTCAGAACAACTAAACCCAAGTCCGCGAAACCCCTATTACATGTGGCTGCATAGCTGGGGGGAGATCCTCGATCTCAGCCATAGGAATGACATGAGTGAGAGTAGTGAGATTCCTCTCCACTCGTCATAAGACTCTATCAGCCTCTTCGGCTAGGGGTCCTCCCACAACTATTGGTCCTCCTGTTGTTGTCAATCATGTCTTTGGTTGAGGATGACACCGAGTCTTGGTGTAGTCTGCCGGTAGAACAGGTACCACGTCTGTACATAACAGATTCATGAGTTAGTACTCTACACAAATAAAAAGGATATATATGAAAATTAAAAATTTAATAAACTTAAAAAATATATGTTACCTATCTCGCCACACTCTTCGCCAGGAGTCACAGGAATGTCTGTATCTTTGAGGAAGATGATCCTTACATAGGAATAATCCTCGATAACCAGGATATGACATGCCTACCAGTCAAAAAACATGTCGTCGAAGCCCTCTATAGTCCTCCCTCCACCTTGTCTAGGCCGTAAAACTACCCACCTACTCACTGCTGGGAAGGAGGCTACATGCCCCCGTACTGTCTCTCTGGCACTGATATTGGCCACCCACTTGAATAATAAGAAGCATAAGATGGTATCAAACCCAAATTTCTTGTTGGTATGCCTACAACACTCTGTGATTTGTCTCTTCATGCATACAAGCACAGTGGTACTCCAGTCAAACATTGGTGGTATGCATACATGACCCTTTTACAAGGGCACGCCCATCCCAAACTTAAAACTAAATTAAAACGAAATAATTGGAATTCAAGAGGAAGTCTTTTGTACTTACCTGGTCCAAGTAGGAGGTTGTTTCATCCACCATAGCTCTTGGAATTCACTTTTTTGACGAAGGGGTTTTTTGACCTTTTTGTTAATTTCCAATTTGGAATGGTGAAAATGAGTTGTCCACTTCTATTTATAGATTTGTTTGGCCCTTTTTTCCCCTTTTTGGTCCCCTTTGTCACTTTTCCTGGCTTGATGGCTACTCAAATTTACTTCTGAGTTATCTATTAGTAGTTCTGGTACTTTTCTCCTTTCGGTTTGGTGATTATTTTTGGGATTGGTTACATTTTTGTCATCCTTTGGTAAAATTCTTTTTTTCCAACTTTTTCATCTAAGTTAGGGTTTAATTCCCACTTTATGCATCTCATTGTATTTTCCACTTTCCCATAGGGTCGACCCCACTGAAATGCGACATAGAACCTTCTTTGTTTCTTTAGAAGTGTCGTGATTAGGTGGTAGATCCTACCTCTACATGGATGCCCTAGGTAGATCCTTTTCTGCTTTTTGGCGTCCATGCTGTCAGTTTTGACTATAGGCTTGGGTGTCCTCGATTAGTCCCATCATGATTAAATATCAAAGCCTCGTTATTTTTGCTGATCATCATTGTTGGACTTACCCTCGTGACTCCCTAATGAGCACACTTTGTTTTGTTTTAAGTTCGCTTTAAAATTCGAAAGAAACATCCAACAAGATTGTATTTATTATTTTCGATCTCGTCTAGATTACTTGTGAAAAGTATCCCCCTGAAGTCTTCTTTAATCCCTTTTCAGAATCTTTAAAATTGAAAAGATTGTCGAGCGATATTGTTTCCCTTCACGCTCGCCAAAGTCAAATTTGAAGGTACATCTGTCCAACGGTATTTTATCCCTTTTTCAGTCTATATGCCTAACTTTACGAATAAAGGTATGCTCTAGGAACTTCAGTTCACTATAAGAGTATTCTCAGGCATAAATTTAACTTTTTTTCAGGCCTAAGGGACTAAATTTTTGAAAAAGGAACATTCTCCTGGGTTTTGGTTTATCACGTTTTTCGGGATTTGGAGATTACTTACGAAAAAGGAACCCCCCCGGAGTTCATAGTTAAGCTCTTTTCAGACTCCCTAAAATTGAAAATATTGTCGAGTGACCTTGTTCCTTCACACTCGTTAAATTGGTCCAGAAGAACATCTACTTGGAATGAGTTTAACCCTTTTTCCATCTAGTAGATTATTGCGGAAAAAGCCTCGGGAGATTCGTCTCACCGAGAGAGTTCCCCTCAGTTACTTTTATACCTTTTTGGGATAACAAGACTAAACTCATAAAAAGGTTGTGAGTCCATAGTTAATCTCTTTCTAGACTCCTTAAAATTGAAAATATAGCTGAGTGATCTTGTCTTTGTCACACTCGTTAAAATGGTTTTGAAAAGACGTCTTTTCAGTGCAAGTTTAACCATTTTTTGAGTTGATTAGACTAATTGTGAAAAAGGTACTCACTCGAGTCTTTTTTTTTCATTTTTTCAGACTCTCTAAATGTGAAAAAACCACTGAGCTTACCTTCTTTGGGATCGTTAAAATTTACATAGAAGGGGTCATACTGTGTAATGATTAGTCACATTGTGGGTCTCATATTTGTGTCTTTGTCCTAATGTCAGCTCCATGTTTCTCTCAACTGAACCTTTGAAGCATTCCTTATACTCAAGCCTTGTAACACTTTTTTCCTCTCCGATATGACACCTTGACCCATGGAGGAATTTTCCCCAAGTGTCCTTATCCTACAGATGTCTCCTTTCCTTGAGAATTAGTATGTTCCATGTGCTTGGAACCAATTTTATTTCTCGTGAAACTCTTTCCTCCTTTGTAAAGTAGCATTCTTTTATTCTTTTTCTAGCTCGTTTAAAACTTGAAAAAGACAAAAGAATCGAATATTCTAAAAAGAGGGGATGGGAAATATACATTCTTTTTTCAGCAGCAAAGATAGTATCCCTTGGAAAAATCACATCCTTCTGTTTGTTTATCAAGAATTGGGATATAGTATGACCTTAGGAAGTTTTTCTCACTACATAGAGTTGTGTCCTCCTCCATTTGGTTACTCTTCCAAACATATGGAGAGTTTGCGGTGCCTCTTGCATCACATACTTATGTCAATGTTACACTGCTTGAGTTTGATCATATTTTGTCATTTTTTCCAAGGGGATTTTTACCCAACCTGAGTCAACCTTTATGCAGTTTGTCTCTTGAATTTCATGAGTCAACCATCCCGATAGTCCAGTCAAGTCCATATTCAAAATCGACAAAGTTCTTTGCCTGGTCATCGAGATACTCTAGTATTTTCCCAACGAATTGTCGAAGACCTCATAGTAGTGAGTCTTACACTCTCATTTTACTTCTACCTAAGTTTTGAAGATATATAATTTGTTACTTGAGCTATGAATTTTTCATCTCCATCCACATGCATCACTAGCTTCTTGAAGATGCATATTGTACTTGTATATCTTCGACTAATTTTGAGATGTAGATCTGTTGTGTATTTTTCACGGCTACACTTTATATAGTTATATGCCATGGATTTGCAATGTATTTGATTGGATTCCATGATTTATTTCATCCCAAGCATGGGTATGCCCACCTCAGAGATACAATTTTTTTTTCCAGATGGCACCTCTCGAACCCTAGTCCCGGGCTCACTCGTTTTTCGCGCATTCTCATTTGGTGAAGATATTGTAATTTATTTCTTCCATCAGTTTCTCTTTTTACCTAGTACATTAGGGGGAATATGTTATATCCCTAAAATACCCTATTCATGCATACATGGAATTGACCTTCCTACTTGCATAATTTTTCAAATCATTGTTGAGGAAATCTATTTAAAAAACCAGTTTTTGGAGCATGTACACGCCCTGCTGCACTACTTCCCACGTACATACGCTTGTTGCATGCTAAACATCCCACATGCATATGATAGATGCACACTAAATAGTGTTCCAGGATCCTCTACATAACTGATCTGACAGCTGTTGTTGCTCCTCCTCCTGATCTTTCGACTTCCTCTAGTTTATAGGATTTTCTAATTATTCAAAGGCCTTGTCCTTTGTTCCTCCTATGAGTCCATCTCTTGGACCTCATCTACACTTCTGTAAAGCGCTTACTCTTTTGAGATTGATCTTCTTGAATATCTCAATTTCCCATCCACTACTTGCATTTCAGGGATCTCGTCAAACTCAGATTGAAGGTCAACGACGATCGATGGTTCACAGTAATTGTGGGGCCCAAACATGCATGCTATTTATTAGAGAGTTCGACCTCCACAATCTGGAAAGTTCTTTCCTAACTTGGTTTAACCAGAATCATTGATCTTCCAACCTGATGAGATCAACGATGTTGGTGAATTGCGGGCCATGAACTAGTACATATGCTACTTTCACCTTCGCGCTCCACAATGATTCCCCACCCTCGATCTCCCTTCATAGATTGATGATTTTCCATGATTGTGGGGTTCAACCTCCACAATCAAGGGAGTGATTTCTCGAATCTAGTATAATACTATTCGTTGATCTTCCATCCCCAACGAGATCAATGATGTGGGTTGATTGCAGGTCGTGAGCTAGTAGGTCCACTAAATTCACCTTCGCACTCTGCAATGATTCCCAATCGTCGACTAAATCGGGCGGATAGTGTTTGATTCAGTAACTCCAATGAGTATTTGAGTCAATCTAATGATCGAGATGGCCTCTCCTCCTATTAAACGTCTCGCATCCATCTCCACTATCAGATTCTTAATTCATGGGTAGTTCTGGTAACTTGACTATCGTTTACCTCCTAGATCTGACAGTCGGGATGGTTCCCGGGCATCCTCAAATCTAAGGCTCAGAGTTAACTTTGGGACTTCAGGGATTTTTCCTTCCTTACGAAGAACTCTCTTAGTTCATTGAACTCGCGAAGTTCAAATAACTCCAGGGTTAACTCCCACGCTCTTTCCAGTACCCAACGGTCACAACAGACCGTAGCTTCTTCCGAACAGATTTAGTTCGTTCATCTTCCAAACAAGGGTCCTTCCCTTTCGATACTTCAACCTCTCTGTTCTTCCTGAGATTTGTTAGCTCTGAAAGGATTAAGAGATTTGCGCTCTTTCTCTTGAACTTAATGCTTGGAAGAATCCTTTCGTGCACCCCTTACGCTCGTTCTTCAAATCTAGAACTTAAGTGGTTTTCGGTCTCTTCCTGTTTTGTAGAGAGCCTATGCATACGTGCACTATCTCTCCTGATATTTAACAGACTTCCTCCTCCAAGGGACTCAGAACGACTAGGAGTGTCAACATGCATACGTGAAATCGTTCCCAAGGTCGACGAAATCATTATTGGAGTTACTTCACACACACCTAGGATTTCTTTTTTCTAAGGTTTTTCCTTTTTTATTAGTCATAATTAGTCATTATCCAGTCTCCTAGAATTTAGTGGATAATATTCCACCTGGAGAATATTCTCTTTCAGTTGACACTTCAGTTTGACTAGTTGAGTTGAGTTTAGATGCTGCATTGGTTTTGTCACCATGCAAATTCGAAATTTCCTTGGTATCATCACCAAAGTGGCACATTATCCTTGATTTCCTGAGTTAAATCCTCACTACTCTTTGTTCAGTCAGTTAACTGAAGACTAGTTAACTAGTTAACTCAACTAGGTGGCAGTTCACTCCCGTAACTGCCTGAGAGACTAGACTAGGTAGAAGTTCACTCCTGTAACTAATGGTGTGTGTCCATATCACTCTATACCACCACTATGGTGCATTGGTTCACCTCCCGTGCACCCTCATTGAGTTATACAGAGTATATCATGTTTAAATTATTCATTATTCATAACGATTAATGAAAATTCTTTCATTCTTTCTCTCCTTCTTATTCTTTCTTCTATTCTCTCTGCAAATGTGTGTATTATTGTTTAGATAGATCTATTCTATGTAGTTTCAATGCATTTACATGGTATCAGAGCCGATGGACTACTAAGCAAAATCTACGCTAGAATTTTTTGCAGGTACAAAAGATTGAAGACAGCGGAAAGATGGATTTCCAAAAAGAATTCATTCTTACACCTTACAACTATTTTGCATGGAAGGAGAAAATAGCCATACATATCCAAACCACAGGGTTTTATAGGTTAACCTTGAATACATATACATAACCAACATCATCCATAGAAAAATCCAAGTACTTAAATCGCATGGATGAGGCACTCAGAACAATTTGCAGTCTTATTTCTCCCAATCTCCTTTTTCATATATCTTCCTGTAAGACTCCCAATGAAGCCTCGACCACCTTGGAAGGGATCTTTGGAAAATAGGATGATATGAGGGGACACATGTTGGAGGTGGATTTTCTCCCATTGGATCCAAAAATATTCAAAAATATCCAAGATTTCTTTACAAAATTCAAGGATTTACTATCGCAACTCAAAGATTGCGGGGTTGATAAATCGAAGGAGGAGAAACAAATGGTTCTCACCATTCTCTCCAAGCTTGGTCCTGAATTATCAATATTCGTATCCACATTCCATATTGTCATATTTTCCTCTGGAGCCACCTAGAAGATGCCTTCTCTTGAGGACTTTATCGAATCCCTGACACAAGAGCAAACCAAGGTCATCAACATGGGTGCAATCAAAGGCCCAAGGGCACATCCACTCACTGTTCATGATGGAAACCACAAATATCATAAATATAAATATAAATATAAATGGAAATCTCATGCACATTTGAAGAAGGTAGGGTACACAAAACCTTTCACTGATGCCTCCGGATCCAAAGGAGAAAAGGGAAGAAAAGGGGAGAAATGCACGTATTATCACAAAGGATTCCATTCAGAATCTACATGCATGAAAAGAAAATAGATCTTATGTCTCAAATAATTCAGCAAAACAACCTTGGAGATCGCATCCCCGAGGGTGCCAAGAAGAAGAAGCCAGAAGATCTAAATTTCAAGAAAGGCAATTCTAGCCATGCCTTGGTTGCCATCAACTCCTCTCCCGATGCTTGGATGATAGATTCAGGAGCATCACATCACATGGATTCCTGAAAAGAAGTATATTATTCTTTGGATGCATGCAAAGGTCCTCCCATTCTAATGGCGGACAACTCTTCTGTCGAAGTCACCGACAAAGGAAGGATTGAACTCACCAATGGAAGATTCGAGAATGTGTTCCATGTTCCCAAACTTTCTGTCAACCTTCTCTTCGTGTATCAGATGATGAATTATGCCACCGGAAAGAAATTCATCTTCACACCAAATTTCGTGGACATCTACGACATGCAAACCAACTCCAGGGTTGCTACCGGTGAGGTAAATCATCAGTCTAGATTGTATACATTTTCTGAATTCATTGAACCTGATTCTGCTTTACTGCTTACTCATGCTGATGAAAGTAGTAGGATATGGCATGAAAGGTTTGGAAATTTGAATTTCAGATACATGCAATAGATTAGCAAGCACATATTTTTTGATGGTCTACCAAACATCCATTTCTCCAAGGGAGTATGTGAGGGATGTGTTCTTGGAAAACACCCTCAAGAGAAATTTGACAAAGGAAAGTCTCATCAAGCTTCCCTACCTTTGGATTTGATCCACGGTGACCTTATGGGTCCTTTTCCACATCCATATATCAGTAAAGAGAGGTTTGTTCTCATTTTTTTTTTATGATTTCTCACATTTTACTTGGATCTACTTTCTCAGGAAAAAACCTGAGGTCTTTCAACACCTCAAAGATTTCAAAGCCTTGGTTGAGACACAGTCCGAAAAGAATATCAAAGTCCTCCGAAATGATAACGGGGTAGAGTATGTAAATCATGAGATCCATAATCTTTTACATGAGGCAAGGATTCAGTTGCCGCATACAGTTCCCTATACTCCGCAGCAAAACGAAGTTGTTGAGTGGAAAAATAGATCTCTAAAGGAGATGGCATCTTGCATGCTGCATGCAAAGTCACTACCACAGATACTTTGGGATGAAGCACTTAATTGTGAAACATACATCCAAAATAGATCTTTCCATATATCTGTCAAGGATAAGACCCCCTATGAGGTTTGGAGTGGCCTCAAACTGGAAGTGACCCACTTTCACATTTTCAGTTCACGTGCATGGGCCTGGCTTCCCTCTGAAAAGAGGAAGGCACTTGATCCATAGAGAACTAAGTGCATTTTTGTTGGATATCTCAACAGTGTGAAGGGATATAGGCTTATTTATATTTCCTCAGACCAACTCATCATTGAGCGAAGTGTCCAATTCAAGAAAAGTGTCTCGCATGCACCTCAACAGCCACATGAAGACACCTTCATTCTTCCACCTATCTGAGATGATGAGCATGCATATGCCGAATCTTCTTCAGATGAGATTTCTTATTCAAAGGAATCAGATGATTCAAAGTCAAAGTTAGTACAGTCATATGCAGAGTCAGAGCATCTAGATGCAGTTGCAGAGCCAGAGTAGAGGCCCAAGTGGGCACATACTACTCTTCAGGATGCAGGGGATCTCGTTGGTGCTCCAACCTACACAAGGAGGAATCTATCTGATTTCGAGGAGAATACTGTTGCACTCACTGCCACTAAACCATTTCCTTCCAAGCATATTTAATTGGTTTAGTCTTCAGATCCATAGTCTTATAGGAAGGCTGCTGGAAATCCCTTTTGGGAATTCTCCATGCAGGAGGAGTACAACTCCCTCCTCGAGAACCAGACTTGGGATCTGGTTCCCCTTCCTACCAGGAGAAAACTTGTCAGATGCAGATGGGTTTGTAGGGCCAAGAGCGCAGTGGATGGATAGATCAACAAATACAAAGTTAGGCTTGTCGCCAAAGGCTTTCAACAGGTTCATGGTATTGACTATGATGAGACCTTCTCTCTTGTAGCGAAGATGGATTCCATATGATTGACACTTTCCATTGCGACAACCAAGGGATGGGAAGCCCATCATATGGATGTGAAGAATGAATTTCTTCATGGTGATCTCTCTAAGGGGATCTACATGGAGCAGCCCCAGGGATTTATGCAGGACTCATCTTTGGTCTGTTGATTGAAGAACTCACTTTATGGCCTCAAGAAGGCTCCGAGGGCATGGTATGCTAAGATGGATTCCTACCTATTGTCATAGAACTTTGTACTTTGTAAATAAGACCCAAATGTCTACATGCTCAGGACGACAGATTCACTTCTACTTTTAGTTCTATATGTTGGCAATTTGTTGATCACCGGTTGCTCGATTTCAGTGATTTTTGCAGTCAAGAGGTTTCTATATGACATGTTTTTGATGAAGGACATGGGTCCTCTACATTTTTTCCTTGGACTCGAGATCAGTCAGGATGCATCAGGCATCAAACTGTCCCAGGCCAAGTATGCACGAGATCTCCTTGATAGATTTCACATGATAGACTACAAGTCTTCTTCGACTCCTTTCCTATCAAGATTCAAACTTGAGGATGGCAGGGAGACTCCACTGGTTGGCAGCACATTGTACAGACAGCTAGTGGGGAGCTTTTTGTATCTCACACACTCCAGACTAGACCTCGCATATGCAGTTGGCGTAGTTTCCAGGTTCATGCAGGAGCCACATGAGCTACATTGGAAGGCTGCAAAGTGTATCCTTCGATACGTACAGGGCACCATCACCTTTGGTATTCATTATGCAATAGAATCTACATTAGATCTCATCAGGTTTACTAATTTGACTGGGATGGCGATAACACTGATCGCAAGTCCACATTTGGTTACTCACTCAGTCTTGGTTCTAGGCCTATCTGTTGGTCGAGCAAGAAGAAAGTTTCCATTGGTCTATCCTTAGCCGAGGCATAGTACAGAGGGGTAGTTAACATAACCATTCAGGCTATGTGGCTACAACATTTTCTCACTGAGTTGGGCATTCAGTTTCATCGACCGATCGCCATCTGGTGTGACAACCAAAGCACTCTGAAGTTCTGTAGAGATCTAGTTCAGAGGAAGCGGATGAAGAACATCGAGATCCACATGCACTACATCCGGGACTTAGTACACGATGGGATCATCGAATTATAGTTATGTCCTTGAGAAGAATATACGACAACCATATTCACCAAGACCTTCACTGAGAAGAAGTTCCATTCTCTGTGAAGTCATCTTGGAGTGAAGGACACAGTTGCCTAGCAACTGTAGTTCTTATTTTTACATACATTGTACCTTGAGGGGGGGAGTTTCCCATGATGTTTTCCCTCTTTCCTCACTTTATTTTCAGTGTATATTTTTTACTTGGATACCTAACATGGCCTCGTTGCCAGGACCCAATCTTTATTTTCACCATAGTGATGTTCAGGGGGGGTGTTGGAGTTACTTCACACACACCTAGGATTTATTTTTCCTAAGGTTTTTCCTTGTTTATTAGTCATAATTATTCATTATCTAGTCTCCTATAGTTTAGGGGAGAATATTCAATGTGGAGAATATTCTCTTTCAGTTGACACTTCAGTTTGACTAGTTGAGTTGAGTTTAGATGTTGCATTGGTTTTGTCACCATGAAAAACTGAGATCATCACCATGATAATTCGACCTTGACTTGGTATCATCACCAGAGTGGTGCATTAGCCTTGATTCCCTGATTTAACTCCTCACCACTCTCTTTTCATTCAGTTAATTGAAGACTAGTTGGATAGTTAACTCAACTAGGTGGCAGTTCACTCCCGTATCTGCCTGAGAGACTAGACTAGGTGGTACTTCACTCCTGTAACTACTAATGTGTGTCCAGATCACTCTAGACCACCACTATGGTGCATTGGTTCACCTCCAGGGCACACTCATTGAGTTATACAAAGTATATCATGTGTAAAGTATTCATTATTCATAACGGTTAATGAGAATTCTTTCATTCTTTTTGTCCTTCTTCTTTATTCTATTCTCTCTGCAATTGTGTGTATTATTGTTTATCTATATCTATTTTGTGCAGGTTCAACACATTTACACTCACAATTCATGGATCTAGCTTAAGCCACCACAGGGCACAAGAATTTACGAATACAAAACATGTCCAATCCATACTTTCTTAAATACACAATTTAAACCAGAATAAAGAGATACAGTATAACCATTAAGAAAACATACACATCCATGGGTCCTTCACAGTATATTCCTTTTCATTAAATAAATACAACTTAATTTCATAGGGTATGAGAATACTTATCTATTACAAGTTGCATCCAACCAACTGACTGTGGGTGTGTGACTTTCCACCCAACCATAGGCTCAGAGGAATTCATTCTTATCACTCTGGCCACTCCCGTGCCAAGACATGATATCACTAGGGAATTTACACCATCTCTTAGAGAAACTCTCTCTATCACAACAACCCTGCGAGGTTTATCAGATGCTTCCTCAACATCAAGCTCGCGTTTGGGCCTTTCAGGTCGTGTTCTCAACACTTCGTTTGGGTTCTCACATCTCCCTTATGAGCTTGTGCTCTTGTCCCCCGTGTCTCCTCTCTTGTTGTGTCTCTGTATGTATCTTAACTTCCCTCCTTTGGAATGTTTCCAACATGTTCTGTTCCTTCTATCAGAACGAATATTGGGTCTGTAGGTCTCTATGGTACTTCGATCTGACATCCTACAGTTAGTCCATGCTTCCATTCATGGGGGTGGTTTATAATTCAACCATTGGTCCTTTCTTCATTAACTGATTTATTTCCTCTAGAGATATTATGGGTCATCAAGGCTTCACCCCCCAACAGTTAGTTATGGGTAGTTTAACAATAATACATTTACATTGTCTGCATGCCTTAGCATGGTAATCCTATTTTATGATTAATTACAATCCGGGGGAAACAGGGGTGTTACACCTGGGCTCAAAACCAAGGGCTTATTCCCCTTACTCTTCCCAATTTGGGACTTCATAGCTTCCTAGATTCGGGATATCCAATAGAACGAACCTTCAAATCCCCCCAAAAATGAATCTCCCAGAGAGCCAAACTCCGAAGGAGATTTGACGAATCTCCTTCCACTATCATATCGACGACTCCAAGCCACTTCTCTATTCCAGGCTTCAACAATTCTCCACACTCCAATGTCATGTGCCCTTGAATTATCACTCCTCCAGATCTATGGATCAAATGACACGTGGACACAGAAACCAATGGTCCAAATCTTCTTCCACAATCTGAAATCAACGACTAGGATCTCGTTTATGGATCCCAAGTGTTTGCAGATAGACGATATAGCATCGTTTCAGGCTTCGAGAGTCCAGAAAGGTTCCTGCATCCACACCTTGCAACCTTTTGAACACCAAACAAGTGGATTTAATCTCTGCCCTCCATGTGTTCTCTCACAGATGGACGACTGAGGCTTACTCCAGCCTTTGGTCCTCTAGGTGCCTTGAAACTCTCTATTCCACGAACCCTCTGAAACCTATGCTTCCCAAACCCTTTGATCTGATGACACCTCTCTTCAATATCGACGATCCTAATGGACTCTGGGCCTCTGGGTCTTTGGAAGTCTGGAACTCACGAATCCACTCTTTAATTCATTTGAAGTTCTCTTGCACCGGAACACATGATCGATTGACGCGTGTCCACATAAAATCATAAGTTTGCGATTACTTCAGACCTTCAGGACTTTGGGGGTCTCGATACCTCCACACTTCAAATCCTCTAAAAGCGTGAAGTCTAAAGGACTTCCCTGCTTAACTTCTGTGCAAATCTCCCATATCTGATGGTTGTCGGATCTCCATCCAACTACTGAAAAGATCTCATATGTCCGTCTCTCGCCTTCAATAAATCTTCCTTCCTTAGATATTTTTAACATCGATTCCTCTGATCTTGAAGATTCAAAGGGTTTCAACCCTGACTTGCACCTTGAATTTTTCCTCCACTCGAACTCCTGAAAAAAATATTTTTCCTTAGAAAGTTGCGACACCTTCTAAGTGGTGTCAGCCCTATGCACTCCTTGCAAGGTATTTTATCAAATATCGTTATACTCAAAGGAGTATACGTACACACCTTGCACAGTCTCTGCAACATTTTCCTCTATCTCTCCTGAGCTTTTTCTTCTCGAGGTGATTCCTCCTCTGAACCCTTTCGAGCCTTTA
Source organism: Picea engelmannii (assembly GCA_009831015.1). NCBI lineage: Eukaryota > Viridiplantae > Streptophyta > Pinopsida > Pinales > Pinaceae > Picea > Picea engelmannii. The sequence continues at coordinate 553,600 of ML782609.1, forward strand.
GACTTAGAAACTTTTCTAATTTTCTCATGTTGCACTCTTGTATACACTATCTCTTCTGAGCTAATGTTCCTCGAGGTGTCTTGAACCTTTGGTGCACTCCTTGTAGCCTGGAACTTCTGAGAAATCTTTGGACTTAGATATTTTGAAGAAAATATCTCTCACACACTCCATGTGCTCGTTCCCTCTGGAACTTCTTCAACACTTAAAGGAAACGTTGGCCCGATGCACTCCTTGCACAGATATTCTCAAACCTTTCCTCTTCACTAAGAAACTGTGCACTCCTTGCACTTCCATTGTAAAACTATAAATTCATGTTATCTCTCCTGAGCTTCTGAGTTTGTCTTGAGTCAGCCTACGCACTCGTTGTGAGCACTATGCACTCCTTGCACCAAGAATCTCAGAAGAGAAACAAATGAAACTTATAGAAGCATCAAAGACTATCACATTTAACCATAAAAATAATTTCCATACATGAAATACATATAAGAAGAAAGACAGACAAAAATATCACATCCATTCAATGAATTCAAGAACAAAGAACATAAAGAAACATCACATGTACTCAAATAACTTAGATGAACATAACACCATACAAATGGAATCAAACCTCTCTTCTTGTATTCATTCTATAAAATATGTACATGGATTCCTACAACTCTCTGCAACTCTTCCTAAGCTTCAACAACTCTCTCAACATCAATAACAATATTCAACAACCTCTACAATAATATTCAACAGCTTCATTTGGGAAACAATACATATATTTATACAACGAGGGGCTTCTCGAGCCTTCCTATCTACTGCTTCAATGTTGTCATATCATAAATTAAGACACCTATCTACTAAGGCTTTAAGACAATAAATGGCCATTACAATCAGATCTGAGCTAATGCTCAACATCTTTAAAAATATTTTATGATATTTAAGGAAATTACACTTTGGTGGCTTTAGGTGATGGATCTTGCCTCAAAAAATTAAAATACCTTTAATACAATATTTTCAAAATATCAAAACAAACACACCCTCCTTGGGATCAAAGCATATTTGAAATGTGTGCATTGGTTTTGTGTTTTCTTCCACCTAGCCTCTTTAATGCTGAAGGTGATGCTCCAACATCATAGTCCTCTTGCAAAAAATTCATGGACTCTTGTCCATGAGCTCCTGCACTGTTTTTCCATGCTTCTGAATATTAGATTCATTAACCCAACTAGCATCCTCTGCTGGGTGATCCTTTTATTTCACCAGGTACTCAAAATAAGTCTTCCTCCTGGTCTTCTTACCAATCCTTTGATCTGTGATCTTCTCCATCTGTGGATTTTTTGTTGTTGGCATATGTTTTTCCCACTGAATCTCTTTTTGATAATATGATCCTATTAGATAATCCATCCTATATGGGTACAGGTATGCAACATTGAATATGTGTTATATTCCCACATCCTCTGGCAGATCAATCTCATATTCATTTGCATCAAACTTTCTGAGGATCTTGCATGGTCCTATTTTCTTCATATTCAGTTTATTATATGTTCCCCTTAGGAAACTTTCCTTCCTTAGGTGTGTTAGAACTGGATCTCCAAATTCGAATTGAACCTCTCTTCTTCTCTGATCAACTTGTATTTTATACTTCCGACTGCTCTATTGTAACTGTCTCTTTATCTGATCATGAATCTTTTGCATCTATGCAACAAATTCTTCTTCCCTTCCACTTCTGAACTCATCATGTTTCAGATCCCTTAACTCCAAAATTCCTCTTGGATGCATTTCATACACTAATTGGAATGGAATATTTCCAGTTCTTTTGTTTGGAGAATCATTATAAGAAAACTCTGCCTGAGGCAGAATCTAATCCCACTGGTTATGATGTTCAGTGACCAAAATCCTTAGTAAATTACCTAAGATTCGATTTACCACCTCATTTTGTCCATCTGTTTGAGGGTGATATGTTGAACTAAAAGACAAATTTGTCCCCAACCTTTTCCATAGGTTTCTCCAAAAGTGTCCTACAAACTTGGTATCTCTGTCTAAAACTATACTTCTGGGCAAGCCATGCAATCTCACAATTTCCTTGAAAAATAAATTTGCTATGTGAGTAGCATCACTAGTTTTTTGTCATGTTATGAAATGTGCCATATTTGAAAATATATCAACCACAAAAAATATGGAATCACTCCCCTCTGTGTTCTTGGCAATCCCGACACAAAATCCATGCTTATTGCATCCCTTGGCCTATCTGGAATAGGAAATTGTTGATACAGATCGGTGTTCTGTTGCTTCCCTTTTGCATACTGAAAAACTCTACATCTGTCCACCAATTTCTTCACATGAGATCTCATACCTGACCAATGGTATGAAGAAATCAGTTGTGCGTAAGTCTTATCATGGCCGAAATTTCCAGCCAATCCTCCACTGTGTTTTTCTTTCAACAGGTTGTCTCTCATTGCAATTTTTGGAATACAGAGTTGGCTTCCTTTGAACAATAGCCCATATTGAATTAGATACTCTATCCACTAACTTTTGTCCCTTGAAAAAGGGCTCTCACATGCTCCATAATCCTCTTTAAGATCCGGATCTCCACGATACATTTCCTTAAGGTGTTCAAACACTAAGGTCTCCACTTGAAATTCTTGCATAATCAAACATATCCTGCTCAAAGCATCAACAAATTTGTTAGCGCTACCACTAATGTGCTTAATAACAAAATTAAAATTTTGCATGAATTCTACCCATTTAGCATGTCTTTGGTTTAACTTTTCCTATATGGTTATGAATTGTAAAGCTTGATTATCATTGTGAAAAACAAACTCCTTTGGAACAAGATAGTGCCTCCACTTTTTCAGAGCTTGTATTATAGCATAAAACTCCTTATCATACATTAAGTACTTCCTCTTGGTGTCATTCAACTTCTCACTAAAATAAGCAATATGCTTATTGTCTTGGCTCAAGACTGAACCAATAACTACTCCACTAGCATCACACCTCCCCTGAAATATTTTCTTGAAATCTAGCAAAACTAGAATCGATTGTTCTGCTATCTTCTCCTTCAATACTCTGAAACGCTTTTCAACTTTTATTGTCCAATTAAAATACTTGTGTTTTTTAATTATGGTTTCCACTATGGGTGCACAAATGCCGCTGAAATTCCTAATGAATTTCCTATAAAAAATTGCTAATACATGGAGGCTTCTCACCTCAAATATGCTTCTCGGAGAAGGCCATTCCTTAATTGCCCTCACCTTTTTTGGATCCATCTTCAACTCATTTGAAGAGATCACAAAACCCAAGTATATGAGTTATGTCTTCATGAAAGAACACTTCTTCAGATTTATCATCAATTTCTCTTGTTCCAGCCTCCTCATCACTAGTGTCAAGTGCCTTAAGTGATCTTCTTCAACTTTAATGAAGACTAGGATATCATCCAAATATATAATAACAAACTTACCTATGAAGTCTTTGAGTACTTCATTCCTCAATCTCATGAATGTTCTTGGGGAATTTGTTAATCCAAATGGCATAACAAGCCATTCATACAACCCTTCATTTGTCTTGAATGTTGTCTTCCATTCATCTCCTTCTCTCATTCTTATCTGGTGATAACCATTTTTCAGATCTATCTTAGAAAAACAATTTTCTCCACTCAAGCAATCCATCAAATCATCCATTCTAGGTAAATGGAATCTATACCTAAAGGTAATATTGTTGATGGCTCTAGAATCTGTGCACATTCTCCATCCTCCATATTTCTTTGGACTCAACACAATTGGTACTGCACATGGGCTTAAGATTTCTCTAACTAAACCTTTATCCAAAAAATCTTGGACTTGATTCTTGACCTCTTCATTCTCTTGAGGTTTCAACCTATATGTTTCTTTGTTTGGAAAACTTTCTCCTGGAATAAGGTCAATGTGATGACTAATAATCCTAATGGGTGGAAAAGAGCGAGGCAACTCGTCGACCAAAATATCAACAAAATTATCCAACAATTCCTAAACTACAGGCAAATCATCCACAAAATTACTTGTAATGATGACTCTGGGATTTCTCACCACAACAAACTGCATCTCCTGTTCCTTCTCATGTTCCTTCTTGACTTCATTCAAGATTTCCATCCCACTCATGAGAAGTATGCTTGGGTTGGCTTCCTCCTTCACTTTCTTATCCTCCATTGACAACAACATGTGTGTACAACCATTCTTCAAGAGGGTGTAAGTATTCTTTCGCCCATCATGTATGACATTTATGGAATATTTCCATGGTCTTCCCAACAAAACATGACAAACGTCCATGGGTATTACATCACATAAAATTTCATCTTTATAGCCTCATATCTTAAATTCAACATTACATTGTCGACTTACCATGAATTGGTGTCCCTTCTGTAGCTATGATACCTTGCATGGGTTCAGATGTGCATTTGTCTCCAACTCCATCTTCTCCACCATTTATGTGGATACCAAATTATCAGTGCTCCCACTATCTATAATCACCTTGCATACCATGTCTTTGGTCTTGCAAGCAGTCCTGAGCAGACTGTTCCTCTAGACTGGTTTTTCCACCTCCTTCTCTGGCTTTAAGAGAATTTTCCTCATCATGAGGGATTTCCCATATTCTGCTGCTTCTGCCTCCATATTCTTCTTTTGAGATTCGGAAATGTGAGCTTCTCCAATTCCTTCTTTCTTTTTCCTCTCATGGCATTCCCAATACATATGTCCCTATCTTTCCACAGTCATAACATCTTACTTCTCCTCCTCTGCCTCTTCCTCTTCCTCAGGGAAAATAATTTCTTCCACCATATTGTCTCCCTCTGGAGCTTCCTCCTCTTTCTATATGATTGTGGGGATTTTTAGTTTCAGCTTTTGGATTTTGGGACTTTTCATGGATAATTCTCTTACCTCTGTTTGGGATTCTTCCTCTGCTTCATTGTCTTTGCTTCCTATCCAACTTATTCCCTTATTTATGTGCTACCTAATAAGTGTCTTGCACCATTCTCATTGTCATCATGCTAATTTCATCCTGGATTTCATATCTCAGGCCATTAATCTACCTAGCAACCTTCTCCTCTTCACTCTCACAATGTCTTGTTCAGATGTTCAGCCTATAAATTCCTCAGTGTACTCCTTCACTGATAATCCCTTATGTCTCATGTTTTGTAATCTCCTGAATAGATTTATCTGATAGTCCTTGGGTATAAACTTAGCCTTTAACTTGGCTACCATCCTATCCCAACTTTTAATTTTTTTCTTACCCTTGCTCCTTCTGGTAGCCTATAGTTCGTCCCACCATAGAGCTGCATGTCCTTTTATTCTGGTAAAAACATTCTTCACCTTCTTTTCATCTTCGATATATTCATAATCGAAGTACTTGTCTATGGATATTATCCAATCCAACAACTCTTCAACATCCAATTTTCCTTCATACTTTGGGATTTCCATTTTTTCTCTGGCTCCCATTATTACAACAACTTTCAACAAGTGTAAATCTGCAGTGTCTTCTCCTGCATCTACTTCCACCTCTTCACTCTCAACTTCATTGATGTCACCAACATCAGTTTCTCTCCTCTGTGTTGTCTTCATGGCATCTAATCTTGCATGAAGTTTCCTCATTTCTTCTTCCATGGTTGGATTCACTACAGGTATGTCCCTGCATCTTCTTGGCAACATCGTTCAAAATTTTATCCTCACAGAGCTTAATTATGGCTCTGAAACCACTTGGTGCATACCCCCTCCCTCTCTTGGAGCCTACTAACCTCTTGGTCTAAGGATATTCAAAATTCAGGAGCTGAATCAGCTCGCAGGTTCGACCAAACCTTCAATTTTTTTTCCACAACTCTTTTCCTTCAATTTCGGGCCACAAATTCCTTTTGGAGGGTTTCTTCTAGTCAGGGACAATTCCCACGTGACCCTAGGCTCAAAACCAAGGGATTATTCCCATTACTCCACCCAATTTGAGACTTCAAAGATTCCTAGCTTTGGGAGCTTCGACAGAATGAACCTCCAAATCCCCTAAACAATGAATCTCCCAGAGAGATGAACTCCAAAGGAGATCCGATGACTCTCCTTCCATTGTCATATTGATGGCTCCAAGCCACTTCACGATTCTGAGCTCCAACAATTCTCCACACTCCAATGCCGTGTTGCCTCAGAGTATCAGTCCTTCATATCTCTGGATCAAACGACGCGTGGACACAGAAACCAATGGTCCAGATCTTCTTCCACACACTGAAATCAATGGCTAGGATTTCGTTTCGGGATCCCACACACTTGCAAATGGACGATCTAGGATCATTTCGGTCTTTGAGTGTCTGGGGAGGTTCCCAAATCCACACCTTGCAACCTTCTAAATGCCAAACTAGCGGATTTAATATCTTCCCTCCACATTTTCTCTCATAGATTGACAACTGAGGCTTACTCCGGCCTTTGGGCCTCAGGGTTCCTTGACACTCTCTACTCCACGAACCCTCTGAAACCTATGCTTCCTGAACCCTTTGATATAGTGACACCTGTCTTCAAGATTCATGGTACTGATGGACTCCGCGCCTTCGATTATTTGGAATTATGGAACTCACAACTCCACTCCTTAATTCCTCTGAAGTGCGCTTGCACCAAAACACAGGATCAGTTGACGCTTGTCCACATAAAATTGGTCGATCAAGATTAGTTTGGACCTTTGGGACTTCGGGGGTCCCGATACCTCCACACTTCAAATCCTTTGAGTGTGAGAAGTCTGAAGGACTTCCCCGCTTAACTTCTATGCAACTCTACCATATCTGACGGTTGTTGGGTCTCCGACCAACTCCTGAACAAATATCATTCGTCTGTCTCCCGCCTTCAATAAATATCCCTTCCTTAGATATTTTTAGCATTGATTCCTTTGAGCTTGAATATTCAAAGGGTTTCAACCCTGAATTGCACCTTGAGCTGTTCCTCCACTCGAGCTCCTGAAAAATTTATTTTTCCTTAGAAAGTTTCGACACCTTCTAAGTGGTGTCGGCCCTAATCACTCCTTGCAGGATCTTTTAATAGAGATCATTATACTCAAAGGAGTATATGTACACACCTTGCAGAGTCTCTACAAAACTTTCCTCTATCTCTCCTGAGCCTTGTCTACTCGAGGTGATTCCTCCTATGAACCCTTCCAATCCTTCAGAATTAGAAACTTTTCTAAGTTTCTCCTGTTGCACTCTTGTATATGCTATATCTTTTGAGCTTGTGTTCCTCGAGGTGTCCTGAACCTATGGCACACTCCCTTACAAACTCTCTTAGATATTTTGAAGAAAATATCTCTTACAAACTTCTTGTCCTCGTCCCTTATGGAAATTATTCAACACTTAAAGGAATCATTGGCCTTATGCACTCCTTGCATGGGTATTCTCAAACCTTTTCTCTTCACTGAGAAACTGTGCACTCCTTTCACTTCCACTGTAAATTCACATTATCTCTCCGAAGCTTCTGAGTCTGTCTTGACTCGGAATACACACTCCTTAAGGGCACTATGAACTCCTTTCACCAAGAATCTCAGAAGATAAACAAATGAAACTCACAGAAGCATCAAAGACTTCCACACTTAACCATAAAAATCATGTCCATACATGAAAGACATATAAGAAGAAAGACATAAAGAAATATCACATGCATTCAGTGAATTCAAGAACAGAGAACATAAAGAAACATCACATGTACTCAAATAACTCAGATGAAAACAACACCATACACATGGAATCAAACCTCTTTGCTTGTATTCATTGTATAAAATATGTACATGGATTCCTACATTTCTCTACAACTCTTCCTAAGCTTCAACAATTCTCTCAGCATCAATAACAATATTCAACAACCTCTACAATAATATTCATCTGTCTCATTTTGGAAACAATACATATATTTATACAACGAGGGGATTCTCGAGCCTTCCTATCGACTACTTCAATGTTGTCCTATCAGAACTTAAGACACCTATCTACTAAGACCTTAAGACAATAAATGGCCATTACAATCAGATCCGAGCTAATGCTCAACATCTCTAGAAATCTTATCTGATATTTAAGGAGATTACACTTTGGTGGCGTTAGGTGATGGATCTTGCCTCAAAACAATAAAATGTCTTTAATACAATATTTTCAAAATATAAAAACAAACACGCCCTCCTTGGCATCAAAGATGATCTGAAATGTGCGCATTTGTTGCATTGTCTTCCACCTAGCCTCTTTAATGCTGAAGGCGATGCTCCTGCATCACTTACAAAATAATAGATATTCAATGTGCTCAATAGAAATAGGAGACCCCTTATCTCTTATTTATAATCTCCAAGTACCTTCCTCAAAGGGTTACCTTCTAACTAACTTAACCCAACTTCAAGCTTTTAGAGCTAACCCACTTCTAACCACTTGACCACTTATAACCACTTTATCCATAAATAGTAAACTCACCACTTCTAGTTGCAACTAACTTTTTTTAATTATTTTCTTTTTGCAACTACTTAACTCATTATTAACTCCTATTTACAACCACTTTGACTAATAAACGTCTTCTAGGAGATTCTACAATAAATTGACTTCTTTGACCTTCTAGGGGCTTCTAGATCACTCATGAGGGTTATCCAACTTCACAAGACCATAACTCTCTAACTGTGAGGATTTATGTGTAGTTCCAAATATCACAAGAAATGGCATGACATGTACTATCCATCTAGAATAGTATTACCTACAAATATACTGATATTCATACCTTTAGACCTAAAAAAAACTTGAGTCGCTTAACCATACTATTGGGGCTACAAGAATGTGCTAACAGACATACTCAAGGGTTGAAATCAATATACAACATCACTCTCCAAGGGTTGACATCAATGAAAACCAACTATACAATTGTCTGACAATCTCCCCCTTTTGAATTGATGGAAACACCAACATTGATTGCAACACTTAGTCATGAAAAAACTCATGCTCATACTCCTCATCATTGTTTCTATATCACCCCCTTTGAAATCAATGGAAAAGGGTATCTCTCCTTGGGGATTTCCCCCCTTACTGAAATCTCCTTGAGGATGCTCCCCCTCTCTACACTGTCCTTTGGGGCTTCTCCCCCTATCTTCATACCTCTGATTAGTTTCTCTCTCCCTTTGACAAGGATTAACTACCCATGTTCATATGATATTGTACCTACTATAACCAATCATGGTTTAGAAAATAAATCCCCCTACTCTAACCAATCATCATCGCATCACCTCAGCAACGTGGCAGCTAGACATCACATCAACGCACATTCAAGGAAGGGAGAGGCGCCAACCCTCTCATTTCACCCTCATTTTCAAATTTCAATTTGTAATTAAATGCAATTAAATGTTGTAAGGATGGAAGATCCAAATCGATGCCTTTGAGTAGATAGGAGATAATGTTGCCTTTAATGGTTGATAGGATGATAAGATCTAGATCCGATTTGGACTAAATGGCCATTGAATGCAATTCCATGTAATTAGTTATAGTTAGGTAGCTTGGAGGGAGAGCTCGATAAGCCCCTCTTTTGTAAAAATATCTTTGTATATAAATTCATTAGACCATATAAGGATGTTAGAAGATTAGAGATCTAACATGTAGATGAGCGAGTAGAGAGCTCAAGAGAAGAGAGGAGAGAACTGAGACTATGTTGCAGTCCAGTATTTGTAAACATTGTATAAACATTCTGAGATTAATACAAAGCAATTTTTCCTACATATGGTTGTGTGTGTGTATGTTTATGAATGAATGTTATCTATGTTTTATTGATGTTGTAGATGTATGAATAGTTTCCATCTGCAGAGATAGATAGAATTCATCTATATGTGAGTTTTTTAAAACCATTATGGGTTCTTTAGGCTGTGAAAGGAGTGCACAACAGAGTATTGAAACTCTGTATCCAACGCAAGGAGTGCGTATTTGAATTATGCTTTGAGTTCAGGGAAGAATGTGCCAGGAGGGCGCACCAGAATAGTTTACAGACTCAAGAGGAGCCTCAGAGTTACTGAATACTCTGGAGGGAAGAACTATGCAGAGAAGGCACAAAGGAAAGAACAAAATTGCTGAAGATTTTGTAGAGATCTGCTAGGATGGAATTGAGCAGGTGCAGGAGTGCACAGGTGAAATTTGTTTCGATTTCAGAGAAAAGAAGAGTGTCAAGGGTAGAAGCTCTGCAATGTGTGCATTGAGAGAATGCAAGGAGTGTGTTAGTGAACATGAGGTTCAGGGTTCAGGAGGAAGACCTGTGCAAAGAGTGCACCAGGCCAACACTCAAATGAAGTGTTGAAAGACAACCATCTGAAGGCCAGTCAAGCGCAAGGAGTGCGACAGAGGTAAAGTAGTTTCACTTTATAAGCTCATGAGGTCGAGCGCAAAGTGTTCTAGGAGGGACCGAAAATTATTCTAAATACGTAGAAGGATAGAATCCCCTGGGAGACTGAGAAAGTTCCTAATCTCAGAAGAGATAGTGCAAAGGGTCAACAAGGGTCAGACTTATTCCAAGTCCTGAAGCTCAGGAAGAGTAGTGCAAATTTTCACGCAGAGCGCAAGTGCGGACCAGGGTCGAGGTTAACTTTCGTTGCCAAAGCTTAGGAGAGATAGCGTTTTTAGAAACATAGATGAGACCCAAAGTCACGGGCTCCTAGGAGAAATATCAAAGGTTGTAGCCTTTGACACTAAGAAATTTTCCCATTTCAAGAGAAGGAAAAAGCTGAGGAGGGAGGAGCAACAGCTGTCGTCAGATCAGCTGCAGAGGAAGAGACCTAGACCATCAAATTTCATGTCCAGACACCTAGAAGAGCATGTAGAGGAGAGGAACAGATATTATCCGTCAGATCTTGGAGCGCGTGGACCAACAGTCGTTGGATTCAGAAGTAATTCCATGAGGCTTAAAATATTTTAAGTGCACAGGAGAAGTGGACTCACGAAGTCCTGAAGTTCCAAATCCCATCAGAACCATCCATAATCCATAGGGACAGGTGGTTGTAGATAGGCAGATTCATGGATTCGTGAATCATAAGAATTGCGTTGAGCAGTCAAAAAAATTCTTTAAGCACGAAGGGGAGATTTGGATCATTGGATCGCGAGAAGATTGTGGACCGTAGATCTGGTCCCAAAGTATTCGTCAATTCGGGGATCAGGAAAAGGAGGAAGTAGCTGGCAAAAATTATGAAGCACGGGGTCGCAAAGAGAGTTGGACAACGGTCATAGTTCATGGTCACGTCAAGGAGGGATCCTAGAATCAAGAGATAGCACCTACTGGTTAAGAGTGCAAGGAGAGGGTTTTCAAGTGCCACATCGTGGGTGCCGAGAAAGATAAAGGGCCTATGTCAAGTTGAATCGGTTCCATCAGGAGCCTGACGAACCATTCGGTTCAACGACTTGAATGATCCTAGACCAGGAGGTTGTGCCAGCCCTGAAGGAGAGAGAGGAGAGGGAGAGGTTGGCATCAAAGTGGTATCAGAGATTGAATTTTATTTGCAAACTGAATATAAAGGAAGGACGGTGAAAGGAGATACTCTGATACCATCAAGTGGTATCAGAGCACAAATTTTTGTCTGTAGGTCTCATGCGAAGGAGAAGTTGGAGATGCTCTTAGTTGTAGAGTGAAAAATAGAATTTCTAGGAGGGAAAGTAGAGGAAGAAGATGGCTACTGCAAGATACAAAAGTAGTCGAGGCGAAGGCCACCAGCAAAAAAGCAAGGAAGAAATGGATAGAGAGCTCAGTGAGATAAGAGAAAGAATGGAGCAACTGACATTAAAGATGCAATAGAAGGAAATGATACACTAGAGGTGCGAATGGCCTCTGAACGGGAAGGAAAAATGGCCTATTCATAATTTGTTGGATAGAAGGAAACAATAGGTAGTGAGGAGATGGCTGAGGGAAGTTGAAAACCTCAGTGATGAGGAGAAGAGATCAAGCAGATATCTCATAAATGGCCAGGTGGGCAGAGATGGAATTTCAAGTTTCCAGGTGGGCAATGAGGTGAGATCAATTGATCTCATAGACTTCCAAGAGGGCAGAAGAGAAATCCCAAATTACCAGGTGGGAAAGGGAGAAGAGAGGAGACTATCTGAAAGTCTCATGAACTCGACTGAGAGTTCATATTAGCAAGGTGAGCTGATGGAGGAGGATCATAAATGTGTTCTGATCATTGGGGGAATTGAGGTATTCCTACCAAGAAGCCCACTTGAGGCCATAGCATGTGTTGCAGATGCAACAACAGAAGAAAGACAACCAACAGAGATTTTCATAGGGGAGGAGAAGGAGAAGATATTGTTGTCTGCTCCCAAATAATAAGAAGAGCATGCAGTTAATATGCTCACTCCATGGGAGAAGGAGTTGGAGATGGTGGAGGGTTGGTTGAACAAACCAGAACCAGAAGATGGATGCCAATAGACATTCATGTATATTGTAGGAGAAGAGCATTTAGCAAAAGTGCTCAGAAATATCAGCTATGAAGATGAACAGGAGATGCCTGCAACACTGAAGAATGCAGTAGAAGAGGGAGAATGCTAGCCTAAGGAGCAGCTAGAGGAAGCTGGAGTTGAACCAACACAAGGAGAAATGGCATAAACTAATCTGTCAAAAGGGAAAGCTGAGAAACAACTCAGTGATGAGACTGCAGAACTAGAGTCTGCAGTGGGGTGGCAAGCTATTGCCACAGAAGAAGAAAACAACAGGGGGGATCGATTTCATCTACCCATTTCCAAGGAAGAAGTGCAGTAGAGAAGACTTCCAAAGAGCCAACCAACAGAGCAACTGGATGAGGTGATTGAGGAGATCAAGAAGCTGATGTTGAATTCAACATAAGAAACTGCTAGCGAGGAGAAGCTGAGAAGAAGGAAGCATCCAAGAGCAGTAGGGAAGCAACAACAGCAACAGTGGAGTAGGAGGATAGCTCCAAAGGAGAGTTTGGGATCCTGGAGTATTTCAACAGAGCTAGGAAGCTCATGAGAAAGAGCTCATGAATTTTTCACAAAATTGGAGTATGATGTAGGAGCATCACTCCACCTCAGCAACATGCCAGCTAGACAACACATCAACACACATTCAAGGAAGGGAGAGGCACCAACCCTCTCATTTCTCCCTCATTTTCAAATTTCAATTTGTAATTAAATGCAATTAAATGTTGTAAGGATGGAAGAGCCAAATTGATGCCTTTGAGCAGATAGGATATAATGTCACCTTTAATGGTTGACAGGCTGATAATATCTAGATTTGATTCAGACTAGATGTCCATTGAATGCAATTCAATGTAATTAATTAAAGTTAATTAGCTTGGAGGGAGAGATCTATAAGCCCCTCTTTTGTAAAAATAACTTTGCATCTAAATTCATTAGACCAGATAAGGATGTTAGAAGATTAGATATCTAGCATGTAGATGAGTGAGTAGAGAGCTCAAGAGAAGAGAGGAGAGATTTGGATCATTGGATCACGAGAAGATCGTGGACCGTAGATCTGGTCCCAAAGTATTTGTCGATTCGGGGATCAGGAAAAGGAGGAAGTAGCTGGAAAAAATTCTAAAGCACGGGGTCACAAAGAGAGTTGGCCAATGGTCATAGTTCATGGTCACGTCAAGGAGGGATCCTAGAATCAATAGCTAGCACCTACTGTTAAGAGTGCAAGGAGAGGGTCTGCAGGTGCCACATCGTGGGTGCCGAGAAAGATAAAGGGCCTATGTCAAGTTGAATCGGTTCCATCAGGAGCCTGACAAACCATTCGGTTCAACGACTTGAATGATCCTAGACCAGGAGGTCGTGCCAACCCTGAAGGAGAGAGAGGAGAGGGAGAGGTTGGCATCAAAGTGGTATCAGAGCTTGAATTTTATTTGCAAACTGAATATAAAGGAAGGACGGTGAAAGGAGATACTCTGATACCATCAAGTGGTATCAGAGCACAATTTTTTGTCTGTAGGTCTCATGCGAAGGAGAAGTTGGAGATGCTCTTAGTTGTAGAGTGAACAATAGAATTTCTAGGAGGGAAAGTAGAGGAAGAAGATGGCTACTGCAAGATAGAAAAGTAGTTGAGGCGAAGGCCACCAGCAGAAAATCAAGGAAGAAATGGATAGAGAGCTCAGTGAGATAAGAGAAAGAATGGAGAAACTGACATTAAAGATGCAATAGAAGGAAATGATACACTAGAGGTGTGAATGGCCTCTGAACGGGAAGGAAAAATGGCCTATTCAGAATTTGTTGGATAGAAGGAAGCAATAGGTAGTGAGGAGATGGCTGAGGGAAGTTGAAAACCTCAGTGATGAGGAGAAGAGATCAAGCAGATATCTCATAAATGAATAGGTGGGCAGAGATGGAATTTCAAGTTTCCAGGTGGGAAATGAGGTGAGATCAATTGATCTCATAGACTTCCAGGAGGGCAGAAGAGAAATCCCAAATTACCATGTGGGAAAGGGAGAAGAGAGGAGACTATCTGAAAGTCTCATGAACTCGACTGAGAGTTCATATTAGCAAGGTGAGATGATGGAGGAGGATCATAAATGTGTTCTGATCATTGGGGGAATTGAAGTATTCCTACCAAGAATCCCACTTGAGGCCATAGCATGTGTTGCAAATGCAACAACAGAAGAAAGACAACCAACAAAGATTTTCATAGGGGAGGAGAAGGAGAAGATATTGTTGTCTGCTCCCAAATAATAAGAAGAGCATGCAGTTAATATGCTCACTCCATGGGAGAAGGAGTTGGAGATGGTGGAGGGTTGGTTGAACAAACCAGAACCAGAAGATGGATGCCAATAGACATTCATGTATATTGAAGGAGAAGAGCATTTAGCAAAAGTGCTCAGAAATATCAGCTAGGAAGATGAACAGGAGATGCCTGCAACACTGAAGAATGCAGTAGAAGAGGGAGAATACTAGCCTAAGGAGCAGCTAGAGGAAGATGGAGTTGAACCAACACAAGGAGAAATGGCATAAACTAATCTGTCAAAAGGGAAAGATGAGAAGAAACTCAGTGATGAGACTGCAGAACTAGAGTCTGCAGTGGGGTGGCAAGCTATTGCCACAAAAGAAGAAAACAATAGGGGGGATCGATTTCATCTACCCATTTCCAAGGAAGAAGTGCAGTAGATAAGAATTCCAAAGAGCCAACCAACAGAGCAGCTGGATGAGGTGATTGAGGAGATCAGGAAGCTGGTGTTGAATTCAACATAAGAAACTGCTAGTGAGGAGAAGCTGAGAAGAAGGAAGCATCCAAGAGCAGTAGGGAAGTAGCAGTAGCAACAGTGGAGCAGGAGGATAGCTCCAAAGGAGAGTTTGGGATCCTGGAGTATTTCAACAGAGCTAGGAATCTCATGAGAAAGAGCTCATGAATGTTTCAAAAAAGTGGAGTATGATGCAGGAGCATCACTCCACCTCAACAACATGCCAACTAGACAACACATCAATGCACATTCAAGGAAGGGAGAGGCACCAACCCTCTCATTTCTCCCTCATTTTCAAATTTCAATTTGTAATTAAATGCAATTAAATGTTGTAAGGATGGAAGATCCAAATTGATGCCTTTGAGTAGATAGGATATAATGTCACCTTTAATGGTTGACAGGCTGATAATATCTAGATTTGATTCAGACTAGATGTCCATTGAATGCAATTCAATGTAATTAATTAGAGTTAATTAGCTTGGAGGGAGAGATCTATAAGCCCCTCTTTTGTAAAAATAACTTTGCATCTAAATTCATTAGACCAGATAAGGATGTTAGAAGATTAGATATCTAGCATGTATATGAGTGAGTAGAGAGCTCAAGAGAAGAGAGGAGAGAACTGAGACTTTATTGCAGTCCAGTATTTGTAAACATTATATAGACATTCTGAGATTAATACAAAGTAGTTTTTCCTGCATATGTTTCTGTGTGTGTTTATGTTTATGAATGGATGTTATCTGTGTTTTATTGATGTTGTAGATGTATGAATAGTTTCCAACTGCATGGATAGATAGAATTAATCTATATGTGAGTTTTGTTAAACCGTTCTGGGTTCTTTAGGTTGTGCAAGGAGTGCACAACAGAGTATCGAAACTCTATAGCTAGTGCAAGGAGTGCATATATGAATTCTTCTTCGAGTTCAGGGAAGAACGTTCCAGGAGGGCGCACCAAAATAGTTTACAGACTCAAGAGGAGCCTCAAAGTCATTGAATACTCTATAGGGAAGAACTATGCAAAGAACACACAGAGGAAAGAACAAAATTGTTGAAGATTCTATAGAACTCTACCAGGAGGGCATTAAGCAGGTGCAGGAGTGCATAGGTGAACTTTGTTTCGAGTTCAGAGAGAAGAAGAGTGTCAAGGAGAAGACATTTGCAGAGTTTCTAAATACTCTAAGGGGAGAAGCTCTGCAAGGTGTGCATTGAGAAAACACAAGGAGTGCGTTAGTGAACTTGAGAGAGTTCAGGGTTCGGGAGGAAGACCTATGCAAAGCGTGCACCAGGCCAACACTCATACAAAGTGTTGAAAGAGAACCATTTGAAGGCCAATCAAGCACAAGGAGTGTGGAAGAGGTAGAGAAGTTTCACTTTATAAGCTCAGGAGGTCGACTGCAGAGTGTGCTAGGAGGGCACCAAAATTATTCTAAATATGCAGAAGGGTAGAATCCCTTGGGAGACTAAGCAATTTACGAAGCTCATAAGAGATAGTGAAAAGGGTGAATAAGGATTATACTTATTCCAAGTCCTAAATCTCAGGAGGAGGAGTGCGAAGTTTCACGTAAAGTGCAAGTGTGCACCAGGACCGAGGTTAATTTTCATTGCCAAAGATCAGGAGAGATAGCATTTTCAGAAATGAAAATGAGACCCAAAGTCACAGGCTCGCAGGAGAAATATCAAAGGCCATATCCTTTTACACCTAGAAATTTTCCCATTTTGGGAGAAAGAAGAATCTCAGGAGGGAGGAGCAACAGTTGTCGTCAGATCAGTTGTGGAGGAAGAGACCTGAACCGTCAAATTTCACGTCCAGACACCCAGAAGAGCGTGCAGAGGAGAGGAATAGATCCTATCCATCAGATCTGGGAGCGTGTGGACCAACAGTCATTGGATCCATAAGTAAGTGCACAAGTCTTAAACTCTTTTAAGTGCATAGGAGAAGTGGACTCATGAAGTCCCAAAGTTCTGAAGCCCATCAAAACCGTCCATCATCATAGGGATAGGTGGTAGCAGATAGGAAAATTCACGGATTCGTGAATCGAAAGAACTGCGTTGAGAAGTCAACAAACTTTGTTAAGTGAGAAGGGGAGATCCAAACCTTTGTAGCGCGAGAAGAGAGTGGACCGTATATCTGGTCCCAGAGTATTCATCGATTCAGGGATTGAGAAAAAAGAGGAAGCATCTCACGAAAATTTCGAAGCGCGGGGTCGCGAAGAGAGTTGACCCATGGTCATAGTCTGCGGTCACATCAAGGAGGGAGCATAGCATTGAGAGATAGCGCCTACTAGTTAATAGAGCAAGGAGAGGGTCCATAGGTGCCACATCGCGGGTGCTGAGAAATAAAAAGGGCATGTGTCAAGTTGAATCGGTTCCATCAGGATCTTGACAAACCATTCGGTTCGATGACTTGAATGATCCTATATCGAGAGGTCATGCCAGCCCTGAAGGAGAGAGAGGAGAGGGGGAGGTTGGTATCACTCCAACCCCCTAGTTTTGCAGGCTCCAACATGAAGGAAGCTCCAAATCCATAATTCTATGGCTCCAACCAGGAGGAGGATACAACCCCCTGGGTTCTCCAACTACAACCACTTAGTTCTCAGGCTCCAACCTGAAGGAAGCTCCAACTCCTTGATTCTATGGAACCAACCAAAAGGAGGCTACAACCCCCTTTCCTTGCCCCGTCCAACCTCCATGAAAAATAAGTGTCAAATAACTAATGAAACCACTACCACACTGTCACTGTGAGATGTACCACTGTAAACCTGTACCAATTTGTGATAATTACATGTAAACAACATGTACCAATACTATGTAGTCAACCTATACCAATAATCAGTCTATACCAATAAATACCAACATATATGTGACTTGTATATGCTACAACTCACATATGTACATGACATATCTATACTGCAGCCTGCATATGTATGTTCCTTGTCTATAATACAACCTACGTACACCTTCAAAAGGATAGGTTTTTCACCTTCTTGAAACTCAGACTCTTTGTTTCCTCTATCACATCAAATTGTAACCTGTCATTGTGTCCAATCTATAGTTGTGCCCTATGCATGCATCATCATGCATATCCATTAACGAAGTGCATCTATGTCTCTATATTTATGTATCATACATGTGTATATAATCATGATCAAGTGTAATAACCCTCAAATGGACTAGACATCAAACTCTCACTGATATGCATCCTCAAACTATAACAACAACTTCAACAACACAACACAACCAACAACCCTCAACAATGTACCACAAAAACCCTTAACCATGTACCAAGAATTACAAGATAGTTTCCTCAACACTCAAACCAACAAGAAGTACCAATGATAACTACCAAACATACCAACACCATATTTCTATAGATATATCTCATACAGTAAGTTCCATACAACCAACATCCTCTCTAGGGAAAATCCTCAAACTTTCATAATCATATCTAATGTAGAAAACAATATCTAACTACACATAAGAATATGACATACCTTTTGAACATGTAGATAGATCTGTTGTACCTGATCAATGTATACCTTCCTGGGAACTTGCTTTCAGACTATGAGAACCTAGCATCCTCAACAATTCAATCTTTCATGGCTTTTCCCAACTGTGCGTGACCTCCTTCACTGTCATCTCGCATATGTAAGTGACCTATTCCATTTCCATCTCGCATATGTACATGAACTCTTCCACTGCAAACCATGTACACCTCAAAAACTAGGTTTTTTTCATTATTTCTGCAACTCCTGCGTATGTACATGACCTCTTCCACTACAGACTGCGTACACCTAAAAAACTAGGTTTTTTTCAGTATTTCTGCAACTCCAAAAATTTCTCTGTCAACCCTTCTTGCTATCTCAAACTTACATAACTTCAGATGTATCAATGAGTACCTACAATAAACCTTACAAAACAATAGATATTCAATGTGCTCAATAGGTGCAAATAGGAGACCCTTTCTCTCTTATTTATACTCTCCAAGAATCTTTCTCATGGGGTTACCTTCTAACTAACTTAACCCAAATTCGTTCTTTTAAGGCTAACCCACTTCTAACCACTTTATCCACAAATAGTAAACTCACCACTTCTAGTTGCAACTAACTTATTTTTAATTATTTTCTTTTTGCAACTACTTAACTCATGATTAACTCCTAGTTACAACCACTTTCACTAGTAAATGTCTTCTAGGAGCTTCTAGAATAAATTGACTTCATTGACCTTCTAGGGGCTTCTAGATCACTCATGAGGGTTCTCCAACTTCACAAGACCATAACTCTCTAACCGTGAGGATTTATTTAGAGTTCCACATATCACTGGAAATGGCATGACATGTAATATCCATCTAGAATATTCTTACCTACAAATATATTGATATTCATACTTTTATACCTCAAACAAACTTGAGTACCTTTACCATATTGTTGGCTCTACCAGAATGTGCTACCAGACATACTCAAGGGTTGACACCAATATCTAAAGGTTGACATCAATCTAAAACATCATTCTCCAAGGGTTGACATCAATGACAACCAACTATCCAACTGTCCATCAATATAGACCAATTGTCTGACATTTAAAATATACACTGGAACTAAAAATATTTTACGTAGTAGTGCATTAATTTTATTATAAGCATCGGCGTTCAAAATATTATTTATGCACTAGTGCCTTTACTATAATATATGCACTAGTTCCTAGTAAAAATAATCGTCCCAACATCTTACCTCGAATATTCAAAATTTCACTACCATTCGATGCACATTGTAACATAGACAATGATACATACTAATTACACAAGCACTAGGGCACATGATATATTAAACACATAAGGTCTTAGGATAACTTGATCACATTTATGCTCACTATAACTTAAATGCACTGAGGTGTACAAAACCTCAAATACATCGGGGCATACAAAACCTAAAATACATTGGTAATTCATACACAAACAAGTCAGAATCAGTGCGTTATAAGAGCCTCGATGGTTTGCATACGATGAAAAAGGAGGAACCGGTGCACAATAGTTATAAACACATCGTGGTGTGTTTTTTATATATTAATGTGTTGGGGCATTTCTATTATATTAACACATTGGTGCGTTTGTATTACATCAACGCACCGGTGCGTATTTTTAATACCATACTGGTGAGTTTTGACAAGAACAACACCGGAAAACAAAACCTCCACTAAAACCTCCACCCACCCATTTTTTTTACTTATATGGAACATCCTCTAAAACCTCCGCAATCAATAGAGGAGGTTGTAGACGAGGTTTTTTTGAAAATTTTGCCAAATTTTGTAACACTAAAACCTCAGAAAAAACATTCTCTAGAAGGTGTTCTCCTTGTAGTGATCATTGATTCAAGGCCATCCCCAAGCCTCCCAAATGTGATATATTACTATCATTTGGAAATCCTCTTCATGTCTTCTTTGTTAAGGTCCCCAACTATTGTGAATTGTCTATCTATTATAACTTCCCTCTTTTCCTTCTATTTTTCATGCGTGAGATTTGTTTTCCTTCCTTTGGCCATCATGGAAATATGGTATGCCATCACCTCCAAACCACTATATCGGTTGCCAATCTCTTTGTCCTATGACCTAGTAATGTACCTTTTGGATGAATGAGGAGATTTTAAGGAACCACTAGTGCCGTCTAGTTGAGGGGGGCATCTTGGAGCTATTCTACCTCTATAGCCTCAAATTGTTTGGTAATTTGTGAAAGATTCTAGAATACCTATGTATCCTACTCGAGATTGGTATTACACTAAGG
The DNA here is from genome assembly GCA_009831015.1 of Picea engelmannii. NCBI lineage: Eukaryota > Viridiplantae > Streptophyta > Pinopsida > Pinales > Pinaceae > Picea > Picea engelmannii. Next base: position 574,513 of record ML782609.1, read on the forward strand.
TGAGGCATTAAAAGAGGGGAAATGGTTAATGCTCATTATTTTTTATTTTATGAGCCATCCTTCTAGCTCTAGAGTTTACTCTCGAAGCTTCGTATTGACTTCCAATACCTTTGCATCAACATATGCTTGAGATGTATTGATCTTGAACGATCTCTTCTCCAAATTATCCACTTTCCTTTTTCCTTTTTAAGATTGTACAAGGGTTTTAGCACAAATTTTGAGGGACTCATAACCATATGTGTTCCCTCCCCTCACCCCCAAATCAGGTCTTCTTATTGAGTGGGAAAGTAATTTTCATATGGCTATCAGAGTGAAAATGTGAGCACCAAAAGGACATATTCTTATAATATAAGGTCTACATGAAGTGATGCTCACAAAACTCTATCATGACGATGTTTGGAAGGCCCTACAATACATACATCTCTACACAAATCACCACAAACTATGTTTTTTTCTTCTATGTTGTCTTAGGACCAATGTTTAGGTAAGTCCCCAAAGAGTCCCCAATAATTTTAAAGATGTCGGGTTCCCAAAATTCAAGGGGTAGACAGGGCATTTTACCCGTAACACCATGATATGAATGCATTCTCTAATTGGTTCAAACTCAACATGCAATATAAATATGTTGAGCGTCATGTTCCCCCAAAACTATGGCCCTCCCTTCATAGTCTATTTCATATCATCCACTAAGTTGAAAATGTAAGTGCTATACTATTTTGATCTCGTATAGAAGAGGGGTATAACCTAAGAGATGCTCGCGGGTCCTCTTTGCCCATTTTCTAGTTCCATCTATTGAAAATTTCATGCATGGTAATGGTCTATAATAACCCTCTCTGGATATAAAATCACATTATCCTAAAAGAGGTTGGGGTGTATAATTGATTTCATATATTCTTTTCAGTTTTTTAACACATTACGCCTTTTGTTTTTAATTTTGTCTCCCCAAGTTATGTACATGGATCATTTAAAATGTAAGAGATTGGGTGGGGTTTGATGTAGGTGTAGATGTCAGTGGGGTTGGTGGAAAATGGGTAGGGTGTAAGGGAAGATTAGATGTTGGGATTTCATAGGTGGGAGGGTTCATTTGGGGGGTCAAGTTCAGAGATGTTTTGGTGTAGGAGGATCCATCAGAAGTATGCAAGGAAGTAATGAGGTCACATCCTAGCTAGTGAGTTTGGAAAGCCATCAATGAAGGTAGGTAAGGTTGTCCTTGTGGAGTTGGTTAGAAGGAGTAGGGAAAATTAATAAGATGTTTAATGAATCCAAGTTCCTCTAATGAAGGACCATCTTCTCAAGATTGTAAATGGCATGAGAACTTACCTGGTTTAATTAATTGATGTGTACTCTATCTCAAGTTTCCATGGTGAACCTAGGGCTATTGTCATTTTCCTCTAGTCATAATTTTGTCCCCATCATATCATTGGTGTGCACATGCATGTGTGTACACACACACACACACACACACACACACACACACACACACACACACACACACACACACACACACATAAATATTGAACATAAACAAATCGAATCCATAAAAAACCCATGTATCGTGATGTTTAACATCCACAATGTAAAAAATAAAAGTTAATAAAAGAATACCAAGCGTTAACTAATATATATACACAAATGTGTCGATGTGAATCCATATTAACTCACGATCTTTTAAGCACTGAAATATTTGCATCTCACTTTATTTTAGATCTCTCGCAATACTTAGAAGTTCTAGAGTTAAGGTGAATATGCATTTTTAGTAAGAAAACTCATAAATTCAAGTCTATTCATAGGACCACTGGGCTAGGGAGGTTTAGGGTTAATATGGTACCCTTTTTTAATTTCAGAATGTGAAGAGAGACAAAAGGCATGTGATTTTATCAAAACTCTTAATTAGCTTTGGAACTTAAATATTTTTGTAAACTTGTCATTTGAGGGTGAGCCATTTTTGTTAAAGCTAATAACTGAGCTATCATCAAAGGTAGTTTTATAATTCTTCTTCTTCTTAAGGTGATCCAAATTGGCACTAATAAAATTAATGTGACAACAACAACAATTACCACAAGTTTAACTTGCATATATAATTATTAATTATTACATAATAAATAATTAAGTTATTTCATATAAAAACAAAATAATCATCATTCCTTAATGATGGTGAAAGTTTAATTAGTAACTTAATTATGGAAATTTATTAAATAAATAAAGACTATATACACAACTAACAATTACCAACTACCTAAATTCATTTACAATTTAAAGCTAAGGTATAAATAATACAACTAAGGGAACAAATGGCATGTCTTGTCTACTCATATCTTAAATTAGTTTTGAGAGAATTCCACTTGTGACTTTGAAAGTTAAAGTAAAGTCGTAAAGGTGATGCACTAATCAACTAAGCCAACACCTCACTTTAATATAATTATTCAACTAAGGGAACACGATGTATCTTTTCTACCCATATTTTAAATTAAGTAATTATACAAATTTTTGAAATATGAATAGGTAGAAAATAATATGATATGTTAGGGTTGTTGATCTTTTGATTGAATTTCCCATTTATAAAGCAATTTTTAAGTGAGACCAAAATTTAAAATAGCGTAATCATGTTATAATGTTGGAGATGCTAGATTAAAATACATTCAAACATATTTAAAGACAAATTCTCGGCATGAACTCTCCAATGATGGACTTAATCAATCTTTAAGTTGTTTTGAGAACACACCTATGATGGACTTCATCAATCTTTAAGTCATTTTGAGAACACACCTTCTTAGCCCAAAAAATGTCTTATTAATTAGAAAAACTTTACTGGCACCAAGGTATATCACTTGTTAGCTTGTAGCAATTATATTTCCATTTAATTTGACAAAGTTTCAAGGTTGGTCTCCATCTAACTGTGATGCATAAAAAGGTTAGAGATCCTCCAAATCCATAAATAGATCGACACACAAATGAGAATTATAAACCAAAGAACCTAGATAAACTAAGCACATGGCAAACACCCTATTAATTATGTCAATGGCAATGATGGTAGCCTACAACCCACAAAACTTGGATTTAACCTTCTTATAAATCTTTATAAACATTCTCTTAGTCTACTTTTAAGTAACTTTCCTTCATTAATCATAACATATCAACCACTACTTCTTATAAAGCTTCATAAACACTAGACTCAACACTAGACTCTTGGTCTATTGCCAAGTAACTTTCTTTCATTAATCATATCAACCATAATTTGGTTGACTCTTACTTGCCCACCAATTCTCAAGTTACCTATTGCCAAGTAACTTTCTTTCATTAATCATATCAACCCTGATTTGGTTGACTCTTACTTGCCCACCAATTCTCAAACTTTATAACGTTTCATCCTACAAGGAAGCCTTGTACCTTATTGATATTCCACTTGGGATCACTTCCTAAGTTTTCATTATCCAACAAAATTTACAAATAATCATGCAATAGTTAAAATTAAATTGAATACTTCCATGTAACTATCCATCACTGGAAAATTATCACCCTTCACTCTTAATAAACAAGTTAATGATTAATTACTTAATGATCCTTTTGGTCAAATTTGAAATAAGGATGATCTGAATTTACCGAGTTCTCTTTATTTTCTTCCAGTACCATATAATCTATCTGGTGGTCAGAATTACAGGTTTGTGGCTGTGGAGAGTAGTGCTTGAATCCCAACAGCCATGGTTTAGAAAAGGTTATGGACTTTTATTGGATATTCGGATATTTGAAGAAACAATCCGTCAATATCTTTAGGTTTGGCGCATTCTACGGTATTTATAAAGTGTGCGAGCTTAACAATATAATTTCGGATATCATTATCTTTAGGGTTTAGCCCATTCCACTGTATGTATGAAGTGTGCCAGCTAAACAAAATATCTTATTTCCTCCTTCATTCTTAAAAAAAAATGGATGGTCAGAATGGATATATGTAAAAGTGTAAGGTTACAGTCAATCCATAGACCAATTTGGTTTATTATATTCTTTTGTTTATTTTCTTTTTCAAATGCAAAAATGGCAAAAATGGAGGCTCAAAATGAATATATGCACTTACTCAGGGATTTGACTATTAAAATATAAGAAGGTATATACCTAGATTTGAAGAAGAAACACATGAAGGTATATACTCCTCTGAGACCTATAACCTCCAAAAAGGAAATATATATTTTTAACCATTAAGCCCAATCAAATTATATATAATTTATGTTTTACATAAATAAAGATAAAATATTTTAAGAAAATTGTTTTTCTCATAATAATATATTTAAAAAATTAAAATTAAAATGAATTAAAATTATTTTCTATTTTTTATTAATCTAAAAAATTAAAACAATAAAAATAATTATATTTATTATAAATTATTAAAAATAAAATTATTATAATAATATTTATGTTTTAAAAAATATAATACAATTAAATCATAATTTTTTTTTTGTGTTTAATGGTAAAAAAAAAAAAAACGATTAACCATTTTTTGAAATATAAATCTATAAATTCAAAATTATTAGAACTCCTCTAACAAAGGATCTTCTGAATGAACTTTCTTAATCTACATTCTCTTTATTAATATATAACATTTTTAAATTGGTTAGAAATCTCATTATCCTTACATATCTGATTATTCTTACATATTATAGGTTTCATAAAACTTTTTGGAAAATTTAAAAATTAGGAATTAAAATTATGAGATGTAAGTAGATTTCAAATTAGAGGATGGAAGTCAAAATGGAGAAATACCACTAATAGCAATAAACTTAATATTAATATTATTAGGCAAAATGGGTTGAAAATATGTGCATAGGTATTTAGATACACTTAACGGTGAGTGTTGAAAAAATGGCAAGCAGGTCAACACGAACGCGCACTCACGTGAATGTGTGTGGGTTCTTAGCAATACACACGTGTTCCTAAACCTATAGGTCATGTGAGCGTGTTCTTAGGAATGGACATATGTTGCTAAACCTATGGTTTCGAAGTGGTCGAACCTTCACAAAGCTTGCCACGTAGGTTTAGTGATAAGAACACGTGTGCATTCCTTCTGTTAAACTTTTTTAAAGGGCCGCGAGGGCAATTTGTGATCATTGTGCACAAATCACACTCGTGTTTTGACTCTCATTGAGCAAATAGAGAGGAGCTATAGAGGAGCAACAAAGGGAGAATATTTCCACCCTGTCCAGGTATGTTTAATTTATCTTATTTTTAACCCAATTTAGTCATTTTCGATTTAGTTTGTTGCTTCCAAGAATCTAAATTAAAAAAAATTGTAATTTTGCATTTTAATTAAAAAACCAACCTAATTTACATGCCATGGCTTTTAAATTGTAGCATTTATAATACAATGGAACCCCAAGACAATGTAAACCACTCAAAACAAAACCAGTATAATCAAAACCCCAACCCACCACAACCACCCAATGTAAACACTCAAATTGATGAGGGGTTGGTTATATTAAGAACCCTTGAGGAACAATTAAGGGACAATAGAGAGCCTAGCAGATTCTCCGTGACCACTTCTTTGGATATCATTGTGAAGTCCATTGCAAGTTCCCAAGGGAAATTGACCTCTATTTCAGATTATAGGGAAAGAATGTATGAGTACTGTAACACTGGTTTGGACATAAACCAAGTCAAAGAATTGAGCATTTCAAAACAACATATATTGTCTACTTATAGGGATCTTAGAAATGGACATGAAATACCATTCACGAAGAGACACATCTCCATTGACCGGTGCATCCATCCCCATATTAGTCAAAACTGGATGGATAGGTAGTATGCGGTTTTTGATAAACCTCCCTACAATAATAGGGAGATGCCCTTATATTTTATGAGAAAATTATGGGTTGAGTTTATTTTGGGTAAGCATGTCAACTACTTTGACATTGGTGAATTTTAGGGGCTGGGTTGAGGGTTTGCACAGGACGAAGAGCATGCCAGGAGCAACTCCGTGTTAACTCCTCATCCCCCCAAGCGAAGGCCTGACCCCCCTACCCAACATCCTCCTGTTGTAGAGAGCTTGCAACAGGTACAACTAGCCATTTCATCATTGACTCATAGCCTAGTGCAACACAATAGTTTTGTTTCACTATCTCAGCAAGAGGTTCCTACCAGTGACATTGATAGAGGGGTTGGAACTTCAACATGCATAGGAGAGTACAATGAGGAGAGGGAAAATGGACATAACATTTGTCCATGTGAACCTCACATATGCTCGAGATGCGGAAATACATGCTATGGGCCTATAGATCTTAGTAGACATCATAGCTTCATGGGGGAGGTTAGTATCTTAACTCTCTCTATGTTCTTAATTGTTATATATTTATTTTTTATTTTTTATATTTATATCGATATTTTAATATATGTTGTTTTACAGTTGTTAAGTTTGAGCAGTAGACCCTCTACACTGATGGATGCATCAGTGCCTATCCCCACCACTGATGCAACAATAGAGGCAATCTATTCATTGGGTGCACCCCACACATAGGTATGTATCACATTTGATAAATTCACCATAGCTATTTCTTTATTTTATGGTGTTAGCACTAGGAGTCACCTTCTGATTGCAAGGAAGGTAAGCCCAGTACCCATCAAATGAAATGTGAAAGTATGAGTGTTTTTTTTTTAAAGTTCGAATGGAAAAAACTCGAAATGATAATATCCTCACTTAGAAATAGGGATAACATGTTGGCGCAGACCCCCGACCCTCGGGCCGTGATCCACACAGGATCGTTCTTAATTCTCCTCGAGCCGAAGTAGCTCCCTCAGATCCCTATTGGAACCTCACGAATCCGATCCACAGGTCCTTCATGAAAACCTACCCTGCACAACCTAACATCAGGTGCGAGCCTTACACCTCCATGCGACCACAACCGACCTTAGTGCAAGCGCCTCTCGCAACTCGCGAGTTCGTGAGTCGATGACCCTCGACTTCTCTTTTCCAAACTTCTGATACCTGAGATGCGATACGGGTATGGCTCCTCCTTTCTAGCGCCTCTTCAAGCGATCGTCGGCTAGAGCCTAACTCTAGCATCCCTCGCAACTTGCAACTTTGCGAATTGGAGTGTTGAGCCCTCGTGCTCGTCCTTTGCGAAACCCTGAGGCATGATAGTCAGCGATGGGTTGACCCCTTCCAAGGTGACGTGTGTACACCCCCTGTCACCTACTTCCGCCTTTTCTGTGCGCTCTATGTTTGTGCCACCTATCAACCATGCTGTCCCACCTAACGGACGTGACACGTGTTTGCCCAAACCCTCGGTGCTTGACACTTTGTGACTTAAGCAATCAAGGTGCAACTCCTTCACCCTCCGAAACCCCGATACACGATGTAGCGAGGCACCAAATCTCACGACTCTCCTTTCTCCTCGATCGATGGTTCAAGTCGAATCGCGATCTTGCAATTTGAGGTTTTTTTAACGCAAGGAACTCTGCCTCCCAACTCGTGATATCCGAATTCGTGAAATGGACTGATTGTTCAGATCTATCTGAGGTCGATGGTCAATCCTACGGTCCTCGCGATTTCACGAGTTCTCCACAGAGAATTCTGACCGTCTATTCTACTCTTATGTGCGGCTTCCCAGGGATTAAACCCCATGTGCCTTCGCCTGGATCCGACGGCTATCGATCCTTAGTGCTAGATTTGACGGCTCAGGTCTAATATCCTGCACGCTCCTCTATGTGTCTGGACATAGAATCTGACGGTCCAGATCTCATCCTCTGCCCGATCCAATGGCTATTGTTTCTCCTTCCTGAGCACGTGCTCTCACCGAGCAATGGAAGATTTTGAACGCTTCAAAGGCTGAAACCTTTGTTATTTATCTTGCAATTCCATGACCTTTAGTCTCACCTGCATTACTAAAAACTCTGCCCTCCTGAACTTTGCTCACTCTAAAACCTCAAAAGGTTTCTCAACCTATGCACTCCTTGGAAGGTCCCTGCACACAACTATGTTATCCATCCTAAGCTTTTCCTTCTCAAACCTATAAGGGATTTGACCCTTGCCTTCTCCTTCAAATGGAGATTGGTGCCCTCTTAGAAACCTCCCGTTCAAGCACTCCTTACTGAACCGACAAAGTATTCAGTAACCCTGTGAATGCCTTCCCTGTGACACTTCCCTTATCTCAGAACTCGAAAGAGATTTCTTCTTAGTGCAGTCCTTGTACTCACTCCATGCCCTCTTGGAAGAGCTTCTACAAAATCTTCAGTGACTTTGTCTTCTCACTGAACTCGAAATAGAGTTCCTTCTATGCACCCTGTGCATCCACTTAATGACCTTTTAGCAGAGTCTCATAGAATTATCAGAAATTTTGTCTTCCCTGTTATCAGACTAATCGGTAGGTGCAGACACTAACTGATCTCCCTAGATCCACCTATATCTAGATAAAAACACACCAGAACATGACGCTTTCCTTAAGTTTTAGATATTGAATTTACTAACTAAAGAGGGATGAGTGACATACCGTTTAAATGTTGCTTCCTCTCGCCATCGCCATCCTAGCTCCGTTCCAACGCTGATATAATGATGAACCTGCAAAAGAACGCAATCAACCAAAGTGATAGTAATAGCATAAACTCAATATAAACCTATGTATGTGATCAAGGAGTCATACAATAAAACACAACAAGCTTTATAGGAAAGAATCATATTGCCGTATCATATTAAATGTGAAAGAGAGATTACAACCATGGCCTTGATGTCGTAAGGTCCCTTCCAATTGTCCTTCGTTCCCCACACACTTCTTGCTCCAAGGATTCTAAGACCATGGATCTGATAGCTACTCACAATCTATCTTGACAAAGCTAATCTCAAAGCCACTCTAACCAAGCTAATAATTCCAAGCCAACCAAAGCTAACTTTCTCCATGAGAACTCCTCTCCTTTTATAAGTTGAAGAGGATAAGGTGAGGAGGTTAGGATGATCCCAGTAAATCATGAAAGTGAGTAAGATCTAAACCATTCGGATGCCACCTCACCATAGAAGTTTCTCCTTCTAGAAGATTCGAGAAAACGCTTGTTTTTCCCACGTGTAGGCGTTCTCGCACCCTGCCTATAGAGAAACCTGTGAACATCTCGCACCCTATCTATGGTACAACATGCGAGAATCAAGCATTCTCGCACCCTGCCTATATAGCAACCTGCGAACTTCCATTTTTACAGGGTTTTACAAGGGAAAATGCAACTTCTTTTCTTAGGAAAAGTTCTTCTCCCTTCTCTCTTCAGGAACTCAGGCCACTGACCCCTCTGAAGGAAAAAGATAGTTTTACATCAGTAACGGTCATAGGGATGACGAAAATAATGTGTAACAGAGAGCCCCCCAAAGTATGAAGTTAGAACAAAGTGATAGCTGAAATACTTTGTCGAGTGTGTGTAGGCAACAAGGAACAGTCGGTCAGAAACCTGCCAACAAACAAGGAAATACAGTACAATAATATATCATCACTAAGGTAGGCATTCTTATACTCAAAATACAAATGACTTAAAGCATAAACGCCGACATGCGAAGATCCATGTCAAGTAAGATAGGTCATGGCCACCAAACATACACTGTGGATCCATGCCAATATGAATCAAATCTGAACATAGCCACCAAAAATACACTGTGGATCTATGTGTTAAAGACTCAAATTTGAACATAGCCACCAGACATACAATGTGGATCTATGCAACAGTACACTGAATATACTCCAACGCAACCTGGATCTATCAGAAAATATCCAGGGTCTTCATCTCTTCCACTCTATAGTACGAATCTAACCATGTGAATACATGTGCTGAAGTCGAACATGGTAGAAACCACTTGATTATCGGTCATTAGTGTATACTGTTAACAAGCGTGAGGGAAATAACCATTAATGTCAATGACTCCCAAGGTACACTAGTACAATCCAACGAATGTGAATTAATGAGCTGAAGTCGAACACTCGGCAGAATCTCCCGATTGGGGGGAAATAATGAAAAACCACTGTCGAAAGCGAGGAAACTTGACATTGAGGCATGCAAGTTCCAAGGTACCAATTTTTCTCTAAGTCTAATTCTTGGATAATGAGTTGAAGTCGACAGGAAAAGACTCATCACAGGAGGGCCTTAATGTATCCCACATCAATGACACGAAAAAAGTAACAAGATTCGAAGTAGATCAGAGCAATAAGTGATTTAGGACTGACTCAAGGATGGCCGACGCAATAGAAGGCTTAAAGACTGCAGAAATGGCCGACGCAATAGAAGGCTTTCCAGGTTGAACTTCTCTTTGAACATATTGACGACACGAAAACTGTCTTGGAAACACTGAATCAACAACAAGGATCATAGACCAATTTGTAATCTTATAAAGGAGTATGATCAAGAGACAAGTGGATTTTCCAACCTAGACACAAGGCGAGTGAAAGGGTGTCATGGTCAAAAACGACTCTTTGATGGAATATAGGTTTAGACAATTCTTTCCAAATTTTTCCCCCACCATTTCTGGCGAGTACCTCTTTATTTTTACGCAAGCTTGAGGAGGATAACATATGCTTGTAATGTAAGCTCATCCTTCAGACGAGTCCCTCGGAGTATGTTTAATGAACCCTAGGAAGGAGTGGTTCGGTCCCATGATGGGTTTGTCGATGTTTGTTTAACGAGTCCAAAGATAGAAAACTCGAAGGTTTTTCATGATTATAGAGTCTGGAAAAACACTTAAAAGAGAACTCTCTCAGTTCCTTTTTCGTAAAGTAGTATGATGAGACCGAAAAAGAGATAAACTATCTCTCAACAGACGTTTTCTTCAAATAATTCAACGAGCGTGAAAATAACAAGATCGCTTGGCAATATTTTCATGTTTAGAGAGTCTAAAAATAGCTTAAAGAGAACTCCAGGGGGTTCCTTTTTCGTATAACCTTTACGAGTCTGAAAAAGTTTCGTATAACCTTTACGAGTCCAAAAAAGTGATAAAAGTATACTCGGTTACATTCTCATTGATTTACGAGCATGAGAAAGAACAAAGACTAAGCTAGGTAACTTATTCTCATGTATTTATGAGCATGAGAAAGAACAAAGACTAAGCTCGGTAACTTATTCTCATGTATTTACGATCATGAGAAAGAACAAAGACTAAGCTTGGTAACTTATTCTCATGTATTTATGAGCATGAGAAAGAACAAAGACTAATCTCAGGATTGTTTTCATTTTTACGTAAGCTTTAAAACAAAACAAAACTATGCTTGGACCTGGTTTCATTTTTACGCAAGCTTGAACCAAAGGGAACTATGCTTGAGGTAAGTGATTTCATTTTTACACAAGCTTGAACCATAGAAAACTATTCTTGCGACTTCCCAACGCATAACACATGGATGGTTGGTACTTAGCCCCCATCTTAAGAAACTAGCGGCTTAACTTCAGCATGAATTCCAGAGGCTGGAAGTATTGCCCCCTAAGCTTTGTTTCATCCAGCTGTAAAGGAGAATGAAATGAAGCTTCAAATACTAGATGAAGGACTTGACTCAAATAGAGAGGGGGGAAACTATTTCATTTTTTAACGAGCTTAACACAAAAACAAGAACTATGCTCGTAACCTTTGTTTCATTTTTTAACGAGGTTGCCTTAGAGACGCAAAAATTATCCTCATAAGTGGTTTCAATTTTTAACGAGCTTGAAATCAAAAAACCATGCTCAAAAACCTCTGTTTCATTTTTTAACAATCTTGAAATCAAAAAATCATGCTCAAAGACCTATGTTTCATTTTTTAACGAGGTTGCCTCAGAGACGCAAAAACTATCCTCATACCTCTCTTCTTGATCATGGATTCCAAGAGGACAATGCTCTGGAATGACACCATGTCAAGGGACAAAACTCGGTCATGGCTTCCAAGAGGTCTTCACTGGAAGGAAGAAACACACTCTGGAAGGATACCATGTCGAGGGTCGTGACATGAGTAAAGAGATCAGGCTCTAACAACCCTATCGAAGAGATCACCATGTCAACTACTGGATCTAAGTCATCAGAAGTCGAAGCCATGGGTGACAATGCCACATAATTGACCTGTGGCGGGGGTGATACCATATTCATATAAGAACCATTCAGGGAGGCAATCCATGCGGGGTCAATGAATGAAATTTGATCAACAGTCACAACCCGTCCATCGTGAGGGAAAGATATCACACAAAAAAGAGTGTACACAATAGCTTTCATGGCATAGACATAATCTCGCCCAAGGAGTAAAGAAAAATCCAAGGGGTCTTGGACTACCATGACATCAATAAAGACAGTTTTCCCTCCCAAAGTTACAGGAAACTGAGGAAGGGTCCCTAAAGGTTGACTAGTTCTTCTGTTAAAAGATAACAGATTCTGCGTAACCGACGCAAGTGGAGGACAACCCAAGGATTGCCAAGCAATAGAGGACAAAATAATAATAGACGAACCTTCATCTATCAACGTTTGGGGAACGTTCCGACCACAAACCTGTACTGTAATCTGGAAAGGAATGTAAGAGGGAAGATAAGGTCCAGTTAGCACACCCCAATCAAAATGGATGGTCTCATTGCTTGGAGGGGGTCCTACGGGAGAAGGAGGAATACCCCTCAGCACATGAGATTTTGTATCAACGAGAAAAAAGTGGGCAATATTGGGTTTAATCTCTAGCGGGAGAGTAGGATTGACCAATGGAGAGATCAGATCGACCACTTGAGTTTCATTCTCCAAGGAGGGAATGGGGTCGACAGATGGCAACGAATCGACCACTTGGGTGACATTCTCCAAGGGGAGAATGGGGTCGACAAGTAGAGACAGATCGACCACTTGAGTGATACTCTCTAACGGGAGAGTAGGATTGACCAAGGATGGTATCGAATCAACCACTTTATCAACTGGTTCAACTAAGGACGTGACTAGATTGAGGACATGATCAACCGGATTGACCGATGAAGGGACCGGAATGATCATTCCATCAACTATTGGAGGGTTGAGAGAAAGCTTATGGTAAGCAACTGGAAGTTGAGGCTATGAAACAATCATGTCTTCCAGTAATTTTGAGGCTTCGTCCATATGAGGACAAAGGTGAGTGAGATGACTCCCTTTACATAACATACACGGGAACTTGACTCTACTTTTCTTCTTCCCAACCGTATCATGACTAGTTGATGGGGGGGTGTCAGCATGTTGTTCAGAGGCTAACGACGTGGGTTGGCGAGGATGTGTAGACCATGCTTCTATAACCTTGGATAGACCAGGGAATTCCTTAAGAAGATGGCTACCCTTACAAAGCCTGCAAGGGTACTTGGGCTTACGGGTTGTTTGGGTGATCTTGACATCATCAACACTCCCAAAACAACTAACAGTAACTGGTTGTTTTCCAACATGTTTGATAGTGGTTGGAGGTTTTGACCCTCGCTTATCTTTCTTCTTCTTAATCTTTCTTTTCTTCTTCTTCTTATTCACCAGGTTACTAGCTTCAAAACTTTCACCCGACGAAGAAGATGAAACGAAAGGCGACATTGCAAGCGAAGAAGGCGAGGAAGACCTTATTGGTGAAGAAGGTGAAGGATCAACATGAGGTTGATGCTCTTGGGGGAAAGTGCTTGTGACTGAAGCACTAACTGCATTTGGGATTACCTGAGTGGAAAAAAACCATACCGATAATCTAATAGTGAGACCTGGAAGGCTCAAAGTAGCGATGTGAGGAGGACCAATGTTTCCATAAGAAGGAAAAACAAAAGGTTTCCCTAAAGCAGGGGTTCCTTCAGGGATGATTTTAGGGGCTAAATTTCGCTCATGGGCTAATTTTCCATGGTTTTTCCAAAAACGAGATTCGCTATTTTAAAAATGATTCACCCAAATTCTATAGGATAAAATTATTTTACCTTAAAAATCGCCAAAAATTTAT
>ML782609.1:590817-604751 GCA_009831015.1 Picea engelmannii
AATCGGTAGGTGCGGACACTAACTGATCTCCCTAGATCCACCTAGATCTAGAACAAAACACACCAGAACATGACGCTTTCCTTAAGTTTTAGATATTGAATTTACTAACTAAAGAGGGATGAGTGACATATTGTTTAAATGTCGCTTCCTCTCACCATCCTAGCTCCGTTCCAACGCTTATAAAATGATGAACCTACAAAAGAACGCAACCAACCAAAGTGATAGTAATAGAATAAACTCAATATAAACCTATGTATGTGATCAAGGAATCATACAATAAAACACAACAAGCTTTATAGGAAAGAATCATATTGTTGTATCATATTAAATCTGAAAGATAGATTACAACCATGGCCTTGATGTCATAAGTTCCCTTCCAACTGTCCTTCGTTCCCCACACACTTCTTGCTCCAAGGATTCTGAGACCATGGATCTGATAGCTACTCACAATCTATCTTGACAAAGCAAATCTCAAAGCCACTCTAACCAAGCTAATAATTCCAATCCAACCAAAGCTAACTTTCTCCATGAGAAATCCTCTCCTTTTATAAGTTGAAGAGGATAAGGTGAGAAGGTTAGGATGATCCCACTAAATCATGAAAGCGAGTAAGATCCAAACCATTCGGATGCCACCTCACCATAGAAGTTTCTCCTTCTAGAAGATTCGAGAAAACGCTTGTTTTTCCCACGTGTAGGCATTCTCGCACCCTGCCTATAGAGAAACCTGCGAACATATCGCACCCTATCTTTGGTACAACCTACGAGAACCAGGCATTCTCGCACCCTGCCTATATAGAAACCTGTGAACTTCCCTTTTTACAGGGTTTTTACAAGGGAAAATGCAACTTCTTTTCTCAGGAAAAGTTCTTCTCCCTTCTCTCTTCAGGAACTCAGGCCACTGACCCCTCTAAAGGAAACAGATAGGTTTACATCATTAACGGTCATAGGGATGATGAAAATAATGTGTAACATTCCCTCTCGACACTTATTCTCTTTGAACTCAGAATAGAGTTCTTATTTTCACTCTATGCACTTGCTCAATGCCTTCCTGGCAGATCTTCCACAGAACCTTCAGTGATTCTGTTTTCTCTGTGCCTTCCTTTGCACAGTCTTACCTCCAAGGTGTTCAGCAACCTTGAGACCTCCTCCCTAAGTCTAAGACTTCCTCTGATTCACCCTCCTGGCATGTCTCTGTCCAAATTCCGCAGAACTGAGAAGTGCACTCTTGCACTGGCTTACAGAACCCTCAGTATTCTATCATGCAACCTCTTGCATGAAGCCACAAAGAACCCAGACTTGGAAATCAAAGAACTCCACAGATAGATAATTCTATCTGTCACCTGTAGATGGAACCTATCACATACATCTACAACATATCGTAAACACATAAAGACATTCATCAACAAACACATAATAACATGCAGGAAAAATTGCTTTGATTGTATTAATATGAAATGCCTCTTTATAATGTGAGCTCGGACTGCAACAGAGTCACATCTTCTACTCTTCTCCCTATTCTCTCTTCTACTCTTCCCTTAACTCTAAAAACAAAAAAAAGATCTTTTTACAAAAGGGGGCTCCTCGAGCGCTTCCCTCCATCTCACCAATTCTCATTAATTACAATGAATTACATTGAATGGGCCATCTAATCCGAATCGGATCTAGATCCTCATCGACCTGTCAGCCATTAAGGTGAAACCAACTACAGCATGCTCAAAGGCACCTCTTGGCTCTACCATCCTTACAAACATTTAATACATTAAATTCAAATTTGAAATTTGAAAGTGAGAGGGTTGCACCTCTCCTCTCCATTGAACGCATGCGCTTGATGTGTTGGCTGGCTGGCGCTTGATGACGTGGAGTGATTCTCCTGCATCATACTCCTCAACTACAAAAATCATGAGCTCTTTCTCATGAGCTTCTGAGAACCGATGTTGAAATCCACCTGGATCCCAAATAGTTCTTTAGAGTTGTCCATCCGCTCCATCGCTTCGTTGTTGCTGCTGCATCTCCCCTACTGCTATGGCAGGCCTCCTCCTGCTCAGCTTCCCTTTGATGACCACTTCTGTTGATCTGATTATTAGCTTCTGATTTCCTCAATCACCGCATCCAGCGGCTCCCATGGATGGCTCTTTGTATGCAGTTTTCCCTGCTGCAATTCTTCCTGCTTATCAGTGGGCAGATCTACCCGATCTCCCATGCTATCTTTATTTACCTTTGTGGCACTGAGTGGCCACTCTGCTGCAAACTCCAATTCTACAGTATCCTCACTGAACTGTTGCTCAAATTCCTCTTCTGACATCTTAACTTATGTCATTTCTTCTTGTGCTGGTTGAATTTTAGCTTCCTCCAGCTACTCCTCAGACTGGGATTTCCCTTCATCTGCTGTTGCATGCCTCGGCACTGCAGTTATCGTCAGTTCAACACCCTAGATAAAAAATTTGAGCGATTCCTTGGAATGCTCCTTTGTTAACATCTACATGACTGTCTACTCATGGCAGTCATCTACTGGTTCTCGATTGTTCAACCAATCCTCTAGCATCTCTAACTCCTTCTCCCATGGAGTGAGCATCTCAACTGTGTGCTCCTCTTCTTCTCCTTGGGCAGCTTCAGATATCTGCTCCATTTCTTATTTCTCTTTGACAATCTATGTTGGCTTCCCTTCTGTTGCTGAACCCACAACATCTTCCCTGGCCTCGTCTTGGCTGCTTGGTAGGAACATTTGAATTCCTCCAATGATCAAGAGATTCCTCTGATCCTTCTCTATCATCCCCTCTTGCTAATATGAACTCACCTCTTAGTTCATCTACTCTCCCTTGCCCACCTGGCAATATGGGATTTTTCTGCTTCCCACTTGGCAGTCCATGAGATCAATCGATCCCATCTACATTAGCACTCCTTGCTAACATGAACTCACTTCTAAGCTCCCGAGACTTTCAAACAGTCTCATCTCCTTTTCCCTACCCACCTGGAAAATTGGGAATTTTCTACTACCCACTTGGTAGTCTATGAGATCAGTCGATCCCATCTCAGTGCCCTCCTGGAAATTTGAACTTTCAGCACCACCCTCCTGGAAGTATACGATACCTTCACTTGATCTCTTTCTATTGCCCACCTGGCAATTTGAAAGTCCATCTCTGCCCACTTGGCAGTCTATGGGATCGATGCCTCTGGTTCACACACATGAACCATTTCCTCTGTGGCCCTACGGCTTTTCACATACCTCAGCCACCTCCTCAACAGCCTTTTCCATCCTCTGGCCAACAATTTCTTGACTGGCCACTTTGCTTTCCTCCTCAGACGCCATTCATACACCCAATGTGTCTTTGCATCCTGTTGCATCTACAGTGCAAGCTCTTCGATTCTCGCCCTTATCTCAGCGAGTTCTTCGTCAATCTCTGCTTTACTCATCTACTAGTGGTATCCTCTTCCACCATGCTCATGGCCTTCAGTAGCCATCTTCATGTTCCTGTCTGCCCTCCTGGAAAACTTGTTGATGTCACTCTGCAACCGTTAGTGCTTCCAGCCTTTCCTACAGTCCACCTCACTGTCTATTGATTGTTGCATATCCACGAACAATCACCACAAAGCTTCATTACTCTGTCTCCTCCTTCACCTACTATCTCCTTCACCTGAAGTCTACAGACGAAAATATCAGCTCTGATACCACAACTAGCGCAGACCCCTGACCCTCGGGCCATGATCCGCACAGGATCGTTCTTAATTCTCCTCAAGCCAAAGTGGCTCCCTCAGATCCCTATTGGAACTTCACGAATCCGATCCACAGGTCCTTCGTGAAAACCCACCCTACGCAACCTAACACCAAGCGCTAGCCTTACACCTCCATGCGACCACAACTGGCCTTAGCTCAAGCACCTCTCGCAACTTGCGAGTTCGTGAGTCGATGACCCTTGACTCCTCTTTTCCAAACTTTCAATACCCGAGATGGGATATGGGTATGGCTCCTCCTTGCTATCTCCTCTTCAAGTGACCATCGGCTAGCGCCTAACTCTAGCACCCCTCATAACTCGCAACTTCGCGAGTTGGAGTGTTGATCCCTTATTCTCCTCCTTTGCGAAACCCCGAGGCACGATAGTAAGTGATGGGTTGACCCCTTCCAAGGTGACGTGTGTACACCCCCTGTCACCTACTTTCGCCTTTTCTGTGTGCTCTATGTTTGTGCCACCTGTCAACCACGCGGTCCCACCTAACAGACGTGACACGTGTTCACCCGAACCGTCGGTGCTCGACACTTCGTGACTTAAGAGATCAAGGTGCAACTCCTTCACCCTCTGAAACCTTGATACACGATGTAGCGAGGTGCCAAATCTCATGACTCTCCTTTCTCCTCGATCGACGGTTCAGGTCGAATCGCGATCTCGTGATTCAAGGTTTTTTAACGCAAGGAACTCAACCTCCCAGCTCGCGATATCTGAATTCACGAAATGGACCGAAGGTCCAGATCTATCTGAGGTTGATGGTCAATTCTACGGTCCTCGTGATTTCACGAGTTCTCGACAGAGAATTCTGACCATCCATTCTACTCTTATGTGCGGCTTCCCAGGGATTAAACCCCGTGTGCCTTCGCCCAGATCTGATGGCTATCAGTCCTTGGTGCTAGATCTAATGGCCCAGGTTTAATCTCCTGTGCGCTCCTCTATGTGCCTGGACATAGACTCCAGTGGTCTAGATCTCGTCCTCTGCCTGATCCAATGGCTACTATTGCTCCTTCCTGAGCACGTGCTCTCTCCGAGCCTTGGAAGATTTTGAACGCTTCAAAGGCTGAAACCTTTGTTCTTTATCTTGCGAGTCCACGAACTTTAGTCTCTCCTGTGTTACTGAAAACTCTACCCTCCTGAACTTTGTTCACTCTAAAACCTCAAAAGGTTTCTCGACCTCTGCACTCCTTGCAGGGTCCCTGCACACAACTGTGCTATCCGTCCTAAGTTTTTTCTGCTCGAACCTATAATGGATTTGACCCTTGCCTTCTCCTTCAAATGGATATTGGTGCCCTCTTGGAAGCCTCTCGTTCAAGCACTCCTTACTGAACTGACAAAGTATTCAGTAACCCTGTGAATGCCTTCCCTGTGACACTTCCCTTATCTCAGAACTTGAAAGAGAGTTCTTCTCGGTGCACTCCTTGTACTCGCTCCATGCCCTCCTGGCAGAGCTTCTACAGAATCTTCAGTGACTCTGTCTTCTCACTGAACTCAAAATAGAGTTCCTTATGTGCACCATGTGCATCCACTCAATGCCCTTTTGGCAGTGTCTCACAAAATTATCAGAAATTTTGTCTTCTCTCTCGACAGTTCTTCTCTCTGAACTCAGAATAGATTTCTTCTGTGCACTCTATGCACTTGCTCAATGCCCTCCTAGCAGAGCTTCCACAGAACCTTCAGTGATTCTATTTTCTTTGTGCCTTCCTCTACACAGTCTTACCTCCAATGTGTTCAATAACCTTGAGGCCTCCTCCTTGAGTCTAAGACTTCCTCTGATGCACCCTCCTGGCACGTCTCTGTCCAAATTCTGCAGAACTCAGAAGTGCACTCTTGCACTGGCTTACAGACCCCTCATTATTCCATCATGCAACCTCTTGCATGAAGCCACAAAGAACCCAGACTTGGAAATCAAAGAACTCCATAGATAGCTAATTATATCTGTCACCTGTAGATTGAACCTATCACATAGATCTACAGTATATCGTAAACACATAAATACATTCATCAACAAACACAAAATAACATGCAGGAAAAATTGCTCTGATTGTATTAATATGAAATGCCTCTTTACAATGTAAGCTCGGACTGCAACAGATTCACGGCTTCTACTCTTCTCCCTATTCTCTCTTCTACTCTTCCCTTAACTCTAAAAACAAAAAAAAGATCTTTTTACAATAGGGGTCTCCTTGAGCGCTTCCCTCCATCTCACCAATTCTCATTAATTACAATGAATTACATTGAATGGGCCATCTAATCCGAATCGGATCTATATCCCCATCGACCTTTCAGCCATTAAGGCAAAACCAACTACAGCATGCTCAAAGGCACCGCTTGGCTCTACCAGCCTTACAAACATTTAATACATTAAATTCAAATTTGAAATTTGAAAGTGAGAGGGCTACACCTCTCCTCTCCATTGAACACGTGCGCTTGATGTTCTGGCTGGCTGGCGCTTGATAATGTGGAGTGATGCTCATGCATCACATGTAACAACAAACAAGGTCTTGACTAATTTCAACTAGTAGTTTGGGAGTAAATGTGGATAGAAAGAAGACTTGAATGAGAGGAATGTAAGAGCTACTGCAAACATCAAGTCCACAAAATCCTAAAGGAAGACAGTTTCTTAAAACAAGATCTTCTTGAAATTAGAAACTAAGGAGCTAAATAAACACCATGACAATAAAATGATCAAACATCCATCATATCATTACCACAATCATCCATATGAAGCATTCAGATATGAACATTTAGCATTAGAAGCAAATAGTTTGAAATAGGAGCTGATTTCTATTAGTCAAAAAGTCTCAAGTCCAGTACATACTAGATCACAGTCACTTTATCAAAAATATTACAGTTTCTTAGGAGCCTTGCTCTACCATCCGAACCCATTAAATAAATTCATCTATATATTTATAACAAGAAAGGGAGGCAACAGCGGGAGGTACGAGCTGGCCTCTTTTCCTTAAAAATCTCAGAACATTTATTTATTCTAACCACTAAGATAACAACCTATGCTATAAAACAGGGAAGTGTTGGTGACTAAACCCAATCATGCTTCTAACTGCTTTGAGCCTCTTTTGTTGCTCAGCTCCTATTTTGCCATTTGTCCCTTTGGATCTTGTAGTTGTTTTCTACACACCAATTGCTACTTCTATCATTTATTCCATTCTTAACTTATCCAAAACTATTGGCTTAGTCTTCCTATATCCCTGGTGTTTGTTGGATACTCCCTTGGGTAGAAATTCTATGTAGCACCCCCTAAAGTGGAACAAGGAGAGAAGGTAGCACCCTTGTGCTGCATATTTGCGGCTACATTTGTCCTCTTTTGCAAAATTGAGTAGTGTCTGTGTGTGAACCTACTCTCTGTAAGAGATTACACAACACCTGTGGGTAGCGCCTGTATGACAATTTTGCATTCTGTAAAATATTACGCAACGCCATCTACGCTGCGTCTGCATAAGGGTTTGGGTAGTTATGCCAAAATCCAACATCTTTGACTCATGAACGTGTGTAGAGTTGTTTGTGTCCTTCCATGATGACAAATCAATTTACTTAGGTTCTTTTATCACTGAGTGAAGCTATCACTTAGAAAAAAATTCCAAAATTCATATAGCTAAACACATAGAAGCCTGTATAGGTGGAAAAACTTAATATGTGCATATCAGTTAACCTTCCCAAGAAGAAACAACTCTGAAAAATGGGGTTTACCACTACCAACTACTTTGTCATTTTAACACTTAGCCTCACACTCTTTCTAGTGGAAAGAGTGTCTTCAACTAACTCAATAGACTTCTTCTTCTTAGCACTGGTAGGATTCTTCAGTATAGTTGTGCTCTCCTTAGCTACTGGCTTGTTATCTTCAATGGCAGCCTCAACCAACACCTGTAAATTATTTTGGATTACTTCATCTTGGAAATGCTTCAGTTTTTCCTTTAGATTCCTATTCTAAGCCTGGAAACCCATGTTTTGTCTGTAAATATTTTTCAGTTGTTTACGAAGAGGTGGATCCTTTCTCGCTATGAACCTTGCCAAGTCCAGGGTATGGTTGTATCCAATCATGAGCTCATTCATCTGAGCCAAGTGGATCTTGTCTTCTGCTTTGAGATGAGTTATTTCTCTCCTTGCATCCCTAAGCTGCTTAATAAGTCTTTTGTAGGTCTCGCTGCCAAGAAGGTTGGGGACATGTGCAGTCTCAGCAGGCTTCTTCTCGTCCTTTTCTTCCATCTGTACAAGAGTTTCCTTTCATGTTTCATCAGTCTTCTCAAAACCTTTTCCTTTATGCTTCTTCTCTTGCACAACAACATTTTCTTTATTTTTCATAGGTTTTTTACAATCCTTCACAGGGATTTCATATTCCCTCTCCAAAGGTCTTTTGGTACCTTTACCCTTGATTTTCTATACATGGGTTTCTTGTTTCTCTTCTACAGCTTTTTCAATTCCTTTCCCTTTCTTCTTATGTATAGGGGTTTTTGGTAAAGGTTGTCCTTTGAAATCCCCCTTAGGAATTGATGACCTAGTGAAAGGTCTTTTACCTTTGATTTCAGCTACTAGAGGAGGAGAGGGAAAGAGAAGCTTCTTCCCTTTTTCTGATGTCACCTTGGTAGAAGATGGAACTTCTTCTAACCCTGGTGGAGGTGGTGGTGAGAAATATCTATGTGGGGAAGGACAGACTTCCTCATCGGCTTCCTTGACCTACTTATTGATCTCTAAAATAGGGGCTCTACCCTTTATCTTCTTGTTGATCCCTGTTTTAGTACTGGTATGTGATGAAGAGCCTGCAATATGTGATTGGGGGGTAGGTGTTGTGTCCATCTTGAAATAAGAAGTGACCAAAAAATTCTCCCAGGAGATCTCTTTCTTTCCCAACTCTTCAGAGACAAGCATCCTGATAAGTCCAGAGTGGAAAAGACTGGAGTCCACATCCTTGGATTTGGCTTGCACCCTATCTGCCATTTTACCTATACTTCTCAGCAGGTAATATGGAATATTCATCTGAACCTTACCAGTAAAATGAAACAACAAACTTATGTGGTAATGATACAAGGTGTTAAATCTCCCTTCACAACTAAAATATCTCTGTATGATTTTAAACATTTTGTCAAACTGGTCAATCAACTGATTCCTTGGCACACTCTTAGATAAATCATTGGCTTGGTATTCAGGCTTGAAAATATCTTTAACGAAAGGTGAAATCAATACCATGGCCTTGAACCAATTTTCTCCTGAAATGGGAATCCATGTTGCAGCTGAGATGGAGGCCTTAGTCACCTCAAATTCCAAATCTCCAACTCTGGTTTTCTTGCCATCAAAATTTAGTGAAAATTGTTTTGCTACTTCTGAGTGGCCTCTCTGCATGTTCTAGCATAAAGAGAGGCAGCCTTCTCTTCAAAACATTTCCCTTTCCATGGGTTCTATGTCAAAAAGGCGCATGTCCACAGGTTCTATTCGAACTATCTTGCCACCTTTGTGTGCTTTCTTCGACTGAGGGGTCTCCATGACTCAGAAAGAGGATTCTTAAGAGGCTGTAAGGGATGCTATTGACAAGAAAACTTCAATTCAAGTCTCAAATGAACAAGGATGGCCCTTCAAATTAACAGTGCTTAGAAAATGAACTTGGCTATGAGAAATGGACCTTCAGGCTTATACAGGTTTTCAGAGTGTAGACTATGAGGAAGTAATTATGAAATGAATCTTCGTACAGGATGAAAATAAGAAAAGGATAATCAGAGAGGTTTGAGCAGCGCCTCTGCGTAGCGCAATGCATACATAGAGGATAGGCTATTCCAAGCCTTTGACTTTCAAAGGCTATGACTAACCACAATAATAAGACTATGGATACGAGTGAAGATGTTTACAGGAAAGAAAATATGGTTCCCATACTACCCTGCAAGCTTAGCAAACCAAAACCCAAGCACAAATCTCCTATGAAAATTAATATGCAAAAGAGGTTGCACAAGATACCTGTGAAGTCGAAAATTGTTGAACTCCTCAGCGTGAACTTAGGATGAGATTGAGGAAACTTCGGCCCTGAAATATCTCACAGCATTGGATTTAGTGGACATGCGATTGTTTGATATGAACTGGCAAACTTACGCAGCACATCACTGCTGAACTTTTCAAATTTAGAAACTGTTACCAAGGATCATAAATGCAATATCTTTTGAAATCATTTCAACCGACTTCAAGCACTGAAAACAAGGGTTAAGGTATCAGTCGTGGAAATCATGACTTGGAGTGGATGAATGATAAACATGACAGGCGCTATGGAAATGCCTGTTGAGTGAGCATCGTTCTCTCCAAATCAAAAAATGATTGGACAAGTGAGTGAGGATGATGAGGTATGCATGCAAGGTCATGAGTGAGGAGAGAGGTGTGTCACATTAGCCTGGTCATGGGAGGTATCAACCTAGGGATGAATCACGAGAGGGGACATAAAGAATAGATGATGATCTCATAAGGGTTTAAGGATCAAAAATTGAATTGTGGATCAACACATGAGCTATGACTCAAACGTTTAGTCATCCTAAGGGGTCCTATCATAAAAAAACATTAATGGATGAGAAATTTATTTTAAAGAGAAAATAAGAATCTAAGGTTTTTTTTTTTTTTTTTCTTTTTAACAAAAACAAACTAAGAGACCCAAGGCGACTTAGTGTGATAGCATATGGCATCCTCAAATTTTTAATGTTAGATCATGTTTCTACAGGATTTGAGACTAGGATATGTCGGGGAATGTCCATCTGGGATGGATAAGTCACCTACATCATAGGTATCATTGTAGTGTTAAATATCATATAATTCTAAAATTGTTTGTGTTTATGTTTTTGAATTTTACTATTTGGTACTAATAGTTGAATTTTATGAATATCTATGCATGTTGCAGATATATTTTCTAGCTATAGTACTATTTTACTCCCTAGGAACCTGGGCGTTGATTTTGGGTTACCTTTCTCCAAGCCTAGGGAGTTGCAATCACATGTACATACTGTGAGGGTCCATCACTGTTGGACAACTGAGAGGGGGGGTGAATCAATTGTTACCGTACTTAAACAATTATGCTTATTTTAAACTCTTTATAGAGCACTCAATGACAATCACAATAATGAAGGGAAGTAAGCAATAGAACATTCATCATCATTCACACATATGAGATACACAGAGACAGATATTTCCCAAGGAAACCCATAAAGGGTAAAAACCCCTTCTTCTTTATATGATAAGCAATCTTTACATTTTGTACATTATCATACTTATGGGCACCAACTCATAATGAGGCTACAACCTCTATTTTGCAAGATGCTACTTGCTGAGAGCACCAACTCTCTGGATTCTCTAGCACCCACTAGAAGGAAGCACCAACTCCCTGGTTTCTCTAGCACCCACTAGAAGGAAGCACCAACTCCCTAAATGTTCCAGCACCAACTGGATGGAAGCACCAACTTCCAGTCACACAGGCACCAACTTCCAGTCACACAGGCACTAACTTGTATAACAGATAACAACAGTTCTCCCTTGCACCACCTTGCCACCCTGGTTTTTCTGGCTGCAACTAGATGGAAGCTACAACTCCCTGTGTTCAAGCAGCCACTTGAACCTCTAAGGACAACAATCCTCCCTATCACCTCCATACCACCCTTAAATATCAATATTTGTTACTAAAACTTATTACAGTGATATAATGTTCATCAATGGCTTACCGGTCTCATCATTGTTCTGCTACACTTCTCTGCTCTATATGCATCAGTGTCTTCCTGCACACTTTCCTTACGCTTTATGTTCTTCTTCCTTTTATGCTCTGTGCACCATATCCCTTCCATGCACCATTCCCCTTCTGTTCATTTCAGCTGCTACACTCTGCCTCCTTCTACCCACATAAATCACTCTCAACAGTAGCCCCATCTCTTCTTTGTTCTACATTCTTATAGTCTCTGTGCACCTTGTGCATGCTCTATGCGCAATTATTCTGCATGCTCTTCACCCCGCCATTATTCTCCACATTGAGATATTCACTACCACTCCACATTGCCACCACTTCACTACCTCAAGCATCAACACACTCTCTCTATTCTGCATGTTCTCCTCATGTCGAGTACTCTTCCAGATCATCATTTCAACTCTTCAGCTTCTCTGGCCATTAAACCCATGCGTCCATCATCACTGGGTGTTATGTCGAGATTCCTTAGCCTGTCTAGCAGTCGAGACTCTTCATCTTCTCTATCATAGTCGAGCTCATCCCCACTGTTGTAGTTATAGGCTTCAATGCTCTTCCATCTATCAATCACCTCTATGAACAGTCTTCATTCCACTGGTAGATCCTTGAGACTCTTCAGCTCCTCTGGCAATCACACTGAGGCCTCTTTGATTTTTCTATGCAGAAACAATCAGAAGGTTTCTAGAAGTTACACTATGAATCTCTTGAGCCTTATGCCTTTAGCACCTTTCACCTTTCCTTTCACATGTGGCCTCAGGCAGTGACCACAAGCCTGTTCAGAAGGTGCTTTCGCAATTCGCATTTCGACAATTCCTGTTGTGAGGCATATCGAATCTCCAAGTCGCGATCTCCAAAATGGAGACTAGATTCGTACTAGCTCCTCCCTTGAGCCTTCATCGATGTGACCATATGTTATGACCAGGGGCCAATTCTGAACACGCATTTCACATTTCGCATTTTGGGGATTATGTGAAGAGTCGTCTCGACTCTCCATGTCCCAAACTCCGAAATGGAGCTTGTCTCTTCGAGCTCTTCTCTATAGCTCTTCGACGATGTGACCACCGGTGGTAACCAAGAACTTATCCATAAAGAACTTTCACAATTTTTAATTTCGATATTCCTATGATGAAGGGTCTCGACACTCCAAGTCGCGATCACCAAAATGGAGCTTGGTTGCACTATCTCCTTCCTCCATCTTCCACAAATGTGACCACTGGCTGTGACCACAAACTACACCAAAAGGTGTTTTCACATTTCGGCATTTCGGAATTTTGGCATTCCTATGAAGAAGTGTCTTGACACTCCAAGTCACAATCCCCAAAACTCTGAAACTCCATGTCGCAATCCTCGAAACTCCATGTCACAATTTCGCATTTCAGCATTTGGTGATTTCACATATCGCAAGTTCGAGAGGTTATGGAACCCCGTTCCTTTGAATTTCCAGTCAGCAAAATGACGATCTTTCACCATGTGTTGATCCAGGTGGATATCAGTGGCCACCCACCTTTTCCAACTGGCCCAAAACATGTTTCTGGCAATTTTGGTAATTTATTATTTTTAGTAGTTTTTAACTTCCGGGGCCATTTTGAGGCCCTAAACGATGTTTTTTGAGAAAACGGGGAGCAACATGGATTGTATATCAATGTTTCTCACCCAAAAGTTGTATTTCTCGGATAGATCTTTCCAACGACCTATCAAGCACCCCAAACGGAGATCGTATGCAAAAGTTATGCCCCTGGGAAGTTGACGTATCAACTACCCCCATCGGGGCCCACAAACCTTTTGGCTTTTCATATTCCGGGGTTAGGGTTTTGGATTTTACTTATGTTAAAAGGGCCCTTAGAGCCTCATTGTAATAATATTCTTCTTGCAAATGCGAGTAGCCATCACATCTCTTCTCAGAGATAAGCTACCATCATTCTATCGAGTCTTTCACTCTGTATTTTTACAGTCTCTGTACATTTATTTCATTAATAGAAATGGTGTATTACTATATATCTGTGACTCTTGTTATATTTCTGCTATATCTCTGTTATATTGTTGTCTCTCTTACAATATCTCTGAATATTTCTGTGTTATATCTCCACTCTCATTTCGTGCCGAAAATAATCCAGATCAGTGGTATCAGAGCAGGCTGCTCTTGATCGTTTTCAGTGCATGTCCCCGACGAGGTCTGAGTATAGAAAGTTGGGTCTCAAGCTTGTCTCTCTTGAGGACAATCTCTCTCGCACACCCAAGAAACCCTCAATGATGAAAGAAAAAAAAAATGACGGAGCAGACGATCCTATCAGTCTATTGCTTGAGCAAGCTCTCACGCGATAGAGGGACGAAATGATGGAGAATTTTTCCCACATCCTTCAATGCCTGCCAATAGCATCTGGAAAATATTCATCAAGCGGCCACTTTGGAGGCACCTCGCTTTTCAAGGTACAGGTTAATTTTGATATTCCCATATTTGAAGGACAAATAGATGCAGATGCCCTAGATAAATGGTTAAATTTGCT
>ML782609.1:605233-632314 GCA_009831015.1 Picea engelmannii
AGATCATCGACGCAGACCCCACTGCTATTGTCGTGACCGCAACAATTCAACCAGAAGAACCAACAGATCTAGAAGAGGGGGAGCACCTTTTTCATTCACAGATGTGGGTGAAGGGGACCCCGCTGCATTTTATTGTTGATAGCAGAAGCCAAAAGAACCTCATCTTAGCAGAGGTCATCAAATAGTTGGGATTATCGACAACACCACACCCGCAACCATACAACATCAGGTGGCTTCGTCAAGGACGAGATCTTCGTGTCAGCCAGCAGTGTTGATTGTCATACGGCATCCAACCCTTCAAGGATGAGGTATTATGTGATGTTTCCCCACTAGATGTCTGTGATGTTCTCTTGGGCCAACCATATATGTAGAAACGCCATGCTATCTATGAGTCTCGACCCCGTAGTGTCATTATTACTCTGGGGGGTCATCTCTACAGGATACCAGAGGTAGTTCCAACTACTGCCCCACCTAAACAGTTCCACAAGGTAGTATCTCATACTACAAAATTCATCTTCTCCACAATCTGTTCAAAGGGTGAATAGAAGGATACTGCAACCACCACAACTTCGGCCCAAGCACCTTCTATCCAATAGAAGCAGGTCGACAAGGTTGCAGCAAAGCACGAAGATTCTTTCTACAGACAGTCATCTAAAATATCCATACTGGTTAAAAATGTCCAAACCTCCCATCCAAAGGTTCGTGATAGCCTTCAACAAGCTAAGAAATGCCACTTCTCTAGCAAGGCAATCAGATCACCAAGATTCAGATTCAACAATCTCTTTCCCCTCTCCCCTGGGAACTCAATGCAATGGATACCATTGCTTCCTAAGGAGGGAGGATTGATCCAGGTGGATATCGGTGGCCACCCACCTTCTCCAATTGGCCCAAAACATGTTTCTGGCAATTTTGGTAATTTACTATTTTTAGCAGTTTTAACTTCCGGGGCCATTTTAAGGCCCTAAACGATGTTTTTTGAGAAAACGGGGAGCAACATGGATCTTAGATCATGTTTCTCACCCAAAATTTGTATTTCTCGGATAGATATTTCCAACGAGCTATCAAGCGCCCCAAACGGAGATCGTATGCAAAAGTTACGCCCCTGGGAAGTTGACATATCAACTACCCCCATCGGGGCCCACAAACCTTTTGGCTTTTCATCTTCCAGGGTTAGGGTTTTGGATTTTACTTATGTTAAAAGGTCCCTTAGAGCCTCATTGTAATAATCATCTTCTTTCGAATGCGAGTAGCCATCACATCTCTTCTCAGAGATAAGCTACCACCATTCTAGCGAGTCTTTCACTCTGTACTTTTACAGTCTCTATACATTTATTTCATTAATAGAAATGGTGTATTACTGTATATCTGTGACTCTTGTTATATTTATGCTATATCTCTATTATATTGTTGTCTCTCTTACAATATCTTTGAATATTTCTGTGTTATATCTCCACTCTCATTTCGTGCCGAAAATAATCCGGATCACGTGTCCTTTGGATTCAACAGCCAGGATCATTTCACAAATTCATGAGCCTTCGTTGTGCCTATTTCAGGATTTTGGAGTTTCACATTTCGCAACTTCAGGACTCCTGTGATGAAGAGTCTCGACTCTTGACTCCTCCAACTCCTGGTATCCGAAACCTTTGATTTCCCAATTTTCAAAACTCTAAAATGGAGTCTTTGTTAATGTGCCTGTTTCGGGATTTTGGCGTTTCTCATTTCACAATTTTGGGACTCCTGTGATGAAGAGTCTCGAATCTTGACTCCTCCAATTCCTGGTATCCAAAACCTTTGATTTCCCGTTCTGCGAAACTCCGAAATGGAGTCTTTGTTGATGTGTCTGTTTCGGGATTTCGGCGTTTCTCATTTCTCAACTTCGGGACTACTATGATGAAGAGTCTCGACTCTTGACTCCTCCAACTCCCAGTATCCGAAACTCCGAAACATCATGGTTTCGCATTTCACGATTTCATCATTCTTGTCATGAGTTTCCTTGACACCTCCAACTTCTGGGGATTTCGGAGTTTCTTATTTCGCAACTTCGGGACTCCTGTGTTGAAGAGTCTCGACTCTTGAATCCTACAACTCCCGGTATTCGAAACTCTGAAATGGAGTCAGATCAACGGTCCACGATATCCCTTTGCTCAATGACTCAGATTAAGTCGTGGTTTCGCATTTCACGATTTCGACATTATTTTCGTGAATGTCCTTGACACCTCCAACTCCCAGTGTCTGAAACTCCAAAATGGAGAT
This sequence comes from Picea engelmannii, assembly GCA_009831015.1. NCBI lineage: Eukaryota > Viridiplantae > Streptophyta > Pinopsida > Pinales > Pinaceae > Picea > Picea engelmannii. Next base: position 607,487 of record ML782609.1, read on the forward strand.
TAAGTCGTGGTTTCGCATTTCACAATTTTCTGCCATGAGTTTCTTCCTTGACTCCTCCAACTCCCGGTATCTGAAACTCTGAAATTGAGTTTACACTTCTGATCTTTCCATGCCATCATCGTTGTTGATCTTCCTTGCCTGCCTGTTTTCCATTGTTGTCTCCCAACTGTAAACCTGCAAACATCGCTACTATTCGTTCCTGTAACCATACTTTCATTGTTGTTGTTCTTGCCATCAATAATTGTAAGCATGCTATCGTTGTTGTTGTTCATACCTGTAGACATGCCATCGTTGCTGTTGTTATTTCCATCAATGACAAGCACGCTCTTCTTGTAAACATGCCAACAATCACAACCCACCCTCAACATCAGTCCTATTGCATGCATCCTCAGTGGATTCACACATAGGGCACCCATCTGCACCACCTATATGCCACCCACCCTGACCACCATTTCTGTCGGCTGCATCGACCGAGACTGCCACAATAGAGGTTGTCTCAGAGAAGGTTTTACAATCTAGTGCTCCATTTTCTAGTGAACCTCCATCGAGGCCTGATATATTCACAGTGAGATAATGCATTGATGATAACTTTTAATGTTTCATGAATTTGATTTTATGCATATTTGTTTAATTTTCTTGACTTGATCCTTGTAACTGAGGCAGGGTGGCATCACAGAGATATTAGGGTCATGGAGGAGGGTAACACCGTCACGAATGACAACATCATATGCGGTGATTTGTCTTAGTTTAAATTACAAAATATCATTTTGTATGTCTATTAATTCATTGAAGAAAAAAACTTATAACATTGTTTATTATTTGTACAGTCGCCAGAGTGTCGAAGCATGCCCAGGCCTAGAACCTATTGAGGTTCTTCCTTGACCAAGAGAAGAAAGATAGATTTCCAGGATGCTCTTGAGGATGGCGAGGGTGGAAGTGTTCAATGATTGACCAACTACTATGATTTTGTATCTAGGCCACCGTATGGATGTTTTTTATGTTAGGGCACTTGTTGTCACTTTGTATATTGGGCACGAGTTTCCATTTTGTAAAAAATGTACAATTTAGAATATGTTGAATATATATATATATATATATATATATATATATATATATATGTTTCATGGCACGTTTTTTATGAATCTCATTGTTTCTGCATTTTATGTTGATGAATATATGAATTTCAAAGTGTATGAATTTTATGTGTATTAATCCCTTGGTTTTTTTCTAAAGTGATTATAAATACTTGCATTATGCATTAAGGAATATCTTATGGTGGAAAATATTGCTAATTCCTAAATCCATAAACAATTAATGGTTCTCGAGTAAAATTGCTTGCTAATCAACCATGTATCTCTACATCATCGATAGATAATTCCTTATAAATTATTTGCATGAATGTTGTGGATATTCATATTCTAACTCACATCCAACAATATAGACTACCTCTTGAATTATCTCCATCTAAATCCAATGACAATTCACACTCAAATAATGATCACTTGAAAATATTGTGACCTAAAAACTAACATATTACAATAATTTATTATAGAAACAATTTTTCTCATTTATCTTCTACATAATTGTAAATCACTTAACAATCTCAATTCAATGTCATGTCAAATTAACCTCCATAACTAGTACTATAATACTCAATTACGAAGATGACATAAGCTAAAATTCAATTATGCAAGTACACAACATTTGGACAACCCAAACACTTCATATATATTTAGAATATGAATTACATGCACCTACCAATATCTTATCAGGGGTTGTTATAAGTCAGGCTCTTCAAACCCTAGTGATGGAAACCATAAGATAACATTATCCAATAGCTCACTCCATTAGAGATCATCAACACGGTAGCATACACAATGATAAGTCCTTTTTGGAACCTACATTTGTATCACACACTTGTTGATTCAATCCATAGTTTCTTAGTTGATTCAATCCATAATTTGGCCATTTTCTAGGGCACACACATTATTCCCCTCTTTATATGTATGATATATATAAAATCATTTGATTTACGTGTAACCGTTCATAAATTCCAAAAGGACTGGTCAATGACTCATTAATGCACTCGTGTTTGTTTAGATTGTGTAGTGGGTATATGTAAAACAATTTAAACACATCAATTATTAATAACATTTATTCAGTCTTCCATGATGTCCACTAAACTTATTGATTTTGATCAATAGAATGAGAGAGTTCACATGGAAACTAGATCTTAGAATGTGTATCATTTTCCACCTACAAATAAATATTTTTAGGTTACATTTCATGACACACCATATAAAGTAATGCTATTCTACCAAAATTCCTCCAGGGAGACTTGAAACCATTATTCTTTTCCCTTCACCATTTATGAGAGTTTATTGCACATTCCTACCCAACTTTTGGGTTATAGCACACAAGGAGACAAAGGACCCTCCCAAACCCAATCCCACAAACTTGTTGATGCCATGCCATTACCATGCCATGTCTTTCCATCCCATGCCATTGTCATTCATTTCCAATCCATTACATCGCATGTTATTTCCATGCCATTTCCATTTTCACACCATTTCCATGCCAACCATTCCATGCCATTTCCATTCCTTGCCAAGCCATGCAATGTCATGGCATGCCATGCCATTTCCATGCCATGCAATTTCCATGCCTTGACATTCCATGTCACTCCATGCCATGCCATGCCTTGCATTTTCTTGCCATGCCATGCCTTGCATTTCCTTTCCATGCCATGTCTTGCATTGACTTTCCTTTCCATGTCATTCCATGTCATGCCTTGCCTTGCCAGTCCATGAATTTCCAAACCATTCCTTGCCTTGCCATGCCATTCCATGCCTTGCCTTCCATTTCCATCCCATGCCTTTCCAAGCCATGACATGTCATGCCATGCCGTGCCATTTCCATGAATTTCCATGCCATTCCATTTCCATTCCAATGCTATACCATGCCAAGCCATGCCATGGCATGCCATTTCCATGCCATGTCAATTCCATTCCTTGTGTTTCCATGCCATGTCATACCATGCCATGCCTTTCAATTTCATTCCCTTTCAATGTCAATGTTATGTCTTTCCAAGCCATGCCATCCCTTTCCTTTCCTTATCTTGGCATGGCATGGTATGGTAAGGTATGGTATGGTATGCCTTTCCTTGCCTTGCCAATGCCAATATCAATGTCAATGCCAATGTTATGCCTTGCCAATGCCAATATCAATGTCAATGCCAATGTTATGTCTTTTCAAGCCATGACATGTCGTGCCTTGTCTTGTCTTTCCTTCCCATGGTATGGTATGGTATGGTATGCCTTCCCTTGCCTTTCCTTTCCATGCCATGCCATGCCTTGCCTTGGTATTCCTTGTCTTTCCTTGCCATTGTATGGTATGGTATGGTATGCCTTGACTTGCCTTGTCATGCCATGGTATGGTATGGTATTCATTTCCTTTCCTTGCCATGGTATGGTATGGTATGGTATGCATTTCCTTTCCTTGCCTTGTCATGGTATGGTATGGTATGGTATGCCTTACAAGGAAACATGAGTGAAGAAAGGAAAGTGAAGGCACAATATGCAAAGTATGCAAGTCAAGGCAAGGAAAGTGAAAGCAAGGAAAGTGAAGGAAAGGTATGTCATGCCTTGCCTTTCCATGCCATGCCATGCCTTTCCATGCCATGCCATGCCTTGCCTTTCCTTGCCTTCACTTTCTATGTCTTTCCATGCCATGTCTTGCATTTCCATGACATTCCATGAATTTCCTTTCCTTTACTTTCCATGCCATGCCTTCCCATGCCTTTCCTTTCCATGCCATGCCATGCCATGCCTTGAATTTCATTCACTTGTTGTTCCATTCCTTACCATTACAGTCCATGGATTTCCTTGACATGCCATTCCTTACCTTTCGATATGATTCCTTACCATGTCATGCCTTGACATGCCATTCCGTACCTTTCGATATGATTCCTTACCATGTCATGCCTTGACATCCCTTTCCATGCCATTCCATTGTCATGACAATTCTTTGCCTTGCCATGCCATGCCATGCCTTTCCTTTGCATGCTTTGCCTTTCCATGCCTTGCATTACCTTTCCTTTCCATGGTATTTTATTTTATGGTATGCCCTACCTTTCCTTTCCTTTCCATGGTATGGTATGGTATGGTGAAGGCATGGCATGCCTTGCCTTGCCTTGCCAAGCCATGGTATGGTATGGTATGCCTTACCTTGCCATGGTATGGTATGGTATGGTATGGTATGCCTTGCCTCTCTTTTCCATGGTATGGTATGGTATTCCTTTCCTTTCCTTTCCAAGCCATGGTATGGTATGGTATGGTATGGTATGGAATGTCTTTCCTTGACTTTCCATGGTATGGTATGGTATGCATTGTCTTTCCTTTCTTGGTTGTGGAGCTTGATTATCTTCATGATTCAGAGGTTTGTTTCAGCCTTGCTTGGATCCCATTTCCTGACAGGGGGATGTGGGAAAATCCCCCCTCCCTATCTTCAGGGGGGTCGATCCCCCCCCTGGCAAGGTATTCGGGGTAGTGCCCCCGAAGAAAATTTTTCATAAAAATTGCCTTGTAAATTATTGCAATTTCGTAGTCAATATGAACTGTTCATTATAAGGTTGCAAATCTAACAATAGAAGTTATGTTAGGGTTTTTTTCCCTAGAAGGAAACCCTCTTTTATGTATGAGGGAATTGTGTTGCATTGTGAGTGATAGAAAATATTATATTTCAAGAGAGGAGACTGTGAGAGAAATAAGAGGAATTTACAGTGGTTGTGTCGTAGGTTGTATCCCTTCATTTGATAGATAATAATAAAGGACCTGGAAATTTCTTTGATGGATGTAGCCCACACTAGGTGAACCACGCATATATGTTTTTGTATTGTATTGTGTATCTTCTATGTTTTATTTTTGAATTTGTTTTATTTTATTGATCTGCGATCCTGTTTTTCTAACAATTGGTATCAGAGATAAAGGTAACTTGTAGGAAAAGAGGGTTCTTGGTTCAAGTGGGAGAAAAGAAGGGAGAGGGAAAGTTTAAGGTCAATAAATTTAACTGCCAAAACTACCAGCTATGGAAGATGAAAATGGAAGATTATTTATATCAGAAGGATCCATTCCTACCATTGCACGGAATAGAAAATAAGTTGACAACCATGAAGGATGAAGAATGGGAGGTTCTTGATAGAAAAGCACTGGGAACGATATGGTTGAGCCTTGCAACATCGTTGTCTTTCAATATTTCAAAAGAAAAGACAATGAAGGATCTCATGGATGCATTGCATAAACTGTATGGAAAACCCTCAACATCCAACAAGGTATTTATAATGAAGCGATTATTTAATATGAATATTTCAGAAGGTGGGTCTATCACCGATCATTTAAATTAATTTAATGTGTTTACTAATGAGCTAAGTTATATAAAATTGGACTTTGATGATGAGTTTAGGGATCTTCTAATCTTGTGATCATTGCCAAAAAGTTGGAATGGCTTGGTCATGGCTGTAAGTAAATCTATTTCTAGTTCAAACACTTTGAAATTTGATGATGTTGTTGGTGTTATCCTTGGCGAGGAAATGCGATGAAAAGAACAGGTGAGACATCAGGTAATGTGTTGACCGTGGTGAATAGGGGAAGACAAAGGGACATACGAAAGGATTAAGGGAACCATGGTAATTCTAGGAAGAGCATATCCAAATCCATACTAGGAAAGAAAGAGTGTTCGAATTGTGGGAAGAAAAGACATCTACAGGAAGACTGCAGAGCTCCAAAGAAACAAAGAGATGGACAACAGGAAAAACATTAGGAATAAAATGTAACAGGTGATGTGTTGCAAGATGCTTTGATTCTTTCTATAGATAATATTTTTGAGTCTTGGGTAGTAGATTCAGGGGCTTCATTTCATGCCACACCCCATAGGAAACATTTCCAATATTATGTTCATGGTGATTTTGGACAGGTTCATTTGGGTGATGATGCACCATGCAAAATTGTTGGAATGGGAAAGGTAGAAATAAAGCAAAAGAATGGAAACCAATGGTTGTTGAAATGGGTAAGACATGTTCGAGATCTAAGAAAAAATATAATTTCAACAGGGAAGTTGAAAAGTGAAGCTTGTATATATACATTTATAGATAAGGCATGGAAGGTCACTAAAGGATCACTGGTGATAGCAATAGGAGAGAAGGTAGGTACATTGTATTTATGTACTGGTAATACTGACTCGTATATATCTTTAGCTTTTATAGGAGTGGACACAACACTGTGGCATCATAGTTTTGGACACATGAGTGAGAAGGGGATGCAGATACTTCACAAAAAAAAATTGTTGCTAGATCTTAAAAAAAATGATTTAGATTTATGTGAGCACTGTGTTTATGGAAAACATAAGAGAGTCAAATTTATCAGATTCGGAAAGGAAAAGAAGAGTGAAAGGTTAGAGCTTGTGCATACAAATGTATGGGGACCAACATAGGTATCATCTCTCAATGGCTCTCGTTATTATGTTACTTTTATTGATGATGTAACTAGAAAAACTTGGGTTTATTGCATTCAACAAAAATATGATGTTTTTTACACTTTTAAGAAATGGAAAGCTTTGGTTGAGAATGAGATAGGAAAAAAGTTGAAGTCTCTCAAATCATACAATGGAGGTGAATATTGCAGCAAGGATTTTGATGATTACTATTCATACCATGGGATTCATAGAGAGAAGACAGTTCCAAGAATACCATAATAAAATGGTGTGTCAAAAAGGATGAAAAAGACAATCATGGAGCATGCAAGGAGTATGAGATTCATGCAGTGTTTCCCTTAAAATTTTGCGCAGATTTTGTAAATATTGTTGTTTACTAAATAAACAAAAGACCTTCAATATCTTTGGATGGTGGCATTCTAGAGGAGGCATGGACATGTAAAAAGGTAAACTATTCATTTATGAAGACTTTTGGTTGTGAAGTGTTTGTTCATATTGATAAAGAAAATAGAACAAATCTTGAAGAAAAATCAAATAAGTGTACCTTTATTGGATACAATGTTAATCATTTTGGTTATCGCTTATGGGATTGTGAAAATTAAATAAAATAAATTAGGAGTAGAGATGTCATATTCAATGAGAATTTCATGTACAAAATCATTTGTAGGGAAAGAAACGGGAAAAAGAAAAACTAGAATACACAGTTCTTGATGAGATCAATGAAAAAGAAATTCCAAAGGTACTAGAAATCAAAATGAACAACAACAGGAGCAACATGTACCTCAAACTCCTACAAGTGTTGTTAGAATATATACCAGGTTAAGTAGACCCCCTGAATGATACTCTCCTTCATTGTATTATTTATTGTTGACTGATTCTAATAAACCAGAAAGTTATGAAGAGGCAATGCAGGTAGACACTAAAAATAAGTGGGAGAAAGGCATGAAAGAGGAAATGGATTCCTTGGTAAATAACTAAACTTGGGACTTGGTTTAGTTTCCTGCAGGAAAAAGAGCATTGCAGAATAAATGAGTTTACAGGTTGAAGGAAGAAGATGGAGGAAAAAAGAGGTACAAGGCTAGACTTGTTGTAAAGGGGTTTTCACAGAAGAAAGGTATAAATTTTGATGAAATATTTTCTCCTATTGTTAAAATGACTTCAATAAGGAATATTTTAAGTCTTGTGGTAGTAGAATATTTGCATCTTGAACAGATAGATGTAAAAAAAAAAATCTCCATGTGAATTTGGAGGAAGAGATTTATATGCAACAACCACAAGGGTATGAGGTCAAAGGAAAGGAGAATTTGGGATGCATGTTGAAGAAAATCTGGTATGGCCTAAAGAAAGCTCCAAGGAAGTGGTCTTTGAAGTTTGATAGGTTTATGACAGAACAAGGTTATAGTAGATGTCATTCTGATCATTGTGTTTATTTTAAAAGGATATAAAATGGAAGCTATATTATCTTGTTATTCTATGTAGATGAAATGCTTGTTGCAAGGTCTAACATGCAAGATATAAATTTTCTCAAGAATAAATTAGCTAATTCATTTGCGATGAAGGATTTGGGTGAAACAAAGAAAATCTTTGGTATGATAATAACAAGAGACGAGAAAAATAAAAAATTGACATTGTCTCAGGGTGAGTACATAGAGAAGGTGTTGGATAGGTTTAGAATGCAGAATGCAAAACCAATTAGTACAGCTTTGGCCATCCATTTCAAATTAACTAAGGAAATGTGTCCTAAGACATGGGAGGATATAGAATACATGTCCAGGGTCCCTTATTCATCAGTAGTTGGCATCTTGATGTATGATATGGTTTGCACAAGACTAGATATTGCACATGCAGTGGGAGTTGTGAGAATGTATATGAACAATCCAGGTAAAGAACATTGGGAGGCAGTAAAGTGGATTCTCATGTATTTGAGAGGTACTAGTACTCATGCATTATATTTTGGAGGTTCATACTTTATTCTACATGGATATGTTGATTCAAATATGGAAGGTGATAAAGATAGCAGGAGGATTACCATATGGTATGTTTTTACTATAGGTGGAACAGTAGTAAGTTGGATTTCAAAATTGCAAAAGGTTGTTGCACTTTCAACAATGGAATAAAAGTATGTTGTTGCTACAGAAGCTAGTAAAGAGATGATCTGGTTATAGAGATTTATGGAGGAATTGGGAAAAAAGTAGGAGAATAGTAGGTTGTACTGTGACAACGAGATTTTCGTTCATCTTGAAAAGAAAACAACCTTCCATTCTAATACTAAGCACATACATCTCAGGTACCATTTCATACAATATGTCTTGGAAGATGGAAATTTGAAGTTGGAAAAGATAAATACTAGCCAGAATCCTATAGACATGTTAACAAAGGTAGTAACCAAGGAGAAACTAAGTTCATGCTCAGTTTCAGTTGGTATTCAAGCATGAAATTGAATATGAGAAATTTGTCAGGTCCATGGTGGATCATATTCCAGCAGGTACAACAACATTGGAGTTATTGTGATCAGTCTCCAAGTGGGATATTGTTGGTTGTGGAGCCTAATTATCTTCATAATTCAGAGGTTTGTTTAAGCCATGCTTGGATCCCATTTCCTGACGGGGGGATGTGGGGGTAATTTCCTCCCCACTATTTTCGTTAGGGGGGAAGAAACAATTAATGGATCCCCCCAGGGGAAACACCCCCGAAGCAAATTTTTGGGAAAAATTGCCTTGTAAAATATTGTAATTGCGTAGTCAATTTGGACCATTTATTATAAGGTTGTAGATCTGACAGTAAAAATTATGTTTGGTTTTTTTTCCCTAGAAGGAAACCCTCCTTTATGTATGAGGAAATTGTATTGTGGCTGTGAGTGATAAAAAATATTGTATTATGAGATAGGACACTATGAGATAAATAAGAGGAAGTTACAGTGTGTGTGTTGTAGGTTGTATTCCTTCATTTGTTGGATAATAATAAAGGAAGTACCTGCAAATTTATCTGGTGGACGTATCCCACACTGGGTGAACCAAGTATATCTTTGTCTCTATTGTATTGTGTATCTTATGGGTTTTATTTCTGCATTTGTTTTATTTTATTTATCCACAATCCTATTTTTCTAACATCCTTGTGATGGTATGGTATGGTATACCTTTCCTTGCCTTGCCAAGCCATGGTATGGTATGGTATGTCTTTCCTCACCTTGCCTTGCATTTCCTTGTCATTGTATGGTATGGTATGGTATGCCTTTCCTTTCCTTGTCATTGTATGGTATGGTATGGTATGCCTTTCCTTCACATACCATGGTATGGTATGGTATGGTATGTTATGGTATGGTATGGTATGTCTTGCCTTTCCATGCCATGCCTTTTCTTTCCATGTCATGCCGTGCATTTTCTTTCCTTCAAGTGTCATGCCTTTCCTTTCCATGCCATGCCATGCCATGGCATGCCTTTCATTTCCTTCACTTGCCATGCCATGCCTTGCATTTCCTTCACTTTCCATGCCATGTAGTTCCATTCCATGTCATGCCATGTGGTGCCTTTCCATGCCATTCCTTGCCTTGCCATGCCATGTGATGCCTTTCCATGCCATTCCTTGCCTTGTCATGCCATGCCTTGCCTTGCCTTGCCTTCATTTTCCATGCCTTGCCTTGCCATGCCATGCCTTTCCTTGACTTCAATTTTCATTCCATTCCTTTCCTAAATGAACAAGTTTAATACGTAAATGAACAAGTTTAATACGGAAATGAACAAGTTTAAAACGTAAATAATTCTTGTTCTAAATGAACAAGTTTAATATGTAAAAATTACAATCAAAAGATTCATTAAGCATGTAATTCTACAACTTGTTATCCCATATATATTAGAGAAAAATACGTGCATGAGAATTTCAATGTCATAACATAAGCTCTCGTTATTCATATATCTAATGTATCTTCATAGTTGTCAAACATGGATTATCATAATTAATAGGATTTACCTAGGCCTAGACCTACACATACACCTAGACCTAGACCTAGACCTTGCCTTTCCTTGCAATGGCATGCCATGCTTAGCCTTGCCATGTAATTCCTTTAATTGCATTGCCTTGCCTTTCTTTGTATTTCCTTGTGTTTCCTTTCCTTTCCTTTCCTTGGATTTCCTTGCATTTCCATACCAACATGTCCCTGAATGGCTTGAGGAGGTGAGCTGCAACTCGCGATAAAACTCAAACCAAGACTCGGATGGGATAATTGTTGGTTGCATTGGATCTGGAGCATCGATTTTCAACTAGTGGAGCCCCTTCGTTGTCATTATTTCAACAGAAAAATTGTTTGTTGGAGTATCTACGACACTAGGGTTTTGCTCAATGAGGCATACTGCAATTTCTGAAGAGGAGATCTATTTTAAAGAACATTGTGTGGGGAATTTGTGGGTAGTGTAGTCACATGGGCCTTGTCTAAACAAACTTGTGGGAGCTTATGAAACTATGTTATGTTGCTTAGTTTGGATTTTATGCCCCCATACCAAATTGGCCACATGTCCTTGAATGAATTGAGGAGGCGAGTTGCAACTCATGATAAAACTTAAACCGAGACTTGAATGGTCGAATCGTCAGTTGCATTGGATCCAGAGCACTGAGTTTCATCTAGTGGGGCCTGTTCATTGTTATTTAGTCGACCGAAAAACCATTTGTTGGAGTATCTCCGACACTAAGGTTTTTCTCAATGAGGCATAGTGTAATTTCTGAAGAAGAGGTTGATTTTAAAGAACATAGTGTGGGGAACTTGTGAGTAGTGTAGTCATATGGGCCTTGGACAAATAGACTTGCAGGATCTTATGGAAATCCATTATGCTTCTTGGTTTGGATTTTATGCCCCTAGACCAAATTGGCCACATGTCCCTGAATGACTTGAGGAGGTGTGTTGCAAATCATGATAAAACTCAAACTAGGACTTGAACGAAAAAACTGTCAGTTGCATTGGATCATGAGCACCGATTTTCAGCTAGTGGGGCCCATCCCCTGTCATTCCGTCAAACAAAAAAATTGTTTGTTGGAGTATCTTTGGCACTAGGATTTTTCTCAATGAGGCATAGTGCAATTTCTGAAGAGGTGGTTGATTTTAAAAAAAAATGTGTGGGGAGTTTGTGGGTAGTGAATTCACATGGGCCTAGGTCAAATAGACTTGCGAAAGCTTATGAAACTCCATTATTTTTCTCAGTTTGGATTTTATTCCCCCAAAACAAATTGGCCACATGTCCCTGAATGGATTGAGGAGGCGAGTTGCAACTCACAATAAAACTCAAAACGGGACTCGGATGGATGATCCGTCAGTTGCATTGGATCTGAAGCACTGAATTTCAACTAGTGGGGCCCCTCTGCTATCATTTCTTCGACCATAAAAATGTTTGTTGGAGTATCTCTAACACTAGGGTTTTTCTCAATGAGGCATAGTGCAATTTATGAAGAGGAGGTTGATTTTAAAGAACACTGTGTGGGGAGTTTGTCAGTAGTGTAGTAGCATGGGCCTTGGAAAAACAAACTTGCGGGAGCTTATGAAACTCTGTTATGTCACTCGGTTTGGATTTTATGCCCCAGGACAAAATTGGCCACATGTCCTTGAATGGCTTGAGGAGGCGAGTTGGAAATCACAATAAAACTCAAACGAGGGCTCAAAGGGATGAAACGTTGATTGCATTGGATCTAGAGCATCGGTTTTCAGCTAGTGGGGCCCCTTCGTTATCATTATGTCAAACAAAAAACTATTTTTTGGAGTATCTTTGGCACTAGGGTTTTGCTCAACGAGGCATAGTGCAATTTCTAAAGAGGAGGTCGATTTTAAAGAAAAATATGTGGGGCATTTGTGGGTAGTGTAGTCACATGGGCCTTGGCCAAATAGACTTGTAGGAGCTTACAAAACCCCATTATGTTGCTCATTTTGTATTTTATGCCCCCAGAATAAATTGGCCACATGTCCCTGAATAGCTTGAGGAGGCGAGTTGCAACTCATGGTAAAAGTCAAATCGGGACTCAGTTGGATGAACCATTAGTTGCATTGTATCCAGAGCACCGAGTTTTAGCTAGTGGGGCCTTTGCATTGACATTTAGTCAACCATAAAATTGTTTGTTGGAGTATCTCCGACACTAGGGTTTTGTTCAGAGATTATTACATATGTTTGACAATTTAACACCTTGTTAAGCTAGACATGGCATGGAAATTGAAGGCATGGAAAGTGAGGCATGGAAAGTGAAGGTATGGCATGAAAAGGCATGGAAAGTGAAGGCATGGCAAGGCAAGGAAAGGAAAGGCAAGACAGGGAAAGACAAGGCAAGGAATGGAATGGAAAGTGAAGGCATGGCATGGCATGGCATGGAAAGGCATGGGAAGGCATGGCATGGAAAGTGAAGGCAAGAAAATTCATGACATATCATGGCATGGAAAGGCATGGAAAGTGAATGAAAGACAAGTCATGGCATGAAAATGCAAGGCATGGCATGACATGGCAAGGCCAGGCAAGTAATGGCATGACAAGGCATGGCATGGAAAGAAAATGAAAATCATGGCATGACAAGGCATGAAAAGGAAAGGCATGGAATGACAAGGCATTTAAAGGAAGGTCATGGCATTGCATGGCATTTAAAGGCAAGGAAAGACAAGGAATAACAATGGCATGGTATCATATAGAATTGCATGGATTGGCAAGGTATGGCAATGGTGTGGAAATGGAAATGGAGTGGAAATGCCAATGGAGTGGCATGGAAATGAAAATGGAAATGGAAACAACATGGAAAGGAATGAAAATGGCATGGAAATGTCATGGAAAGGCATGTAAATGGTGTGGAAATGGCAATGACATGCCATGGAATGGGGGGAAGAGGGAGGCAAGTGAAGGCATGGAAAGGCATGGAAAGTGAATGCAAGTGAAGGCATGGAAAGGAAAGTGAAGGAAAGTGAAGGCATTACAAGTGAAGGAAAGGAAACACAAGTGAAGGAAAGGAAAGGAAAGTCAAGGCATGGAAATTGAAGGCAAGGAAAGGCAAGTGAATGCATGAAATGGAAAGAAAAGGCATGGAAATACAATAATACCATATAAAGTGAAGGCATGTGAAGGCATGGAAAGTGAAGGCAAGGAAATTGAATGCATGGAAAGTGAAGAAAAGGCAAGGCAAGTGAAGGCATGGAATGACATGGAAAGAAAAGGCAAGGCATGTAAAGGAAATGCAAGTGAAGGAATGGCAAGTGAAGGAAAGTGAAGGAATGGAAAGTGAAGGAAAGTGAAGGAATGACAAGTGAAGGAAAGGCAAGTGAAGGCATGACAAGTGGAGGTAAGGAAAGGAAAGTGAAGAAAAGGCACGTGAAGGCATGAAAAGTGAAGGAAAGGAATGGCAAGTGAAGGAAAGAAAAGTGAAGGAAAGGCAGGTGCAGGAATGGAAAGTGAAGGAAAGAAATGGCAAGTGAAGGAAAGGAAAGTGAAGGAATGACATGGAAAGGAAAGGAAGGTAAATACAAGAATACATAGAAAGTGAAGGCAAGTGAAGGAATGGAAAGTGAAGGTGAGGAAAGTGAAGGAAAGGAAATGCAAGTGAAGGCAAGTGAAGGCATAGAAAGTGAAGGCAAGGCAAGTGAAGGCATGGAAAGTGAAGGCATGATAGGTGAAGGCAAGGAAAGGCAAGTGAAGGAAAGGAAAGTAAAGGCATGGCATGGCATGGAAAGACAAGGAAAGGCATGGAAAGGAAAGGAAAGTGAAGGAAAGGCAAGGCATGGCATGGAAAGGCAAGGCATGGTATGGAATGGTGTGACAAGGAAAGGAAAGGAATGGAAGTGAAAGAATTCCATAACAACCATAAAATGAAGACAAAATTGTTCCTTTTATATACCTATGGTCATTCAAGTAGACCATCAATATCACTTCTAATACTCACAGTCTCCATTAAATTATCGTGCTCAGAGTAAGGAAATAAGTATCATACCTTTGATGAGTTCTTACTTGGAATTGTTTGTAGTTGGAGGTTTGTACCAATAACCAAGTTTGCAAAGTGGTATACAAATTGACCTAGTTTATAATCTTGAAATACATAACCACCTTTCTTTTGTGTTCTTTCATCCTGTGTCATATATTCTCCTTTAATAACCATCGACCCAATAAAAAATTCAATGCCTTCGAACTATGTTATTGATCGCATGAGGGTCTTGGTTTCCTCTAACCATCGTTCTAGCCAATAATCAGTACCCCATTCATTATCTCTTTGGGAAACCACTGCATATATGTTCCTTGCAAAAAATGGAGTGCCAAAATGTGAGTCCACTAAATGAACAGAGAATAAAATATTGATGATAGTTATTCAAAATTTAATAGAAGGATTCAACGAACTTGGCAGTACAAGATCTGAGACATGATCATAATCTGTTGAAATACTTGATTGATCTCACTCTAACTGGGATAATTCCATAGTTTTACATTGACCAATGGGGAGTGATACATGATCCCATCTATCAACCCAGTCTGTCGATTCACAATCATCCCATTCATTACTACTACAAGGACCACATAAGCAAGAGAGTTTTCTCATCCATATTCTAACTATTGCATTTTCTGATGTTCTAACTGAATGGAATCTAGGAGTGCCATGGATTGTTTTTCATTCATACAATTGTGATCGATCTACATCGAACACCTCCCAAAAATATCTATGTACATGTCCTTTCCCATGTGATTGTTGTTCACGTGTTCCAGTTCCCTCTCCCATTATTGAAGAACACCATTGAATAATGGATTTCACATCTTGAATGAGGGAAGTAGTTGTGAACTTCATTTATTTCCTTTGTAACACTCTTTTTATGCATTCACCTTCTCCATCATGCTCCCCTTTCCCATGCCCGAACTCAAAATAGTTCCAAATGTGTGGTACCTTTATTTTTTTGTGCAACATACACAACCATTGAAATATACGAGCATTTTTTAACTGGCCTGTGCAACCATCCGAAAAAATCCAATGTTGATCCATTTGTATGTTATTTTCCTTAAGGTGATTGTAGAACAATTGAAAACAATGTTGTACATAGGCTAAGTCATGGCACCAATCATCACTTATGTAGAAGTGATATTGTTTCAATATAACTCTATTTTGTTCATTACTATTTGATTCATGCCTATATATGATATGGACCATTATGCTGACCTACTATGAGTGATAATATTGGCTTTGAATCTCATTTTGTGGTTGAAGGGTGTATTTCTCAGCAAAATCAACCACTGGTAACACAGTACCAACATGAAATGTATCTCTTCATATTCCGAAATTCTTGTCCTGCTATCGAACCACATGGATGTGCTGAACATAATGTTGTGTCTTTTCAACAAAGTCCTTTATGAAGTCACAAACTCGTACTTGGTAAGTAACCAATTGTATATTTTTTCTTTCATGTCCTCCATGATTATCATATGTGACATATTTAAAGCTTTGCAAGGTAACCTCCTTCCTCCCCAATCATACACATCGCTTACATGTATGCACTTGCTCAGTAATGTCATTCCACCGCACCTGGGGCATGTCCCATATAAGCATGATTTTTGATAAAATGTTAAACCCTTTGGCCGTGTACACAAGATGTTGTGAATAAAGTCTCTAGATGATTGTTGATGATTAAAATTGTCAACGAAGTTTTGACCGCAAAGTGTTGCTAAAGCCTATTATTATAAAAACTAATAATACTAGTAGGTGGGACCCCCTTTGAACTATTGGAGATCAAATCTGCTCAATTTTTATGTTGTGATGATGCACAACACATATTACATGGTTGATGAGATACTATTGTTATGGGTTGTGATCTGAGCTATGAAGTGTTGATTGATGATGTTACTACAGCCTATGCTATCCATTAATCTCATTGCTATCTATTCTTATCACACCTGCACAACAAACATGTTAGTAAAAATACATGAAACGCAGTTTGGAGAAAAGAAAAAATACTGTAACAAATGCAAAGGGATCTAGTTCTGCAATTTTACTATACCACATGCAAACAATTGGGAAGGAATAAGACACAATGCAAAGGGATGGAATTTTAACTATCCCATATACTATACTACATGCATAAAAGTCTTAATTATTATGGTTGGATCCTAGCTAAAAAGTGATGATTATACGGTTTAATTGAGTTATATGTTTAATATGCATATGGTATGAAATGTTGGTGGCACATTTGGCAAGGTAATAGTGCTAATTGTTATGTGAATTGTTATATGGAACTTGGATGGAATAAGTTAGAAAGGTGGTATGGTCTATTGGTTTTTAATGTGGTGATGGTCTCGATGCATGGGTTGATTAATGGTGTTAATGAAGAACTCGTTGGCATGTGTTGTTGAATTAATGCATTGTGGGTGGAGGCGACATGCATCTACTGCACATCACCGATACTCCTCTTGTTAGCCGCCACCCTAGTCGGGCTATTGTTCAATCTTGTTGTTGTGGTTATGCTCTAAATTTTTAACAGGGAGTAATCGCTCGAGAAACTCTCGTTTTAAGGAATTTGATTACTGGTATGTCTTTTTTTGGCCATTCGTGACTCTTCTCTAGTTATGAAATGATTACTGGCTTTGGTGTATTGGTTTATGTTTTCCTAAGCATTGCAACTATGTGAAATTTGTGTTCTTGGAATGAAGAGTGTATGGTTCTTCTTGTAATAATTTTGAGTTTGTAGAGGTTATTGGTCTTCATGGGTGATAGCTCTCTGTTATCGCTACTAGTTTATTTGGAGGGTTTTTTTTAAGTCTTGGGTGGATAGCTATCTTCACACACTGTCACTAAATCTAGTCTCAGGATTTCATGGGTTTAATAGTCGAAGGTTTTCTGCGCCACTATGTTGTGTTCACTTTGGCATTGGTTGTTTCCACCACTAAGGGTCACGAAGTGAGTGTTCTGTTCTTAAATCGGACCTGTCTTCAACTCAGTACTGTGGTATTTTGAATGAAGAACATGAGGTTTATACCCTGCGTACATTAAATAAAATCGTCTGACCAAATGGGAGCCTCACCTTTTGTTATGACCCCCTGCCATGGATTGTTACCAGTCCACAAATAAATCATGGCTCTCTCTGTGTGCACACCCTTGGCCTCGAAGGTTCCACCATTATGAGGAGTTGGCTCCGTTCCCCTGGTGTTGGCTACAAGAGTAGACCCTTAACCCTCTAGTCTAGATTTTTGTAGAGGAGACTGTCATGCCTATCAAGTTTCTACAGGTTATTGTGGATTGAATGTATGGTCTATTACTTTGAATACGGATTCTCCCAGTTGGTCGTATGGCAGGCGTGTTGGTTTGGCATTCAGTTACTGCCTCTGTGATAATAATGATAAACCCTATATTGCCAATTTCACTTTCAAAGTACACAGTCACCCTCCTTTTGTTAATAACTCGGTATTGTTAATGGAGAAGGCCTCTGTCCTGATTCGATTTGATGCATGGGTATGCGTAGTTACCACAGCTTGTTCGGTTGATTGATTTTATACAACAGTGGTGAATTGTTTGGTTAATACACAGTCACTGGTAATTGCACTAATAATTATTTGGATGATTAGTTGGCATTGGTTACAAAGGCTTGATGTTGCTCACGCATATCGTGTGTGTGCATGGTGTTTCTGCGAATGAAATAATGGGCATGGTTAATATGGTTTTCTTTGGGGATGAATGACTATTGAGCCGGATCACTGTAGAGAATATATCCACTGCATCCTTATATTTTTTCGATTTTATAAGCCTGGGTTTGCACAACATAGTCGATTACAATGTGACTAAATCGAAGAAATATTGTATTAAATTGAGGGCTCAACATGATGGTTGAGTTATTGCCATGATTGTGTGTTTGTTGTGTTAAGTGGAAATGTTGTATCATGGTGTTTGTTTGGTTGTTCATTGTGTATAACATAGATGGTTTGGGTTTTTCACACTCAGGGATACCCACAGGGTTTTAAGCATATTTGTTGCAGCCCGATCATTTGTTGAGATAGGTTGTTGTTGGTACCTCGTCGGTTGGATAGGTGGCCCAGTTTTACAGTCACATTAGATTGGGCTTGCACAGTGATGGAGTTACACTTGCATGATTGTATTATTCAGTGCATATCTTGTGTTGGAATGGTGGTTGTTGTTTGTTTAATTGTCAATTCAATTTTGGCAATTTGATCTTGATTATTGGGTGACTTCCTATATTTATTTAAAGAATTTCATTTCATTCAAAGTGACAGACCCGATGGCAGTGATACTGTGACTTCATTGTTATTTTTAGAAATATGAATTGGAGTATATTTGTTGATTGAAGTAATGCATGGGAAGTGGTTGATTTTGATGGTTTATAGATTGGAAATGGGTACTGTTAAAAATTTGTTATAAAATGTAAAGAATGTAAATGACAGGAACATAACCTCTTACAAATTGTGTGGAATACATGTTTTCATGTGGTGACACTGTGTTGGAGATTTTATTATGAACAGAGAACTAGTTAAATGCACGTAAATTGTTATTTGGTCAAAGTGATTGATGGTTTATACATCTCTTTTTGCAGAATGTTTTGTGGATCGCTTAGTTAATTTCATAAACAATAATCGACTTTCTTCCCTTCCATGATTTGATTTTCCTCTAATTACAAATCCCATCACCTTCCCATTTCATTTTTTCACTCCCTGTTCTAAGATTGATTATAGTCAAGAGAATTTTGGTGCTAAGGCAATTGAAGCTGACAGTGTCTTCTGTGGATTACAGTGATGTTTTATTGGTTTTCTTTACAGTTGATTGTTGTTGACATTGAGTAGTAACCATGTTACTTTCCCCTCATGATATCATGTTTCACTCAATACAAACCCATCGCATCTCCAAAAACCCTTTTCACCCCCTGCTCATTGATAAACAATAAAAAAATTTGTATGGATTGGATTGCATGAGTTTGATAAATTTCTGAGCCAAATCTATTTCATATTTTTAATACTTTTCATGTATGGTTATTTAAAATACTATTTGCTAATCGATCATGCATGCAGGATGAGTTTTTTCAATGGAGGTAGCCATGGCCTAGGAAATAGAGGTAGAGGTAGAGGTAACTGGAACCGAGGCCCAAGAAGGCCTACATTCTCTATACATTTTGACGATTCAGAAGATCTTGGCCAATTGTTTCATGCCAGATTATTCAATTGGATTAGGCAAGGAATAGTCCATCCTAGGCCTGAAAGGCCTCCTTTCCAAGCCCCGCAAGCCCCCGATATCCCTGTACCTCCTCATGTCTCATTACAACCCGAGGTCCCTAAAAATGATGGATGGAAAGAGATTGTCCACCCGACAGTCTCTCAACATCGTGGCTGGCCCAACTTGTCTTTTCCTGCTCCTCCGCCTATGAACCCAACTGTCCAAGCTGCCCCTAACCACTCTCCAGTGAAATCCTCCCATGCTATCAAGAGATTGAAAAATGAGGCCCACCATGCACTTGATAAAGGAAAAGCCACTACTGCCCCTTCCTCACCCTCCAATGGCTCTGACAAATCCGTGTCTTCCTGAGTGCATTTGAGGGACAATTGTTCCCACATGATCAATGAGATTAGGCCTAAAGGCTCTGAAAAACCAAAGGAAAATTTAGGAAAATCAAGAGGTCACAACAACAATCAAGGAAGGGTTGCATCACAGATGGGGAAATATGGCTTTTGAGTTTTTATTATATCTATTGTTTTATGACAGTTGACTTTGGGGATCTTTGGACAACATGCTTATTTTGGATATATGAGTACTAGTTTTGAAATAATTTCAAATTTCATGAGTTTAAATTACCAAAAGTGAATATGTTGATGGGAGACACAAGGAGGCGTGTTTTTATTAACTAATGGTTATGTTATGATTGTTATTATTGTTATGAACTAAATGGAGTCACAAGGGGTGACACCTACTAGTTATTATTATTTATGACCATTATTATAATTATTACTCTTCCCCCTAACTAAAGTTAGTTGAGTCTTTTAATTAAATTAACTAATGAATTAGATTAACTTTTTCAACCAAATCTAATTTGTTAAATTCAAAAGGAAAGGGAGGAACATGAGGAGGATAGAAGCAGAAGCATGATAAGGTTTCCTCTTTGAGTTTATGTTGAGATAGTTCAGTTTTGATTCATTCATATATTCATCACAAGACTAATTATCCTTTATGATAGCATGGTCTTATTGTAGACAACAATATTTAGGGATGAATCAAATCATTCAGACACTTTTTTTTCAGAGGTGTTGATCTATCTTTGATAGTCTGTGTAGACTTGTCTATTTGTGAATTAGTTTTCATGACTGATAAAGGATATTGTGTAGAGTCGAGTGGGAAGAAATATGTGGCAAGATGATCCAACTTTTAGAGTTTAGTTTTGGTTTTCTGTCAAAGGTCCTTTCGTATGTTCCATTAGAGATGTCTAAGTTTGACTTTGGTCCAAGATTTCTGTATAAGATTTTGTAAAGAAAATTATTGTTTGGTGAATTGGAATGAAATAAAGGATTTATTTATGTCTCATCTATCTTGATTATCATCTTGGTGTCTTTACTTTTGTTCTTACATTTATTTCAACAACTATTATATTAAAAAAATTACATAAAAAGTGAATTTCCAGCAAGCTTTTGGTTGATAAAAGACTAGCCTAAGCACTCGTAATTAATACTTGTGAGTTAGGATGTTATTTTTGTTGGTTATAAACATAGGGTGATATTCCCGTCTACTTTTCTTTATCCAAGTAAAGTATGAAAATGCTTGAGTAAGATCATTTCATAGCTTTTCCTCAACAATGATGATGGCAACAATATAACTGAGCATTCCTGCAAAAGGGTGGTGTGGAAAAAATTATATATATATATATATATATATATATATATATGTGTGTGTGTGTGTGTGTGTGTGTGTGTGTGTGTGTGTGTGTGTGTGTGTCATAATAATAACCATATTCAATGTGATATATACAACAACATGTGTTGTGAATTGTGTTTATTTGAACATACCAAGGCTTGCATTTATGGAAATATATTTGGCCCAATCTAAGTGCACTATGTACTACTTTGAATCTCTCATAAAATTTCATCTGTGTAATGTCAAGAAAGTGTTTAATATGGGGTTCACAGTCCCTAGATCCCCTTCTCAATTTTAGTACATCTTTTTGGTTGGAAGAAGTTCTAGTGTTCTCATGATAGAAATCTTGAACTAGTCCCTTAACCGCTCCAATTAACTTCATGTCAGAATGAGGTATCCTACCAGTGAAGGCCCACAAATCTGTTGGGCCACTTGTGTCAATAATATCTCATCTATGAGAATATTTTCTAATGGTTTTGACATTTGATTTCAATAGGTGAGAGGTTTGTTGTAGAAAACAATATTTTCTTTTGATCTTGCTAGCAATTGATTGTGACAAGACACATTAGGCTGCATTACGGTCTTTAAAATGAGATTTCTTACCAATTATTTGAAAAGAAACTACAAGGTTTATAACAATATGATGACTTGTTTCTACACTTTTGATTGTTTTAATGCCTAAAATTCTCCTAACAACAGTCAAACTTCTAGATTTTAACAAAGCTAAAAATATTTGACATTTAGCAACATCAGATTTTGGTTCAAAATATTATTTAATGATTTTATAAGAGTGATAACAAATAGTACGGTTAGGTAACTTAATGTCAAGTGATGCTAGACCACTTTCATCAACCCGATTTCATTTAGGAGTTATTCACCCCACAGTGCCCAATCTAGGTAGGGACAATGAACCCCTATTCTGACACTCTTGACCTCCTTGTTGTGGAGTTAACAATGTTTTAGTTCTTTCCCATTCAATCACTTGAAGATCAACTCTATGAGGAGATTGGACATGGGATTGACTAGTTTCTGGAACATTTGATTGTCCAACAAGAGATTGCACCACATAAACTTCTTCACTACCATGTTGTACACTAGTTGCTTCTCTAATTTCATCCATTGTATAATAATCTCCAAGCAAATCCTCCTTAATTTGGTCATCCACAACAAGTTGTATTGATGAGATACTAGATGGTTTACTCTCTAATGAAACCTTGCACTTTTCTTCTAGTAATGGAGGAGAAACAATGGCGAGATTTATTCCGTTGGAAATTGGATTTCCATCTTCTAAAATACTACGCTTTGACATACATAAATTTTCCTTTTCACTTTCTTCTTCTACCTTTTCGATCAATTTCTCTTTTATTGAGGAATTTCTTTCTTGAATCCATTGTTTCCCCATGTTTAAAGAGAAAAATTGGCTTCCAAACACCCCACCACAAATTTGTCTTTGTATTATGTAATAAGGCACAACTATGTGGAGAAATTTGTCTTCCAATTCCAAGAAGACACAAGAATATAAAAACAACAATTCCAATCGCACTTGGAGAAATTTGTCTTCCAATTCCAAGAAGACATAAGAAGATACAAACAACAATTCCAATTTCACTTGGACAAATTTGTATTCCAAATCCAAGAAGACACAAGAAGATACAAAAAAAAATTCCAATTTCACTTGGACAACTTTGTCTTCCAATTCCAAGAAGACATAATAAGATACACACAACAATTCCAATTGCACTTGAACAAATTTGTCTTCCAAAATTTCCTACAATGGTATGGCAATAGCACAAAAGTATCTATGAATCAAAGAAGAAGACCAAAATAAGAAAAACATGTTTGTCCACGTTATTTTTGTGTGAAGATGTCGTGAACGGTTTGTCGGCCGTGATATAGATGAGGTAGTGGATTCTGCTTGACACCAAAATATGCCTAGCAAGAACGCGCATGCACTCCTAGAATGCGTGCACACTAAAATGCGTGCATGTTCATGTTATAGCAAGATTTGCCTCACCCCATGCAACTTGCTCAGAAGGCCTTTTCCATTTCCCTATGGAGACTTGAAATCCCTTTTTTGCAGTTCCCATAGATAAAAATTGCATTTTTCCACATATATGGGCCCTAACAACTATACAACATGCGTATATGCAGGTTTCACTATTACAACTCGTGTACATCAAGTTTTGTGCCCAAAATTAAAAAATCGTGTCGGGTTTCCATGTCACGTCATGGGATCCATGATCCTTGACCTTCCATATATTGGAAACGCTCTAACTTAGCCCTTTAGTTCCATTTGCAGGATATAAATGGGCCATATCCAAGCAGTGGATAAGGAAGAGAAGAATTCAACTTTGAGAGCAAAGTTAATCTGGAGGAATTATTCACTTCATATTGAGTCTGCATCCCTTTGTCCTTTTAAGTCTGAACACATTATTTAGCTCCCAATCTCTTCCCTATTTGATGGAGAACATAATTGTCTCTCTTATATGAGCTTTCCTTTCATGGAGGATTAAAGTGGTGGAGGTCCATCTGGAAGGGACTTAGTTTCTCGGTTCCAAGACATTCTGAAATGGAAGTTTGTCATTCATATACTTTTGTTGTCCATATTTTACTAGAAATACTCTTTTCTCATCCAATTAATGTCTTGAAAATATTTGAATTGTTATTTCATGAGTGTATTTGTTATGAATATTGATGGATTATGCTATTATATGTGCTAACTTTATATATTATCACCATATGCTTGCGTATATTGGTTTTTGAGGACAAGTTGCATGTGTATAGCTTTGAGTTAAGTGCTCAATGGCGGACTTCAGCGAACGTCTGGACGAGGTAGGCTCCTTATCTTGTCTTGTTAGCATATTTGTTTATATAACATACTTGTATTAGAGTTTATTTATGTAGTTATTTCTATCTTTTGTGGTTTACAACATGCCATAGAGTGATTTTCCTCGTAGTAGAATTAGCGACCATACTGGGGAGGGAATCTTCTTTCGGGGTTTGGAGTGTTTTTCTCCTTTGATTGCTCTTGGCTATCTTGAGTTTCTTGTCATCTCATTGCTTGAAAACCTCTTTTAATTTTGAGTTCGAGTTTCTTGTCCTTATCCTTAATCTGGCAGTGTTTTCATACATATACGTAAGTTTTCCCTTAACATGCGTGTACATACATGAGCTGTCATTCTATAAGGCACATACATACATGGTTTTATCCTGAATAGTCATGTACGCCATTTTTTTTTCCTTGATTGTTGATTTTGATGTTTTGTGGGTAAGTGTTGATGGTTTTTGAGTCTTCTTAGGTCTTTGTCATAACTGTTAAGTGCCTCCAAAGTGATAGGAAACCTTTCTTTGGTTGAATTTTCCGGTAGTTTTTTCTTTCTCGTCATCATTTTCATTGGTTTTCCTTGCGTATTGGGTTGGGTGTTTGCTTCTAGATATTCTACTTGGTTTGTCTCTGTTTGCGTACAATAGGGTATTTATATCAAGTTGTTGTTCAATCCTTGTGTTTTCATTCTTATA
>ML782609.1:645089-655461 GCA_009831015.1 Picea engelmannii
TAATACACGATTTCTATTAATCAAAGAAATGTACAGAGACTGTAAAAATACAGAGTGAAAGACTCATTAGAATGGTGGCATCTTATCTCTGAGAAGAGATGTGACGGCTACTCACATTCACAAGAAGATGATTACAATGAGGCTCTGGAGGCCTTTCTACAATAAACAAGAATTCCAAAATTCCTATAAATCCAAAAACCTAACCCTAGGAGATGAAGCGCCAAAAGTGATGTGGGCCTCGTTTGGGTAAGTGAGTACATCAACTTCCCGAGGTCGTAACTTTTGCATACGATCTCCATTTTAGGTGTGTGATAGCTCGTTGGAAAGGTATCATCGAGGAGATTCATTTGGGGGGCTCAATCATGCCTTCGGATATCATTGAGAATATTGATCTCGAAAAACCTTCATTTAGGCCCTCAAAATGACCCAGGAAGTTAAAACCTGCTAAAAATAGTAAACTCTCAAAATTGCCAGAAAACTATTTTGAGCCAGTCGAAAAAGGTGGGTGGCCACCGATATCCAACTAGATCAAACTCGGTGGAAAAATATTTAAGCCATTGTATACTCTATATTCATTCCAACAATACAAATTTATAATGCATGGATGTACACCACCTCATAAACTAGTTTTACTCACATCGACATCTCATCAAGAGATAAGGCTAGGAGGAAGAAAAATAGGATCTAATACACACTTAGGATAAAAACTATATCCTATAATGTGAAATACATAAAAGTGGTGTAGGAATTCATGATTGTATAAGGAGTCACAGGCTAACAATCCCCCCCTCAATAACAATTTTGAACCATTTTACCGAAAAGGCAATAATAAATAGTGCATAAATTGGTATCATCTCCAAGTCTTCAATCATAAACTCCTAGGTTGAGTATCAATGAAGATTTTCTTGAAAAATTGCCAAATCTGGATGTTGAAAACTCATAGAATCTGGAAAATACCATTGTGTAAACATGTGAGCGAGAATGCCTGTAATTGTTCACTGACGTGAACTTTAATATCTGATGAGAGAGAATCAACGGTAAGCATGTCACATCCCTTAAAATGCTTGAAAACACAATCAAGTTCCAAACAATAATGTAGATGGATATAACTATCCTTTTCTAGGTCAAATGATCATCCAAAATGACCACAAAACTGCTCTCATAAAATGACACACAATCAGTGTCAATCAACATCCAAATATTGAATATTGTGTATGATCTAATTGCAAGATATTGAACCATAATTCTACCAAATAACCATGGAGTAGTGAACCAGGTGTCCTTTTAGAAATTTTCTGAAATCGTGAATCAATCATGTCGACAAAAACTCAATCACATCAACCGATTTCACATAAAAATACAAGTGGCAAAGACCTCAAAGTTCCCAAATTGGTATTTTATCACAAGTGATGAAATATTTGCAACACTCTTGTTGTTATTGTTGTTTCCCATTTCATGTTTTAGAATTGCATTATCAATGAGTATTAATAATGGAAACTCATCCACCTTGAATATATTCACGTGAAATATTTAGAATTACATTATCAAGGAATATTGATAATGCCAATGTCAACATTGCATGAATAATTTTTCCATCTACAGTTGTTGAAGTCCATGGAGCCTACAAGAGTGTTTCACCCATTCCTTGGTGAGGAAATTGACAATGATGAGCTTTCTTTGAAGGGAAATCATAGCTACCTCCTCAAGTTCAAAGAGTATTCTCTCCATTTTGTTTGGATAAGAGTGGTAAATATTCATATAGATGCTAGTGGGATTAAACTTAAATCAGGGAAGAGGCTTATGGCCACCTAGGGAGAGTTTCAAATTGATATGGAAGTTGTTAAAGAAAAATTACTTGAGCACAATGGATCTATATGCAAAAAGAATCATGAGAATGGATTCATTAACAAGAAAGTAGTCAAGGTGTTTTCAAATGTGTTAAGAGAAATTTCTCTTAGTTTTGTAGGTTGGATCCATTTTGAGGGGCTCAACATCCACTAGGTGGTGCAAATCAAAGATATTAAAAAAATAATCATCCAATGAGTTTTCCCTTTCCATATCCCCCTAGATTTCATTAAGGTGGGATGAAAAATTTAGATCACCACCTAGTATGATATGGGGAATTTTTAGGGATTTGAAGTCAGCTAGATTGAACCAAAATCCCTTTCAATTACATGAGGGGGTGTAAAGGTTGAGGTGTTCTACTTCATAGTTTAGTGCATTGAAAAAAGGGGTAGCGATGAAATGAGAATGAGATATTATATATGTGTGAAGAGAAATGTAAGATTCCATCCAAGGGATAAACCCCTAAACTTCCCCTTGGAACTCATAGTTAGGAAAGTCCAATCAGACAAGAATTTCTTCAAATATCTAGTCACTTCCAGATTTAAGAACATGGTTTCTTGAAGCATAATTACGCATGGTTATTGTTTTTGGACGAACTTTCAAATGGATCATTTCTTCGAGGCCATCCCCAAGCCTCTCAAATGTGAGATATCACTATCATTTGGAAACTCTCCTAGGGGATTCTTTGCTAAGGGCCCCAACTATTATGAGTTGTTTACCTATTATAACTTCCTTATATACCTTCAATTTTGGATGTGTGAAATTTGTTTTCCTTCCTTTGGGCACATGGGAGTATGGTATTCCATCACCTCCAAACCACTATGTTGGTTGGAAACCTCTATATCCCTTGACTTAGTAATGTACGTTATGGATGAATGAGAATATGTTAAGGAACCACTAGTTCCCTCTAGTTGACATGGGAATGGAATTGATTATGCCTCTACAGCATCAAATTCTTTAGTAATTTGTGAAAGAGTCTGGGAGACATATGTATCCTACTCAAGGCTATTCTTCTACTAAGGTGGAGTATTAATGGAAGGGAAAGGGTTTATGTTTGAATTATTTTTTAGTCTATGATCCATCCTTACAACTATTAAATGCACTCCTGAAGCTTCTTATTAACTTCCAATATCTTTGCATCAAGATGTGCCTAACATCTATTGAGCTTGACCAATATCTTCTCCAAGTTATCCAATTTCCTTTTTCCTTTATGAGATTGTACAAGGATTTTACCCAAAATTATATGGGACTCATAACTATGTGCGTTCCACACCCTCACCCCCAAATTTGTTCTACTTATTGAGTGGGAAAGTGATTTTCATATGGTGATGAGAGTGAAAAATTCAAGCACCAGAAGGGTACATTATTATAATATAAGGTCTACATGAAGTGATGCCCACAAACCTCTATTATGATGATGTGTGGGATGCCTTGGGAGATGTCCACCTCAACACAATTCTCCCCAACTGATGTGTTTTTCTTCTATGTTGTCTTAGGGTTAGTGTTTAGGTAAGTCTCCAAAGAATACCCAATAATTTTGAAAATGTTGGGTTCCCAAAATTATAGAGGTAGAAAAGGCATTTTAACCCATAACACCATGATATGAATTTGTTCTCTAAATGGATCAAACTTGTCATGCCATCTAAATATGATGAGGGTCATGTTCCCCAAAACCATGGCCCACCCATCACAATGTGTTGCCTATCATCCACCAAGTTCAAAATGAAAGTGTTATACCCCCTTGCTCCCATTTATAAGAGGGGTCTAACCTAAGACATGCTCCTAGGTTATCTTTGCCCCATTTTTTAGCTCTGTCTCTTGAAAATTCCATTCATGGAAATGGTCTATGATATCCCTCTTTCTATATAAAGTTGCATTTTCCTAGAAAAGGTTGGGGTGTATGACCGTTTTCATGTCTTCTTTTCATTTTTGTTAACACATCATGCCTTTCATTTTCAAGATCATCTTATTCGGGTTTGTACAAGGATCATATCAAATATAAGAGGTTGAATGGTGGTTTCTCTAGGCGTAGAAGTTAGTGGGCTTGGTGGATGGTGGGTAGGGTCCAAGGGAAGAGGAGTAGGTGTGATTGCATATATGGGAGGTTGTGTCTAGGGGATCAAGTTCGGATATGTTTTGGTGCAAGATGGTCCATCAGAAACGTGTAGGGAAGTGATGAGGTCACATCCCAAACAATGAATTTTGAAAGTCATCGATGAAGGTAGGTTAGTTTGTCCTTATGAAGTCAAGTAGTAGGAGCAGGGAAAATTAATAAGATGTGTAATGAGTCCAAGTTCCTCCAATGAAGGACCATCAACTCATGAGTGTACATGGTGTGAGAACTTGCCTAGTTTAATTGATTGATGTGTATTGTGCCTCGTGTTTCCATGGTAAACCTAGGGTTGTCACCTTTTTCTTCTAGTCATAGCTCCATCCTCGTCATATTATTGCCACACACACACACACTTAGAAACATATAAATATTGAACATAAACAAATCAAATCCATAAACAACCCATGTATTATGATGTTTAAAATACACAATGTAAAAAAGAAAAGTTAATAAATAATACCTAACATTAATTAATATATATACATAAACACTTCAATGTGGATTCATATTAATTTGTGATCTTTTAAGTACCAAAGTATTTGCATCTCAATTTATTTTGGATCTCTTTCTATGCTTACTAGATCGAGAGTTAAGATGGATCTATGTAGGTAATAAGAAAACTCATAAATTCAAATATATTCATAAGGCCAATGGACTAAAATTTGTTCTCCAAATTTTATGGGAGGTTTAGGGTTATTATGGCACCCTTTACTAATTTCCGAAAGTAAGGAAAGAGTGTGTGATTTTATCAAAACTCTTAATTAGATTTGACACTTATATTTTTGTAAACATGTTCTTTGAGGGCTAGTCATGTCTATTAAAGCTAATAAGTGATATATCATCAAAGATAGTTTTAGAATTATTCTTCAACTTAAAGTAATCCAAACAAGAACTAGTACAATTATCACTTTAACTTGCATATACAAGCATTCAAATTTACACATCCATTCTTAGACAAATTCATGACAAGAACTCTCAAGAATTCATGACAAATTCTTAGAGAATATTGTAGTGAATTGTTTCCCACTGCTCCACTTGATAACACCACCTCAAGCATAAAATATAGAGCCAATGGCGGTTGAATTTCTATTTTCCAGAGTGCTTGTTCTCTTTTTGTCTCTCAGAATCTCTGAGCGATGAATTCAACTTCTAACTTCCCATCACAGTCGAGCAATCTTTTCTGTTCGACTTAACGTCAAAACTTAGTTTACGTACACATCTTTTACACATGAAGATGCGTGACGGATCTCATCGCTTTATCAATTTGAAAGAGAGAAATTCTCAGTTGAAAACTGGAAAAACCAAAAGCAATGCGCGTCCTCCAACTAAGCGACCCGAGCTGTGTATAATAAATGAAATATCATACAATTTTTTTTTTTCAGATTTCAGATTGAAAAAATGTAAGTAGATTTCAGATAGAAAAAATGAAATGTAAGTAGATTCAGATTAGAAGATGGAAGCCAAAATTGAGTAACATCACCCATAGCAACAAATTTAAGATTAATATTATCAGACAAAATAGCTTTAAAATATGTGACATTATTGGATATTGTTTTAGGTTCTAACTATTAAAAAAAACAAATAGGAGGATTTAACCATTTGTCCTTTGTGCAGAGGTTTGATAAATTTAGGTTTAAACTATAAAATATTGAAAATTAACAATTATGATATTAGAGTAAGGTAATGGGATTGATGTTGATAATTAATGATTAGAATGCTAATCTTTCACAATGGGAGTCGTCAATATCATTCATATATATGAGGAAAATCAACACTTCAAGTTATAATTTTTGCTCATTTTTTTTATTATAAATATGAATGTCTTTTGAAGTAATCCCACATTTTGATATGATGGGAATTATGTCCGTATGGAGTACACTTTCATGGTTGACCACTTTTAATACATATTTAATATTTTTATTAATTCTCATTTTTTTTTGATTAAAAGAACGGGTCAAATATATTTATGTGTGTTTTGGAATTACTTATATGACATAAATATTTTTTTATAAAAAGAATTTACTATCTCATATTGGTTGAGAGAATTGGTTTGTGATAACATATCTGCTTCAATATGATTAAATAATATTAAAAATTTAAGTCATTTCATGTATTCACCATATTAGAAATGAATGTTTATGTGCAATTTGAGATTGAGATAATTATATATGTAATATGTATTTACCATATTGGTTTTGCAGTGATTAGATTGAGATGCTTGTTCTTTTCCCTATTACTTGGCCAAAAAGGCTTTAATCCATTTTGTACTTTATATTCATTACAATGATACAAATTTCTAGTACATGGATGTAACCACCTCATAAATTAGATTTAGTCTCACGCTGACACCTCATCCAATTAGGATAAAAAATATATCCTATAATGTGAAATACATAAAGGTGATGTAGGAATTAATGATTGAATAAGGAGTCATAGGCTAACAATCCCCCCCTCAATCATAATTTCAAACAATTATACCATCAAGACAATAAGAAATAATGCATAAATTGGTATTATCTCCAAGTCTTCAATCTGAAACTCCTAGGCTCAACCTCGATGAAGATCTTCCTGAAAAAATCACCAAATTTGGATGTTGAAAAATCATAGAATCTAGAAAATACCAATTTTTAAACATGTGACCCAAAATGCTTGTAATTGTTCACTAACATGAACTCCAATATCCGATGAGAGCGATAATGAGAAGTGAATCAACTACAAGTCTAACACATCCCTAAAAATGCTTGACAACCCAATCAAATGCTATGAAATAATGAAAATGGATTTAGCTATCCTCTGCTAGGTCAAATGACCATCCAAGTGAAAAAAATGTCCACAAAAATGCTCTAAGAAAATGGTACACAATTAGTGTTAATCAACATCCCAATCTTGAATATTATGTATGATCCAACTACAATATATTGAACCATAATTCTACAAATAACCATAGATTAGTAAAAAAGTGCCCTACTAGAACTGACTAAATCCTTAATCAATCATGTCAAGGAAAACTTGATCACAACAATTTGCATGTTGCATAAGAAAAAAGTGGTAGAAACCTTGAAGTGCCCAATTTGGCATTTTATCACAAGTGATGAAATCTTTGCGATGATCTTGTTGTTGTTGTTGTTTCCCATTTGTCATTTTAGAACTGCATTATAAAGGAATATTAACAATGGAAATCCAACCACCTCGAATAGATTCATGTGAAATATTTAGAAGTGCATTATCAATTAAGGAATATTAATGATATCAATGTTAACATTGCATGAATATTTTTCCATCTATAATTGTTGAAGTCCATGGAGTCTATGGGAGTCTTTCACCCATTCCTTGGTGAGGGACTTGGCAGCAATGAGGTTTTTTTGAAGGGAAATCATAGTTACCTCCTCAATATCCAAAGGTCTCCATTTCGTTTGGATGAGAGTGGTATAATATTTGTATATATTTTCTAGTGTGATTAAGGTTAAATGGGGGAAGAGGCTTCTGGCCACCTAGGGAGAGATGCAACTTGATATGGAAGTTCTTAGAGCAAGTGTCCTTGATCATAATGGATATATATGCATAGAGAGTCACGAGAACACAAGGGATTCATTAAAAATAAAGTAGTCAAGGTGTTTTGAGATGTGTTAAGGGTAATCTCTCTTAATTGTTTAAGTTGGCTCCATTTTGAGGGGCTCAACATCCACTAGGTGGTGCAATTCTAGGATATATAAAAAATAATCAACCATCAAGTTTGACCTTACCATATCCCCTCATATTTCATTAAGGTGGACTGCAAAATCTAGATCTCCATGTAGTGTGATATGGGGCATGTTTAGGTTAGTCGAAATCAACTAGATCAAACCAAAATCCTTTTTAGTTACGTGAGGGGTGTAAAGGTTGGGGAGTTCTAATTCATAATTTAGTGCATTGAAAAAAAGTGTAGAAAGGATATGAGAATGAGAGATTATTGATGTGTGTAGAGTAATAGTAGGATTCCATCCAAGGGATAAACCCCTAAACTTTCCCTTGGAGCTCATAGTTAGGAAAGTGCAATCTTGAAAGCATTTATTTAGATATCAAGTTCCTTCCAGATTTAAGCACACGGTTTCATGAAGCATAATTACACCTGGATTTTGTTTCTGGATGAGCCTTCTGAGGGATCATTACTTCGAGGCCATCCCAAGCCTCTCAAATGTGAGATATCACTATAATTTGGAAATCATCTTAGGGGATTCTTTGTTAAGGGCCCCAACTCTTATGAGTTGTCTACCTATTATAAATCTGCTATCCACCTTCTATTTTGGATGTGTGAATTTTTTTTTATTTCCTTTGGTCACCATGGTCTTTTGGTACGTCATCACCTCCAAATCATTAGATTGGTTGGAAGACTCTCTATCTTATGACTTAGTAATGTACCTTCTCGATTTTAAGGAACCATTAGTTCCCTCCAGTTGAGGTGGGGATGGGATTGATTCCACCTCTATAGCCTCAAATTATTTGGTTATTTGTGAATGATTATGGGATACCTCTATATCCTTCTCAAGGATGGTCTTCTGCTAAGATGGGGAATTAATGGAGTGGAAAGAATTTATGCTCTTATTTTTTAGTCTATATTCATCCTTTCAACTCGTAAATGCACTCCTGAAGCTTCTTATCAACTTTCAATATCTTTGCATCATTTTTTGCCTAAAATTTGTTGAGATTGACCGATCCCTTCTCCAAAT
Source organism: Picea engelmannii (assembly GCA_009831015.1). Taxonomy (NCBI): domain Eukaryota; kingdom Viridiplantae; phylum Streptophyta; class Pinopsida; order Pinales; family Pinaceae; genus Picea; species Picea engelmannii. Next base: position 653,754 of record ML782609.1, read on the forward strand.
CATTGACTTTCCTTTTTTCTTTCTGATATTATACAATGGTTTTACCCCAAAGACCAGGGTACTCATAACCAAGTGTGTTACAACCCCTCACCCCCAAATGTTTTCTTCTTGTTCGTTGTGGAGCTTGATTATCTTTCGGATTCAGAGGTCTTGTGTTTTTCAGCCGTGTTTATACCCCATGAAGACTTTACACCCCAAAAGTATGTACACTCTTCCACGCGGGGGAGTGTAGAGGGAGGCTACCCCCTCTGCAGGGTCCAGGGGCAGTGTCCCCCAATGAGGGTTTGGGGGCGAAGCCCTCGATGGAAAATTTGTTTTGTAAATGTATATTGTAATTTCATTGTAAATCTGGACCGTTCATTATAAGGTTGCAGATCTAACGGTAGAAATTATGTTAGGTTTTTTTCCCTAGAAGGCAACCCTCTGTTATGAGGGAAATGTATTGCGGCTATGCATTATGGTGAGTATTGTATTCTGAGAGAGGAGACTATCAGAGAAAGAAGAGGAAGTTACATCAGGTTTGTTGTAGGTTGTATCCCTTCATTTGCTGGATAATAATAAAGAAAGGACTTGGAAATTTCTCTGGTGGATGTAGCCCACACTAGGTGAACCACGTAAATCTGTGTCTCTATTGTATTGTGTATCTTCTGTGTTTTGTTTCCACATTTGTTTTATTTTATTTCTCCATGGTCTTGTTTTTCTAACAACTGGTATCAGAGCCAAAGGTAACTCGCAGGAAAAGAGGGTTCCTGGTTCGAGTGGGAGCAATGTCGGAAGATGGAAAGTTTAGGGTCGAGAAATTTAACGGACAAAACTACCAGTTATGGAAGATGCAGATGGAAGATTATTTATATAGAAGAATATATTCCTACCATTGGGCAGATTAGCAAAGAAGCTGACGGGCATGAAGAACAAAGAATGGGAGATTCTTGACAGAAAGGCTCTAGGAACAATACAGCTGATCTTGGTAGCATCGGTGGCTTTCAATATTTCGAAAGAAAAGACAATGAAGGATCTGATGGATGTGTTGGATAAACTGTATGAAAACCCTTGATGTTCAATAAGGTATTTCTAATGAGGAAATTATTTAATATGAAGATGTCAAAAGGTGGGTCTGTTGCAGATCATTTAAATGAATTTAATATGGTCACTAATCAACTAAGTTAAAGTGGACTTTGATGATGAGGTTAGGGCTCTTCTAATCTTGTACTCATTTCTAGAAAGCTGGAACAGCTTGGTCATGGTTGTAAGTAACTCTGTCTCTAGTTCAAATACTTTAAAATTTGATGATGTTGTTGGTGTTATCCTTAGTGAGGAAATGCGATGGAAAATCACAGGTGAGACATCAGGTAATGCATTGAACATGGAGAATAGGGGAAGACAAAAGGATAGAAGAAAGGGCTCAGGGAACCGCGAGAATTCTAGGAAGGGCAGATCCAAATCCAGACTTGGAAGGATAGAGTGTTGGAATTGTGGGAAGAAAGGACATCTGAAGAAAGACTGCAGAGCTCCAAAGAAACAAAGAGATGGACAACAGGAGAGAAATCAAGAAGAAAATGTAACAAGTGATGTGTTACAAGATGCTTTGATTCTTTCTGTAGATAATATTTCTGAGTCTTGGGTAGTAGATTTAGGGGCTTCATTTCATGCCACACCCCATAGGAAATTTTTTCTAGATTATGTTCAAGGTGATTTTGGACAGGTTCAT
>ML782609.1:662414-673643 GCA_009831015.1 Picea engelmannii
ACTTTCAGGTGTCTTCTCTGTTACGAAATTTTTCAATACTTCCATGATCTCCCCTTTTAAACCATCTATCTTAGTATCCAACTTAGCTTCCATTGAATCCATCTTAGTATCCAACTTAGCTTCCATTGAATCCATCTTAGCTTTCATTGAATCCATATTATTTTGTAGTTCATTTATGTCCCTACGCATTTCTTCACCTTCATCAAGAGTCCAAGTAGGATTTTTTGGAGGCTTATTTGGTGTAGAAGTTCCCTTTTTGGGTGGCATGTTGGCCAAGTATCACTTTTGAACCTTGATTTTGAAGTGGTTCTGCTAGACAGTATTTCTTCTATTGTATCTCCCAAATTTTGGCCCTTCTAGGTATGAAACTTTCTCTTATGTATTTCTATGATATTTCTTCTCTGCAATGCCACAGGTCTGATCAAAATTGGATGTGCCAAGTGGAATTTATGGTAACTTCCCCACAACTTGTCGATTTTTGGCCTTTCTAGGAGATCTCACTTGTATAGTGTGCCCCGCACAAAATAATTGATATAAAATTCTGAAACTCGCACAAAAAATACTACAGACTGTCCAAGATCCAATGCAACTAGTCCCATGCAATTTGGATACTCTAGGAAGAAGTTATGATTGTTTTACCTGGAACACCTTCTTGAGACTAGTCAATAAGACTAGTCAGATACCCTATCTTACATAGGGTGTATCTACAAATTTAAGACGACCCAGAATATTAACTTTTTACCACATATACATTACTAATTTTTGTAAATGGCCTCCATAGTTCTAGGTCTGAAACATTACATAAAAAAATTTATAGCAAAAATTCCTCAATGACTCATTTCAGGATGATTCCAGAACCCTATCTTGTACAGGATTTATCTCCGAAAGTATAAGGCCTCAGGAGATAAATTTTGAATCCAACGTACCATGATCTGTCTACTAAATATCCTCCAAGTCATTCCTTATGAAATGTTGTATAAAAAAAGTTATAGTGAAAATTCCACGGTGTTTCAGATGTAGCAGCGAAACCCTAAGACCTTGAGCTCTGATACCATATGTTAAGAACCAAACATCAATATAGCATAGAAAAACCTCAGGAAAAGTACTCAATGCCTTGAAAAAGAGATAATTTCAGCTAATAAGCCTCTTCAAGGGGGAAACCTCCTTTTACCCCACTTAAATGTTCAAGTACAAGATGATTCAAAATGAAAATGTCTCCTTGGTATATATAGGAGACTAGGAGGTATAATTACAACTAATGGCATAAAGCCGACATAAATAAAATAACATTACTAATCTAATATGCCCCAATTAAGGGGTAATAAATAACATTACTAATCTAATATTCCCCAATTAAGGGGTAATGAGCCAATATTAGGGCTTAACATCCAATTCATTTGCGATGAAGGATTTAGGTGCTGCAAAGAAAATCCTTGGCATGAGAATAACAAGAGACAGAAAAAATCGCAAATTGACATTGTCTCAAGGTGAGTACACACCAATTAGTACACCTTTGGCCAGCCATTTCAAATTAACTAAGGAAATGTGTCCCAAGACACAAGAGGATATAGAATACATGTCCAAGGTCCCTTATTCATTAGCAGTTGGCAACTTGATGTATGCAACAATTTGCACAAGATCATATATTGCACATGCAGTGGGAGTTGTGAGGAGGTATATGAACAATCTAGGTAAAGAACATTGGGAGGTAGTAAAGTGGATTCTCAGGTATTTGAGAAGTATTTCTACTCATGCATTATGTTTTGGAGGTTCAGACACTTTTCTATAGGGATATGTTGATTCAGATATGGAAGGTGATAAAGACAGCAGGAGGAGCACCACAGGGTATGTTTTTACTATAGGTGGAACAACAGTAAGTTAGATTTTGAAACTGCAAAAGGTTGTTGCACATTCAAAAATAGAGGCAGAGTATGTTGTTTCTACAGGGGCTAGTAAAGAGATGATTTGATTACAGAGTTTTATGGAGGAATTGGGAAAGAAGGAGGAGAATAGCAGGTTGTACTATGACAGTGAGAGTGCAATTCATCTTGCAAATAACTCATCCTTCCATTCAAAGACTAAGCATATACAATTGAGGTACCACTTCATATGATCTGCCTTGGAAGATGGACATTTGAAGTTGGAAAAGATACACACTAGCCAGAATCCTGCAGACATGTTAACAAAGAGAGTAACCAGAGAGAAACTGAGTTCCTTCTGTGTTTCAGTTGGTATTCAAGAATGAATATGAAGATGAGAAATTTTCCAAGTCCAAGAAGGTTCTGATTCGAGCATATACAGCAGTGGGGTACCCTCTCTGTGGAGTCCGGGGGGGCTATCCCCCTGGCTGGGGAGTTCGGGGGTGAAGCCCCCAAAGGAAAAAATTGCCTTGTAAATGTATTTTGTAATTTCATTGTAAATCTTGACCATTCATTATAAGGTCGCAGATCTAACGGTAGAAATTATGTTAGGGTATTTTTCCCTAGAAGGCAACCCTCTGTTATGAGGGAAATGTATTGTGGCTATGCATTATGGTGAGTATTGTATTCTGAGAGAGGAGACTGTGAGAGAAAGAACAGGAAGTTACAATGGGTTTTTTGTAGGTTGTATCCCTTCATTTGTTGGATAATAATAAAACAAGGACCTCACAATTTCTCTGGTGGACGTAGCCCACACTAGGTGAACCACGTAAATCTGTGTCTCTATTGTATTGTGTATCTTTTTTGTTTTGTTTCCGCATTTGTTTTATTTTATTTCTCCACGGTCATGGTTTTCTAACACTTCTTATTGAGTGGGAAATTGATTTTCATATGATCATGAAAGAGAAAAAAGTGAGCACCAAAAGGGAACATTCTTATAATATAAGGTCTACATGAAGTGACGTTCACAAACCTTTATCATGATGATGTTTGGGAGGCCCTAGTGGATGTCCACCACTACAAAAATATCTCCAATTGATGTTTCTTCTTTTATGTTTTCTTAGGATTAGTGTTTAGGTGACTCCCAAGAGAATACCCAATAATTTTGAAGATATTGGGTTCCAAGAATTAGAGGGGTAGTCAAGGAATTTTAACCCATAACACAATTATATGAATGTGTTCTCTAATTGGGTCAAACTTGGCATGCCATATAAATATGTTGAGGTTCATGTTCCCCCAAAACCATGTTCCTCCCATCACAATCTATTTCCTCCACCAAGTTGAAATGAAAGTGTTATACCCCATTGCTCCCATATATAAGAGGGGTATAACCCAAGAGATGCTCCTAGGTTCTCTTTGCCCCTTTTTTTCTCTATCTCTTGAAAATTTCATGCGTGGAAATGGTCTATGATATCCCTCTCCATATATAAAATATCCTTTTCTATAATAGGGTTGGGTGTATAACCGCCTTCATGTATTATTTTCATTTTTTTAACACATGACACCTTTCATTTTCGAGGTCATATCCTTGTTGGAGCTTTATGGGATGACCCGGCTTCTACTACCTTTAATACATCTTTAATATTTCTATCAATTGTAAAAAAAAATTAGATACAAAAATAGGTCAAATACACCTATGTGTGTCTTGGAATTGCTTATATAACATAAATACCTAGATATAAAAAGAACTTACTATCCCACATTGGTTGAGAGTATTGGTTTGTGATAACATGTAGGCTCCAATATGATTAAATCATATTAAAAATCTATGTCATTTCATGTATTCACCATATTAGGATTTGCAGTGGTTAGATTGAGATGCTTGTCCTTTTCCCTGTATTAATGGCTAGATCAGTTGCAACAAGCAAAGAAAATTACTTGAATAGATCAAAGAAGAAGACACTTGGAAACTACCTTCAAGATGAAGTAAGGTCATTACAAGTGGTTAATAATGTCTTTTTGTTTGAAGTAATGCACCAACTACTTGTTAATAAATAAAACACAAGCAAAACACAATAACTTGGCTGGTGCAGACCCCCCTTCTCCCCAAAGGGCTGCATGACCTCCTAGTCTTAGGATCTTCAAGAAAATATCTAAGCTAAAGCAGCTCCTTGATATCCTGCTGAAACCTACAAGAAAAATCCATGGGTCTTTGAAAAATTTCTCCCGTGTGAACTAGTGTTAGGCGCAATCCTTTTTCCATGTGACCACGCCTTGTGACCACACGCCTATCCTCAAAAGGTGTTTCACGATTTCACGTGTCGGGTAATCGTATGTGATTCAACCCCCGACTCTCCAATTTTCGAAACCTCGATAGGGGCCTAGCACATGCTAGCTCCTCCCTTATCTTCCATCCATATGACCCCCAACTATGACCCGGGGCCAATCAACCAAGTTCTTCATGATTTCGCGTTTCGTGAAGTTATCTTGCTTGTCCTTCCAAAACCTGAACTTCCGAGTTCTACTCGCCAGATCAACGATCCACAATCCCTGTGATCTGACGGTCTTGTTTTCCCCTTCACGTTTCGTGAAGTTGGAGGACCACTCACCTCACTTCTCCCAATATCTAAACTCCCGATATCTCCTTCCCTCGAAATGAATCAACGATCCAGATCTCTCCTCTATCCACCGGCTCTGATCAAATCACGAATTCGAATTTCACGAATCCTCACAACTCTGCCCTTTGACCTTTCCACTCTATGAGTCAGTGAAATGATGATCTCTCACCATGTTTCCTACCTCAATCGAACGGCCACGATTGTTTCACGACTTTGAATTTCGCAAATTTCACTCTACTCTTTGCAAACCTTCTAGTTTGTGAAATTCCAAAAGATCTTCGTGGTTAATTAGTGCGCAAATTCTCCCAGATCTAACGGGTTGAAAGATTTCGCCTCCTCCTGTATAAACCTTAACCCTCGATCTTATCCAGTCTTCAAAATTCTTTTCTGAAGGATTTCTCCTGCTTAATCCTCTGTACTTATTCTTTCTTCAAACTTTCAATTTATGCGCTCCACCTTTGAACACTTCAACTCTTCAAAACTTAGAAATTTTTCTAAGTATTTTCTCTAAAGGATTAAAATAACTACTCCTCCTGAGCTTCTGGCAAATGAAATTAAACCTCAGCCCTAGCACACACTTGCACTCTGCGTGTTTTTCAAAAGACTTTCTGATGCCCTCCTGGCATAATCTGCGCTCAACTTCTTGAGCTTTCAAACTTTAAAATAAGTTTTCTTCTACGCACATTCCTTGCACTCAATATGGACACTCTCCATATGAAAGTCCCTCGCTATCTCTTCTGAACTTTGAGTCAAAAAAGACTCCCTCACACGCACTCCTTGCGCTCTGGATGCACTCCTTGCATAAATTACAGAAGAGAAGCAATTGAAACTTATTCAATTATTCATTCATTCACTATGAACATCATACATTCACAGAATACATAATTAACAGTCAATCAATATCACCACTGTACAATTTTGGTAATTTTTCTCTATTCTATTCATTTCAAATAAAAACCATAATTACAATCGCTATCTCCTACAAACACAAAAACAATGAAAAACTTTTCTAAGGACCCAAAGCCTCCTCACTCTTATTCCTCCTATCTAAAACTATCACTTCCTACTCTAGCGGTTACCTACTCAATTAAATGAAACCTAATGACTAATCAGGGAAATTATCCTACGCCTGTAATATTTTACAGTCATGTAAGAATTTACAATCGTTCCTTCATTTCAAATGGTGGCTCAACTTCACATACTCTAAATTAATTAACAAGAAAATCAAAAAGATCTCCACACCTCTACCATGCTGGTTAAGGTCGGTTTTGGCTCCTTCAATGCATTGAGGTGTCGACTTCACTTCCACCTCCGCTTCCTTTTGATGTGATAGCGATGTTCCTACATCTTACTCCTCTGGCCAAAATATTCATGGACTCCTGTACATGAGCTCTTGCACTGTTTTTCCATGCTTAAAAATATCAGGTTCAGTTACCCAACTTGAATCTTCCACAAGGTGATCATTCCACTTCACTAAATATTCAGGATACATCTTTCTTCTCGTTTTCCTTCCAACTCTCTGTTCTAAAATTTTCTCCATCTGAGTTTTTTCTATTCTAGGAATCTGTTCTTCCCACTAAATCTCTTCCTGATCATCCAATTCTCCTGTGTCATCTCTGTTATAAGGATACAAATCTACAATGTTGAATATCGGTGATATCCCAACATTGTCTGGCAACTCTATCTCATAATAATTTGCTACAAATTTTCTAAAGATCTTGCATGGTTCTATCTTTTTCATATTCAACTTATTATATGTTCCTTTGGGAAACCTTTCCTTTCTCAAATGAGCTAAAACTTCATCTCCCACTTCAAATTGAACTTCCCTTCTTTTCTGATAAACTCTTTCCTTATACTTTTGATTACTATCCTGTATCTGCCTCTTAACTTGATCATGAAGTCTTTGCACTTCTATAGAAAAATCTTCTGCTCCAATGCTCCTAAATTCATCTTGTTTCAATTCTCTCAATTATGCAACCCCTCTCGGTTGTCTTCCATATACTATCTCGAATGGAACTTTTCCAGTTCTTCTATTAACTGAATTGTTAAATGAAAATTATGTATGTGCCAGAATCTGATCCCACTAACAACCTTGTTCAGTGACTAAACTCCTTAACAAATTTCGTAGACTTGTTTTCACCACTTTAGTCTATCCGTCCGTCTGAGGGTGATATGTTGAACTAAAATATAGTTTAGTTCCCAGCCTCTTCCATAGAGTCCTCCAAAAGTGTCCTACAAACTTAGTGTCCCTATTTGAAACTATGCTTCTGGGAAATCCATGTAATCTCACAACTTCTCTGAAAAACAAATTGGCTATGTGTGTAGCATCATTTGTTTTCTGGCAGGGTATGAAATGTGTCATCTTGGAAAATCTATCTACCACGAAAAATATGGAATCACTTCAAATACAAAATCCATACTAATTGCATCCCAATGCCTTTCTGGAATAGGCAATGGTTGATACAAACCAGTGTTTTGTCTCTTCCCTTTTGCATGTTGACAAATATTGCATCGGTCTACAAATTTCTTCACATCTTCCCTCATAGATGGCCAATAATACAAACTACTCAATTGTGCAAATGTTTTGTCATGACCAAAGTGTCTGACTAGGCCTCCACTATTTTTTTCTTTCAACAAATTATCTCTCATTGAACATCTTGTTATGCACAATTGGCTTCCTTAAAAAAAAAAATCCATCCTGGGTCAAATATTCTGACCATGAGTTGTTATCCCTCAACAAAGGATTTTAATATTCTTTGTAAGCCTCCTTAAAATCTGAATTTTCCTGATACATTTCTTTAGGGTGCTCAAACCCTAAGGTCTTGACTTGAAATTCTTGTACAACCAAACTTCTCCTGCTAAAAGCATCTGCAACTTTATTAGCACTTCCATAAATATGTTTAATGAAAAAAGTAAAATTATGCATGAATTCTACCCACTTAGCATTCTCTGATTCAACTTCTCTTGCCTAGTAATAAATTACACAGCTTGATTATCACTATACAAGACAAACTCCTTTGGAATTAAATAATGTCTCCATTTATTCAAAGCTTGAATCACTACATAAAATTCCTTGTCATATGTAGAATATTTCACCTTAGCGTCATTCAACTTATCACTGAAATAAGCAACTGGCCTATTATCTTGACTCAAAACTGCTCCAATGTCTATTCCACTTGCATCACATCTTACCCGGAATGTTTTTCCAAAATCTGGTAAAACCAAAACTGGTTGTTCTGTTATCTTCTTTTTCAACACTCTAAAGTTTTTCTTAGCCTCCTTTGTCCAATTAAAAGACTTTTGTTTCTTAGTCATAGTTTCCATCATGGGTGCACATATACCACTAAAATTTCTGATAAACTTTCTACAAAAACTTGCTAAACCATGGAAACTTCTCACCTCAAATTTTCTCCTGGGTGACGACCATTCTTTGATTGCTCTCACCTTTTTTGAATCCATCTTCAATTCATTTGAAGAGATCACAAAACCCAAATATATGAGCTATGTTTTCATAAAATAACTTTTCTTCAAGTTTATTAAGAACTTTTGTTGTTGCAATCTCCTCATCACTAATGTCAAGTGCTTTAAATGTTCCTCCTCTATTTTGCTGAAAACTAATATATCATCCAGATATACAATGACAAATTTACCTATAAAGTCCTTCAGTACTTCATTCATTAACCTCATAAATGTACTTGGATCATTTTTCAATCCAAATGGCATGACTAGCCATTCAAACAAACCTTCATTTGTCTTGAATGATGTCTTCCATTCATCTCCCTCTCTCATTCTTATCTGATGATATCAACTCTTCAAGTATAATTTTGAAAAATATCTTGCTCCACTCAAACAATCCATCAAGTCATCCATCCTGGGTAAAGTAAATTTATATCTAATGGTAATCTTGTTGATGTCTCTAGAATCTATACACATTCTCCATCCCCCATCCTTCTTTGGACTCAATACAGTTGGCACTATACATGGGCTTAGACTTTCCCTGACTAAACCTTTATCCAACAACTCCTGAACTTACTTCTTAAATTCTTCATTCTCTCGAGGTGTCAACCTATACGCTGCTTTATTTGGTAAACTGGCTCTTGGAATCAAGTCAATATGGTGACTAATACTCCTAATGGGTGGTAATGAATGCACTATTAAATTTGAAAGTTTTTACGATGAAGTAGAGACGAATTTTCGTCGGCATAGAGTCATTTTTGGGACCAAGATGATTTTTTTTTTTTCGGAATCCATTCATCGGTCTAGCGGCCACACATGGATCTTCGTCGGTCTAGCGACCGGGAAAAGAAGCCTATTTACAATAGGGAAAAGTTTGGCTAGTGACAAATGTTAGTCGGTCGAACGACTAATATTAGTCGCAAGAGTGACGAAGACAGCCCTGGAAAACTTAGTCAATAAACCACTATGAGTCGGTAGAACAATGAATATTAGTCACTAGAGCGATCAAACCATCAGTTAAAAAGGTCAAACGAAGGAGGATCAGTTAGTCACTAGAACGACCAAGTGACCTATTTTGCGACCAAATGGAAATACAAGCGACTAACACATTGGTCTCTCTAGCGACTAACATGTTGGTCGCTCTAGCAACTAACACGTCGGTGTTTGCGACCAATTGCCAATACTAGCAATGAACATGTTAGTCACTAGAGCGAACAATGTTGGGTTTTTTTTTTTTTTTTAATTATGCCATTCACACAGGAATAGAGCAGAGCAACGAGTGTGTGAGGAGAGGATGATTGTATGCCTAAGAAGGATATTGTAGTTCTTCCTTGAATAAGAAGAAGACCGATAATCATTGCCCGTGGTTTTTTCCCGATTTGGGTTTCCACATAAATCATTGTGTCAAGTGTATGAATGATGTGCTTGGTTTAATGTGTGTTTCATCTTGCTTATTTTATGCTCTCTTATATGCTATGTTTTGCTTCCGCTGACCAACAAAGGAAATGGTGTTTTTGGTGGACAACAAGCATCTGCATCTCTAATTCTGATTGTGTTCACTCTGAGAACTTTAAACAGACTTGTGATTATGGCTATGGTGTGGAATGCAGTGAATTAAACAATAGAAACTCAGGGTATGTTGCTCAACAACACAAAAAATATCCCACGGATTGCTCAGTTACACACAAAATTTCTTGGCTCTCGCACACAAATTTCAATCAGAAGTTCAATCATATTCAGAAACTCTAGTTGTATGTGGTCTCCTCAAATGGAATTGGTTTCTTTCACTTCGGTTTTGGCAGGAAGAAGTTAAAAACATCAAAGAATATTTCAAATTGTTGTTTTCATCTCGGACGGTGTGTTTTGCAGCCTTTAAGATCTTGAATTTTGAACAGTACCATCAAATTTAGTACCAAGGTGTTGTATCATTGTGTTAAAAGATGAAGAAAATGTGGACAATTGCTGCACATTAAAAGTGTTTTCCAGTAAGAAACTTGTTGTTGTAATAGGACATTGGAAGGGAAGGACAAATTTTTATGGTTTCACAAATATTATGTCACACACTCAAATCCAATTTGTCAAGAGGCATGGTTGGTTCATTACAGGGCGTCATTGAGGAGAAATGTCATCCAAGAGTGCCAAATCATAGTTGAACAACAATTATCATAATGTCAAACAACATCCAAGTGCTAGTCTAAAGGAGTGAAACAAATAATGCCAAGGGAGTCGGCTCATACAATTTCAATATTAAAACCACTAAAATTAGCAACCCACTGAGGGAATTCACAAATTCTTGGGCAATTTCAATTTTTAAATCAATTAAAGGATTGCAATTAAATTGAGAACACAAAATTTGCTCTTGAAGTCATTTTCAAGCGTAGATGTTGATGAGATTACCAAAATATTTTTTGGAGCCGACATTGACTGAAAAGGTAGATTGTATGGAAGGGCATTCTATTAAGGAAATCCCTATTGTGACATGGATTCAATGTTTTATAAATATGGCTATGGAGTGACTGATACTGATGGTATGAACCCTCTATCATTTCATCATCTAACAGGTCGATCTGTGCCACCAATTTTGAAGGAAACAACTACAATTAGAAATGAAGACAGTTACTTTTAGGTCAAAAACATAAATAATGGCTTTAATGCCTTCATCAATGTGATAAATGTTTAATCATATGTATTGATGATTTATTACTTGAATTAATTGTTGATCACTCCATAAACAATGTGTGAATAATGGTAACTAATAATGAGCAGTTATGGATGCAGAAGATTCACCAACCCTCCACCATAGTAACAAATCTAAAATAGATTTTCCACAAATGAGAAACGAGTGTGAATCATTGACCTATAATATCACTATGGGTATCAAAAATGTTGGCCAAATGCAGTAGCAAGGAAAGTGTTAAGAAATAGGCTATAGATTTCACAAAGTGTCGATTATTGTAGAAGTGAAAATCAACTGTGGAGTTCAAAAAAAAACACGGGAGGAACATTGAACATATGATAGCCTATAGATATGGATTTAATACAAAGTAATCCTAACATGTAGCATATATTCCAACAAACAATATGAATGGCATTATTTGACATACTCATTGGATACATCAATGCAATTACTATAGAGTTTGCTCAACAGTTGCCCAAAATGCCATCGTAATTTGAGGTTTTTAGGTTGGCACAACATTTTAAGATCTTGGAACATTAGAGACATTGGAGGATCATTGGCATTCCATATTACTTAATGAAGTTTCTCCAAAGGATGGATATAGAAGTCCAATCGAGAG
>ML782609.1:712038-723217 GCA_009831015.1 Picea engelmannii
TCATCAACATCTAACTTATTTAAGTGCAATAGTGTGTTACATACCACAAAAATGTGTTAGTCCCGGTGCATCGTGAATTGTCCATGTAAGAATCCCATGGAATTGAAATCCTCTTTGACCTATTGGTCTAGAGATGTCGTACACAGTGATTTCATCCCATAACTTTAACAGCTCATTGACAAGAGGCTCAATATATACATTCATATATTTCACTTGGTACTTACCTAAATGGTTAAAAAATACACATAATTACTACACCTTGTATACATATATGAAATTGTGCAATGAACAAGACAAATGAAATGTTAAACATTAAAAAAACAATATTGTTATAAAAATATACCTAGAATAATCATTGCCAACATTGTGTGCTCTCTCTTTATTGACATCCAAGGAGGAAGGTTATTATTTATAACAAAAATAGGCCAGACAGAGTAGATAGACCTGAGCTCACCAAATGGATTTACACCATCAGCTTCCAATGAAATCCTAACATTACAAGGTTCTTCTTTAAAAATTGGCCATCTTTCTTCGATGTGTTTATATAAAGAACCATCTGCAGGCATTCGAAGAACATCATATTCACTTGTATTCCGTGCATGGTAATCCATAAAATGTGTTATGTTCTGACATCTAAATAGTCACTGCAGGCATGGAATTATGGGAATATAAAGAATAACCTTGTGAGACACCTTTTTTGTTAACTGATCAGTTCGATATCTACTGATTTGACATTGTGGGCAATTCAATTCAGATGCATATTGTCCATAATATATTATGTGATCATTGGGGCATGCATCAATAGCCGATATTCCATTCCAATTTCTTTTAGAATTGCAGATAATTCTCGGTATGTGTGAGGTAACTTATTTGGTGATGGTAAGAAATATTCACCTATCAACCTACAACAACAATATACAAAAAAAAAAATCAATAATGAAAATTATATTAATCATTATAAATATTGCATCCTAAATTTAGACATCCATTGACACTGAAAATAAAATAAAATGAAAGTTGAAAATTGCATAAAACTGTAAAATTATGTGGCTTACCTTAGGATCTGTGTCATACATATGTTTGACAAACCATTTGATACCTTCAAGTTGACCAACAACATTACAACAGAGAGAACAATTTTTTTTGTGCCTTCATATATGGATTCAGTGGCATTTTGAAGGATAGGTTTATCAAAAATATATTCATCATCATTGTCCTCATCACTGTCATCATTATCATCCTGCAAGTTGTCCTCCTCCATGTTGACATCATCATCCATTGGAGCATTATAAATGTCTTGGATCAATCTATTTGTCCCATGATCATCAACTGTATTATTAATATCATCATTTTCCATATGAATAATGTGATCACCATTATCCACACGATTAAGTTCAACTTGTTCTTCAATATTATCTCTATGAAAACGTCTCCTGCTAGGCAACATCACATTCTTAGGATGATTTTTCTTTAATAAAAACAATGGAAGCAATAAAATACAGTTAGAGTATATCACAAATATTATTTTGAAAGATAAATTAAAAATAAACAATTAATGTATAATACCCTTAAAGATCTATAATAACTAATTATTTACCATGGGACGATATTCATTGCCCCCTTCAACATGCCCATTCTCTCTACAATTTTTTTCAACTATTTTTAAAGGTAGTCTTCTTCCATTAAAACCCTTGCATTCACAACAAGGGAAATAACATTTCGCATCACCATGAATCACCATGTGTCGCTTTAACATAACAAGCTCTCTTTTCTCGTCTGGAGTTTACATTGTAATTACCTATTAACACAAATCCATTGAAACATTATAAGTACAATATACAAATCTATTCAAATAATTTGGTATATATTTAGATATTTGTAATGAAAATTATACAACATGTTTAGAAAAAATAATGGACAAAGAATGAAACTTGAAAGCATGAAACATTAATAAGAGGAGGTGGATCTATTATCACCCAAAATCACACTATATAACATTAAGTACCTAATAAAAATTAGGGTAGCTTTAGGGATACACAAGAGTACTGATGCCCAATATCAACAAAAAAGCCACTACTCTTCACTTCTAGTTGGTTCTTTTCCATCTCAAGGAGGAAACCCTAAATGTAAATTTACTAAGGCAAGCATACTTAGATATTCAAGAAGTTCCATGAAATATAAGAACAAAATTAGAGTGATTGAATCTAATTAGAGTGATTGTAGTTGAATCAGTAATCATTTTACTCTATCAAAAGTGGATAAACAATAAAATATTTCTAAGTAGTTAAAATAAACCATAAAATCTGATTTAAGGAGTGAAAATAATCTATAAAATAGTTCAATAGCACCAAATTACTAAATCACACAGAAAATTTTTAAGTACTGACCTTCAAAATCTCAGCTATGTAGAGTCTGATCAATTCAATGTTTCTCTTCTTGAAAGAGAATTGAAATCAATATTTCATAAAAAACCATAACACCATTGCATCAGAACACCCGAATGATTTTCGCAACTGTAGAAAATGATTGTTGCAACTATAGAAAATTTGTCGTAATTGAGATATATATAGAATTGATTTGTCGTAAATGACCGTTTGATTCTCACACGTGCCATTGTTGGTCGCTATAGCGACTAAATGGTGGTTGGTCTCTCTACCGACCAAGTTTCGTCGTTAAAATGACCAACTTGGAAGGTTGGTCAGTAGAGAGACCAGCATTTGGACCCCCCCAAAAAAAGTATATTTAGTCCAAAAAAAGAAAAAAAAAATACGACGAAATTTTAAAACGTCGTAATATTTCATCGTAATTTGTGCCCAATGTAGTAGTGATGAGACAACTCATCCACTACTATGTCAGCAAAATTCTCCAACAATTCTTGGATTTCTTCAGGTAAACCATCCACATAAGTATTGGTAAGGATAACTCTTAGCATCCTTACTACTAAAAAGTGCATTTCCTGATCTTTCTTGATCTCCTTCAAGAGTTCCTTCCCACTCATGAGAAGTATTCTTGTATTGGCTTATTCCTTTTCTTTCTTCTCTTCTATTAGTAGTAACATGTGGGTTCTACCATTATTTTCCAGAGTATAAGTATTTTTTCTCCCATCATGAATAACATTCTTATCAAACTTCCATGGTCTCCCCAAAAAAATATGACAAACATCCATAGGAATTACATCACACAGAATCTCATCTTTATAGCCTCCTATTTTATATTCAAATTTGCATTGTTGACTTACCATTACTTGATTTCCTTTCTGGAACCACGATACTTTGTATGGACTTGGGTGTGAAGTTGTCTCCAGCTCCAGCTTCTCCACCATTTCTATAGATACTAAATTATCAGTGCTCCCACTATCTATAATCATCTTACAAACTTTATCCTTTGTCTTACAAACAGTCCTGAACAACCTCATTCGTTGAACTAGGTCTTCTATTTCTTTCTTTGGCTTTGAAAAAACTTTCCTCATCATAATATTTTGTCCTCCTTCTGTTGCCTCTACTTCCACATTCTTTTGAGCTTCAGAAATGTGTTATTCTCCTCCTTCTCTCTTCCTCTCGGGACATTCCCAAGACATATGTCATGTCTTTCCACAAGCATAACATTTAACTCCACCTCCTCTACCTCTTCCTCTTATTCGAGGAAAAGAATTTCTCCAACCAAACGGTCTTCTTTGGGAACCTTCTCCTCTTTCAAAGAGACCATATTATTTCCCATTCTCATCCTTATCTTTTGGTGCCTTATGATAGACAACTCCCTTACCTCTATTTAAGCCTCTGCTTATGTTCTGCTGACTCTGGTTTCTGGACGGATTTTCTTCTGCCTTCAGTGCAATATGATAAGCCTCTTCAACTATCCTCAAAGTCATCATGTTGATTTCATCCTGAATTTCATACCTCAAACCATTTATATACCTGGAAACTTTTTCATCATCCTTCTCTCTTTGTCCAGTTCTAATATTTATCCTTCAATTTGGCTACCATCATGTCCCAATTATTTATCTTTTGTTTTCCTTTTCTCCTTCTTTTTGCATGCAGTTTGTCCCACCACAGTGTTGTGTGTCCCTTTAATCTGGTGACAATATGTCTCACCTTCCTTCCTTCCTCGACATCTTCATAGTCGAAATAATTATCCGAGGACCTTATCTAGTCCAATAACTCTTTGGCATCCAAGTTAACTTCATACAATGGGACGTCCATCTTTTCTCTAGCTCCCAACTTCACAACATCCTTCAATAAGTGTTCTTCAGCCACATATTCCCCTATAGTTTCTTCAACTTATACTTCTTCTCTCTCTACATCACTAACAAATTCAGTGGCAGGTGTTCTCCTTTGCATTGCTTCCATCACTTCCAACCTTGCACGAAGTTCTCTCACTTATCTTCCTAAAACACAATTTTCTATAGGTGTTCATGTGTGTACCCTCGGCGACATCGCTTCAACTATTCCTAACACACTGAGTTCAACTTCAAATATTTTTCAGGCTCTAGTACCACTTGGTGCAGACCCCCCTTCTCCCCAAAGGGCTGTGCGACCTCCCGATCTTAGGATCTTCAAGAAAATATCTGAATCGAAGAATCTCCTTGAATTCCTACTAAAACCTGTATGAAAAATCCACGGGTCTTTACAAAATTTCGCCTGTGTGAATGAGTGTTAGGCGCAATCCTTTTTTCACATTACCAACCCTTGTGAACACATGCCTATCCTCAAAAGGCATTTCGCGATTTTGCGTGTCGGATAATCGTATGTGAGTCAACCCCTGAATCTCTTATTTCTGAAACCCCGACAAGGGCCTAGCGCATGCTATATCCTCCCTTATATTCCATCCATATGACCCCCAGCTATGACTCAAGGCCAATCTCCCAAGTGCTTCATGATTTCACATTTTGCGAAGTTCGCTTGCTCGTCCTTCCGAAACCCGAACTTGCTAGTTCTTCTTGCTAGATCAATGGTCCACAATCCCCATGATCCGACGGTCCTGTTTTCCCCTTCGCATATCGAGACTTCATGTTTCGCAAAGTTGGAGGACCACTCACCTCAATTCTCCCGATATCTCCTTCCCTCGAAATAAATCAATGATCTAGATCTCTCCTCGGTCCAATGGCTCAGATCAAATCGCGAATTGAGATTTTGTGAATGCTCATGACTCTGCCCTTTAACCTTTCCACTCTGCAAGTCAGCAAAATGTTGATCTCTCGCTATGTTTCCTACCTCAATCGAACGACCATCATCGTTTCATGATTTTGGATTTCGCGAATTTCACTCTGCTCTTTGCAAGCCTTCTAGTTTGTGAAATTCCAAAATATATTCACGGCTAATCAGTGCACGACTTCTCCCAGATCTAATGGGTTGAAATATTTTGTCTCCTCATGGATAAAACTTAACCCTCGATCTTATCCAGTCTTCAAAAAAAAAATCTAAAGGATTTCTCCCACTCAATCCTCCGTACTTATTCTTTCTTCGAACTTTCAATTTCTGCGCTCCACCTTTGAACACTTCAACTCTACAAAACCTACAAAATTTTATAAGTGTTTTCTCTCGAGGATTAAAACCACTACTCCTCCTAAGATTCTAGCAAATAAAATTAAACCTTGGCCCTAGCGCACACTTGAACTCTACATCTTTTTCAAAAGACTTTATGATGCCCTCCTGGCATACTCTGCGCTCAACTTCTTGAGCTTTCAAACTTTAAAATAAGTTTTCTTCTACACACACTCCTTGCGCTCAATATTCACACTCTACATACGAAAGTCCCTCGCTATCTCTTCTGAACTTTTAGGTGAAAAAGACTCCCTCACATGCACGCCTTGCACTCTGGATGCACTCCTTGCATAACTTACATACGAGAACCAATTGAAACTTAATCAATTATTCATTCATTCACTATGAACATCATACATTCACAAGATACATAATTAACAGTCAAACAGTATCACCATTGTATAATTTTGGTAAATTTTCTTTGTTCTATTCATTTCAAAGAAAAACCATAATTACAGTCGCTATCTCCTACAAACATAGAAACAATGAAAAAAAATTCTAAGGACCCAGAGCCTCCTCTCTCTTATTCCTCTTATCTAAACCTATCACTTCCTACTCTAGCGGTTACCTACTCAATTAAATTCAACCTAATGACTAATCAGGGAAATTATCCTACACCTATAATATTTTACAGTCATGTAAGGATTTACAACCGTTCTGTCATTTCAAACAATGTCCCAAATTCACATACTCTAAATTAATTAACAAGAAAATCAAAAAGATCCCCACACTGCTACAATGATGGTTAAGGTCAGTTTTGGCTCCTTCGATGCGTTGAGGTGTCGACTTCGCTTCCACCTCCGCTTCCATTTGATGTGATGGCGATGCTCCTGCATCTCACTCCTTTGGCCAAAATATTCATGGACTCCTGTACATGAGCTCTTGCACTGTTTTTCCATGCTTTAAAATATCAATTTCAGTTACCCAACTTGAATCTTCCACAGGGTGATCATTCCACTTCACTAAATATTCAGGAAATCTTTCTTCTGGTTTTCCTTCCAATTCTTTGTTCTAAAATTTTCTCCATATGAGTTTTTTCTACTGTGGGCATATGTTATTCCCACTAAATCTCTTCCTAATCATCCAATTATCTTGTTTCATCTCTGTTATAAGGATACAAATCTGCAACGTTGAATATCAGTGATATCCCAACATTGTCTGGCAACTCTATCTCATAAGAATTTGCTGCAAATTTTCTAAGGATCTTGCATTGTCCTATATTTTTCATATATGTTCCTCTGGGAAACCTTTCCTTTCTAAAATGAGCTAAAACTTCATCTCCCACTTCAAATTGAACTTCCCTTCTTTTCTGATCAATTATTTCCTTATACTTTTTATTATTATCCTGTATCTGGCTCTTAACTTGATCATGAAGTCTTTTCATTTCTTTAGCAAAATATTCTGCTCCAGCGCTCCTAAATTCATCTTGTTTCAATTCTCTCAATTATGCAATCCCTCTCAGTTGTATTCCATATATTATCTCGAATTGAATTTTTCCAGTGCTTCTATTAACTGAATTGTTAAATGCAAATTCTACCTGTGCCAGAATCTGATCCCACTAACGACCTTGTTCAGTGACTAAACTCCTTAACAAATTTCCTAGACTTTTGTTCACCACTTGAGTCTATCTATCTATCTGAGGGTGATATGATGAAATAAAATATAAGTTAGTTCCCAGCCTCTTCCATAGATTCCTCCAAAAGTGTCCTACAAACTTAGTGTCCCTGTCTGAAACTATGCTTCTAGGCAATCCATGTAATCTCACAACTTCTCTGAAAAAACAAATTGGCTATGTGTGTAGCATCATTTGTTTTCTGGCAGGGTATGAAATGTGTCATCTTGGAAAATCTATTGACCACAACAAATATGGAATTACTTCCCTTATGGGTTCTAGGTAATCCCAATACAAAATCCATACTAATTGCATCCCAAGGCCTTTCTGGAATAGGCAATGGCTGATACAAACCAGTGTTTTGTCTCTTTCCTTTTGCATGTGGACAAATCTTACATTGGTCTACAAGTTTCTTCACATATTCCATCATACCTAGCCAATAATACAAACTACTCAACTATGCAAATGTTTTTTCATGACCGAAGTGTCTGGCTAGACCTCCACTATTTTTTTCTTTCAACAAATTATCTCTCATTGAACATCTTGGTATGCACAATTGGCTTCCTTTAAAAAACAATCCATCTTGGATCAAATATTCTGACCATGAGTTGTTATCCCTCAACAAAGGATTTTAATATTCTTTGTAAGCCTCCTTAAAATCTGAATCTTCCTGATACATTTCCTTAGGGTGCTCAAACCCTAAGGTCTTCACTTGAAATTCCTATACAACCAAACTTCTCCTTCTCAAAGCATCTGCAACTTTATTATCACTTCCATAAATATGTTTAATGACAAAAGTAAAATTATGCATGAATTCTACCCACTTAGCATGTCTTTGATTCAACTTCTCTTGCCTAGTAATAAATTGCACAACTTGATTATCACTATACAAGACAAACTCCTTTGGAATTAAATAATGTTTCTATTTATTCAAAGATTGAATCACTGCATAAAATTCCTTGCCATATGTAGAATATTTCTCCTTAGCGTCATTCAACTTATCATTGAAATAAGCAACTGGCCTATTATCTTGACTCAAAACTGCTCCAATGGCTATTCCACTTGCATCACATCTTACCTGGAATGTTTTTCCAAAATCTGGTAAAACCAGAACTTGTTGTTATGTTATATTATTTTTCAACACTCTGAAGCTTTTCGCAGCCTCCTTCGTCCAATTAAAAGACTTATGTTTATTCTTCACAGTTTCCATAATGGGTGCACATATACCACTAAAATTTATGATAAACTTTCTATAAAAACTTGCTAAACCATGGAAACTTCTCACCTCAAATATGCTCCTGGGTGAGGGCCATCCTTTGATTTCTCTCACCTTTTTTGGATCCATCTTCAATTCATTTGAAGAGATCACAAAACCCAAATATATGAGCTATGTTTTCATAAAAGAACTTTTCTTCAAGTTTATTAACAACTTTTCTTGTTGCAATCTCCTCATCACTAATGTCAAGTGATTTAAATGTTCCTCTTTTGTTTTGCTGAAAACTAATATATCATCCAGATATACAATGACAAATTTACCTATAAAGTCCTTCAGTACTTCATTCATTAACCTCATAAATGTACTTGGAGCATTTTTCAATCCAAATGGCATGACTAGCCATTCAAACAAACCTTCATTTGTCTTGAGTGATGTCTTCCATTCATCTCCCTCTCTCATTCTTATCTAATGATATCCAGTCTTCAAGTATATTTTTGAAAAATATCTTGCTTCACTCAAACAATCCATCAAGTCATCCATCCTGGGTAAAGTAAATCTATGTCTGATGGTAATATTTTTGATGGCTCTAGAATCTATACACATTCTCCATCCCCCATCCTTCTTTGGACTCAATACAGTTGGCACTGCACATGGGCTTAGTCTTTCCCTGACTAAACCTTTATCCAACAACTCCTGAACTTGCTTTTTAACTTCTTCATTCTCTCGAGGTGTCAACCTATGCGTTGCTTTATTTGGTAAAATGGCTCCTAGATTCAATTCAATATGGCGACTAATACTCCTAATGGGTGGTAATGAATGAGGCAACTCATCCACTACTATGTTAGCAAAATTCTCCAACAATTCTTGGATTTCTTCAGGTAAATCATCCACATAAGTATTGGTAAGGATAACTCTTGGCTTCCTTACTACTACAAAGTGCATTTCCTGATCTTTCTTGATCTCCTTCAAGAGTTCCTTCCCACTCATGAGAAGTATTCTTGTGTTGGCTTCTTCCTTTTCTTTTTTCTCTTCTATTAGCAGTAACATGTGGGTTCTACCATTCTTTTCCAGAGTATAAGTATTTTTTCTCCCATCATGAATAACATTCCTATCAAACTGCCATGGTTTCCCCAAAAAAATATGACAAGCATCCATGGGAATTACATCACACGAAATCTCATCTTTATAGCCTCCTATTTTAAATTCAACTTTGCATTGTTGACTTACCATTACTTGATATCATGTTTGCAACCACGATACTTTGTATGAAATTGGTTGTGCAGTTGTCTCCAGCTCCAGCTTCTCCACCATTTCTGTAGATACTAAATTATCAGTGCTCCCACTATCTCTAATCATCTTACAAACTTTGTCCTTTGTCTTTCAAGCAGTCCTGAACAACCTCATTCGTTGAACTGGGTCTTCTATTTCTTTCTCTAGCTTTAAAAGAACTTTCCTCATCATAATATTTTTTCCTCCTTCTGTTGCCTCTGCTTCCACACTCTTCTTGGCTTCAGAAATGTGTGCTTCTCCTCCTTCTCTCTTCCTCTCGAGACATTCCCAAGACATATGTCATGTCTTTCCACAAGCATAACATTTAACTCCACCTCCTCTACCTCTTCCTCTTATTCGAGGAAACGAATTTCTCCCAACAAATGGTCTTCTTTGGGAACTTCCTCCTCTTTCAAAGTGACCATATTATTTCCCATTCTCATCCTTATCTTTCGGTGCCTTATCATAGACAACTCCATTACCTCTATTTAAGCCTCTTCTTCTGTTCCACTAACTCTGATTTCTGGCCAACTTTTCTTCTGCCTTCAGTGCAATATGATAAGCCTCTTCCACTATCCTCAAAGTCATCATGTTGATTTCATCCTAAATTTCATACCTCAAACCATTTATATACCTGGCAACTTTTTTATCATCCTTCTCTCTTTGTCCAGTCCTAATATTCAGCCTATAAAATTCTTCTATATACTCTTTCACTAGCGTACCCCTCTGTCTCAGGTTCTGCAATTCTGAACAAATCTATCTGGTAATCCCTAGGTATGAATTTAGCCTTCAATTTGTCTACCATCCTGTCCCAATTCTTTATCTTATGTTTTCCTTTTCTCCTTCTATCTGCCTGCAGTTCATCCCACCACAGTGTTGCATGTCCCTTTAATCTGGTGACAGCATGTATCTCCTTCCTTCCTTCCTCGACATATTCATAGTCAAAATACTTATCCAGAGACCTTATCTAGTCCAATAACTCTTCTGCTTCCAAGTTAAATTCATACATTGGGACATCCATATTTTCTCTAGCTCCCAACTTCACAACATATTTCAATAAGCATTCTTTAGTCGCATCTTCCCCTATAGTTTCTTCAACTTCTACTTCTTCTCTCTCTACATCACTAACATATTCAGTGGCAGGTGTTCTCCTTTGCATTGCTTCCATCGCTTCCAACCTTGCATGGAGTTCTCTCACTTCTCTTCCTATAACATAGTTTGCTATAGGTGGTCCTGTGTGTACCCTCGGTGACATCACTTCAACTATTCCTAACACACTGAGTTCAACTTCAAATATTTTTCAGGCTCTAGTACCACTTGGTGCAAACCCCCCTTCTCCCTGTTACACATTATTTTCGTCATCCTTATGATCATTAATGATGTAAACCTATCTATTGCATTTAGAGGGGTCACAATGACCTGAATTCCTGAAGAGAGAAGGAAGAAGAACTTTTCCTGAGAAAAGAAGTTGTTTTTTTTCTATGTAAAAACCTTATAAAGAGAAATGTACGCAGGTTGCTATATAGACAGGGTGCGGACTTT
>ML782609.1:735397-758574 GCA_009831015.1 Picea engelmannii
TTATAGGAACGTGTTTACGCTCTTAGGAATGTGTGTGCATTCATATAATGTGTGTGCTCTCTTAGGAACATGTGTGCACTCTTAAGAACACATGCACGTTCTTCTTAATTCATTTTTTTTAGGGTGGGATTGACAACATGTATGCTGACTTGGTTGCCTCAGATTTAGGTTCGGGATGATAAACCTAGTGGTTTGGTCTGCAAATTGATAAAAACCTCCATTTTTGTAAATACCTCTCTATATCTTTGGTTTTTATGTTATTTTTCTGTAAGATACAAAATTTAATTGTTGATTAAGCTACAGACATAGATAGAGTCGAATATGCAGATTTCAAATATATAGTTTTTTTTAATTAATATTCTTTACTATTTTAAAACTTTTTTTGATTTTGCATATATCAAAATCCTAGAATATGTACCTCTTATTTCTGCTATAACTTTTTGTTGTCTTAACCATTTCTAGAATGGCTTATATGCTACACTAGAGGAAACTAATATCTATGATTTAAAAAAAAAAAAAATTCTTTTGATCATGTTAATATCCTCTTACCCTACACGAACAAAAGGCCTTGTAATTCCAAAGATCTATTGGCATTGATAATTTAAATAAATATATAAATTAATTTTATAAATTTCCAAAATATACACCACACTGGAACAACGGGTTCTATAAAATTATACAAGTGTTTGGAATGAAATACCATCATTAAGCTACTCAACACATGCATGAGCAAAGACATATACCTTATATTTTGTTGGAAAGTAACATACCACTGTTAGAGAAAAAAAAACAAATTTCACATAGTTATTCACAATTTCTATGAATAAAAGTTGTATATTCGGAAATCTAATTTAATTTCCTAGGTTTCATCTTCTTACACCATATTCAAATTCATTATAAAAGTACCTTGAATAATCCCTCCAAGTTAACATATTGTTGTTTTTCCATGTCTACATTGCCACTAATGTGTCATGAGAGACCATCATTAGCTTGCACATACCCCTAGATGAGTGGTATTAAGACTTGTAATAGTTTTTGGTGAAATTTCTTATAATCATCCATGTCATGGGAACTCACCCTTCATTTCCCCATTCATCCCCTGCTCTTGAGATTTATTTTTAATGGATTGATCTTGCCAACCGAGGCCATGAATGACAGGGATGGATACAAAGGAATTATTCTCAATGAAAATTGTAGAGCTCACTATTTCCTCCACATTTTCTACAAATTAGCCATGGACAAGTTTCCCTCTACCTATCTCGCAGTTGGAAACCTCAACTTTCACACCTTACCATCCATTAAGTTGTTAGTCACACAATTTGAAATACATATTCTATTGAGTTTCAACGAGTTTTCCTATAAAATTTTAACTATAACAATTATTCATTCTTCTTAACTATAGAAATTCTCCACTCTTCTCTTTTATTGCATTTATCTCACATCTAAAGTGTAAATTGTGCTTCTTTGTAAAAGAAAATATCAATCAATTACAAAACATAAGAGTGACATCATTGTCTTCACATTCTAAAACAATGCATGTCAAATTAAGATTACATTAACAAGTATTTGAATGTTACATTTAAAAACCATGGAATGTTTAAAACTTAATATAATGTAAAATTTCACATATAAGGCTACGAAAATTATACTTTATTCTCAAAATATAGTTATCTTTACAGAGAGAATTTCAAGTTTTAATATAACAACATTATTTATTTAAACATTAATATATAATATTATTATTGTTATTGTTTAGGTTAAAATTAATTAGGTGATATTAAATAGCGTTGACAATTTCTTGCTTAAAAATCAAGAAAATCATCTGTGT
The DNA here is from genome assembly GCA_009831015.1 of Picea engelmannii. Taxonomy (NCBI): domain Eukaryota; kingdom Viridiplantae; phylum Streptophyta; class Pinopsida; order Pinales; family Pinaceae; genus Picea; species Picea engelmannii. The sequence goes on from ML782609.1 coordinate 737,226, forward strand.
GTCTTTTGGTCATACTTTACAGGGTTATGGATAGGACTAATATGCCATAGATTTTATTCATCACTTTATATTAAAAAAGCTTTGAAAATTTCAATTTGCACTTGTGACATTGTCAATAGATTTGTTCAATTCTACTTCAACAATGACACCTAACTAGTTTCAAAATACCAAAGCAACATATCTTATGAAAGGATCTATGTATAAGTCCAGCCATCAATAACTTCTTTAACTTTGTTAAGATATCATAAACTTCTCTAGATTTGTTAAGAATAAATTCACGATATTGTACACTTTTATGCATAATTTATGGAGTCATGATCCATATATTTCATTGAATCAAACTCATATGTTTATGAATAATTTAAGTTGTTTATGCATAATTTAAGGCATTGTGATCCAAGTTCTCTATTTTTCATTAGAATAAATTCTTCATGTATGTTTTTAGGAAAAAAAATTGATTGCAGGTTTAGATCCATTGTAGGAAATACTCTTAATTTTTTTTATTATTATGGCAAAGCCAAATTTATTAAAGGGAAAGGGATTAATTTCTAGATTTTTCAAAATACTCTTTTTTTTTCATTAAGATGGTAAAGCCAAATTTATTAAATGGAAAGGGATCAATTTCTAGATTTTTCAAGGATTGAGAATGCATTTAACTTCTCTCCATATATAAATACAGTTTGTAAAATTTTAAAAATATGTAAATAGAAGAAATGTATAGTTAGAAAAACATTTATATGACATTTAAGAATATGTACATCCCTATATGTACATCTCTCTAGGGAGTTAAAGAGAGATAGGGAGAGAGAGGTAAAGAGAGAGGGAGGAGAGATGGGAATGGAGAGAGAGGAATAGGTAGGGGAGGGAGAGATAGGGGAAGGCGAAGAGAGGGAGGGGGAGAGGAGGGAGAGATAAAGAGAGGGAATGAAGGAAAAAGGGAGGGAGGGAGATTTTGGTAGTAGGGGGGGTGAGGGAGGGACAGGGAGAGAGTGAAAAAGAGGAAGGTAAAGAGGTAAATAGAGAGAACAGGGAAGAGTGGGTGAGATATAGAGGGAGAGAGGGGAATAGGAGAGGGAGGGAGAGGGGGATATAGAAAACAAATGAGAAAGTGAGCTAGTGGAGAGAGAGAGGGGGAGGAGGGAGAGAGGGGTGAGAGAGGGGGGGTGAGAGAGAGGGGGTGGGGGAGGCAGAGGGGAGGAAGAAAGAAAAATGTAGGGGGATATAGAGTGAGGGGGAGAGAGGGATAGAGAGAGAGATAAGCGAGAGAAGGAGGGGAGAGTGGGGGGGGAAAGAGAGAGAAGAAAACAATGAGAGAGGGAGAGAGGAATGAAGATAGAAGATAGAGAGAGTGAGTGGGGTAGAGAGAGAGGGGGGGAAAGGGAGAGAGAGAGGGAAAGAGGGAGACAAGGAGAGAGGGGAAGTGGGGGTAGAGAGAGGGAGAGGGAGAGGGAGACAAGGAGAGAGGGGAAGTGGGGGTAGAGAGAAGGAGAGGGGGAGGGAGAGAGAGGGGGGAGAGAGAAAGTGAGAGATGGGGAGAAAGAAAGAAAGAAAGAAAGAGATAGGGAGAGAGCAATGGGAGAGAGAGAGAGAGAGGAAGATAAAGGGAGGGAGGGAGAGGGGGGCAGAGAGAGAGATTTTGTTAAGGAACACATGTGCGTTCCTATTCCTAATAATGTGTGTGATTTAGGAACGCATGTGCAGTGACAACTCTAGCGTACATGTTTGTTGAGTTCATTACCTCGTATTTATTTTTGGGATGAAAAACAAGTTGTTTGGCTTGAAAATACATAAAACCTCCATTTTTAGGAATACCTCTCAATATCTCTATTTTTGAAGTTATTTTTCTATAGGCTATACAAATGTCAATGAAACTATGCATATATAGTTGACAATGTGGATTCCAAATATATAATTTTAAAAAATATATTGTTTAATATTTTTAATCTATTTTTGTCTTGACATATATAAGAATCCTAAAATACATACCTCTTGTATTTCTGTTATAACCTTTTATCAACTTTGACATTTTCAATTGTAAATTAATGTAACTACAACAACAATTACTACATGTTTAACTTGCATATACATGCATTTAGACTTACACATCCACACTTAGACAACTTCCTCACATGAACTCTCAAGTGCAGATCAATTAGTGATGTCCACTTAATGAGTCTCTAACTTAACTCTATACCAAGGTGTGTCACTTGTTGACTTAGGGAAACTATCTTTCCATCTTATTTTCATAAAGTTTCAAGATTAATCTCTATTTAATTATCAACCATAAAAAATTAAAGATTGACTAAATCCATGAATAGATGTAACAAACAAATAAGAATTCGCGAACCACTTATTTTTTAAATATGGAACATGAATAAACAAGACACATGAAAAAACACCTTATTTATCTTATGTCAGTTCCAATGGCCTATAACCCACAAAACTTGGATTTGGTCTTCCTATAAAGCTTCATAAACACTCTTTTGATCTATTGTCAAAACATTTTTCTTCTGTACATATCAACCATGATTTCTTATAAAGCTTCATAAGCACTCCTTTGGTCAATTGTCAAGCAATTTTCCTTCATTAGTCATTACATATCAACCATGATTTATGATTTCTTATAAAGCTTCATAAACACTCCCTTGGTCTAATGCAACTTTTCTTCGTCAATCATGACATATCAACCATGACTTCATTCATTATGACTTCCCATCAATTCTCAAACTATGTAAGGTTTCATCTAACAAGATATTCCACTTGGGATCACTTCCATGTCCTCATTTATCAAACAAAATCTATCAATAAATCATAAAATAATAATAAAAAAAATTGGGTACTCCAATGTAGTCAATCCATCCCTCAAAGTTGTCACCACTTTCAGTCTTAGTGAGCAAGTCAATGATTGTTTACTCAACGATGGTCGTAACCAACAACACTTTTCTAAACTCTATCATTTCCCGGTGAAATAAATATGGAATGTGTATGTGTTTTGACTTATCACGATCAATGTGTTGTATGTGATTTGACTTGAGAATACTTTAGTGGATTGTTTCCCACTGCTCTAGTTGATAACACCACCACACACATAAAATATAGAGACAATGGTTGTTGACCTTCTATTGTCAAGAGTGCTTGTCCAATCCACGTCTTCGTATCCTACCAAAGTAGAATTTTAGTCGGAGCCACTGTTAACAAATTTTATAGTTATGATTGTAGTGTATTCGCCAAATTTCTCTTTTTTCTCTCAAAATATCTGAGTGATGAATTCAACGTCTAACTTCCCATCACAGTCGAGCAATCTTTTCTCATCGACTTAACATCAAAACTCAGTTTACCTACACGTCTTTTACGCATGAAGAGGCATGACGGATCTCATCATTTTATCCATCTGAAAGAAAGAGAAATGTTGAGTAGAAAAATGGAAAGACCAAAAGCAATGCACGCCCACCAACTAAGCGAGACGAGTTATATATACTAAATGAAATATCATACCAATTTTTTTCTTTCTATTTTTGGTCAAATTTGAAATAAGTACGATCTGGACTCGCAGATTTCTCTCTATTTTCTTCCAGTACCACATAATCTATCTGGTGCTAAGAATTATAGGTTTGAGACTATGGAGAGTAGGGCTTGAATTCCAACCATTGTGGTTTTGAAAAGGTGATGGATTTTTTTGTTAGAATTGTATGCACGGAAAACACAATTCTCGATGATAATTAACAATCACACATATAAAAAATAGACACATGGATTTCACATGGTTCACCCAAACATTGGGCTACGTCCACCAAGCATAGGTATTGGTTCTCTTATTATTTGGATTATGGGTATTACATCAGATTTGCAAGTCTCTCACACACTCAGTCTCTCACAGTCTGTCTTGCCTCTACGGGCTTACATGAATTTATACATTCACACATGAAACTGAATATTAAATGCAATCCCTATCCATATTCTAACTTGGTCTATTTGGTTGTAACCAACACAGAATAATAGGATCCAAATCTATCCTTGGTAATTGGTTGTCACCAAATCCCAACAATCTCCACCTTGACAACAATCAACTTGATACCTTGCTTCTTCCTTTTGTTCATCACCTTTTCTGCAAGCCAAGAGAATCCAAGCACCACTGCAACTTCTCTAATAAAACTGGTTTCATGATCTCGCCTGTGTGACATGCACGACTTTGGATTTCCTGAGGGGTCACTCCACCTCCAACATGTCTTCCACAACTGTGTTGTGAAACATATTTAGTTATAGGTCTCCTCCTGTCCAAAACATCTGTAAATTATGCATTACAATTATCAGAGACCATCTTAGTGTAACCATTATAGGTGACATTTGTGCTTCTCAAACGATGAAGCACCCATTTCACTGCAACACCTGAATCTGTCACATATCTGACAACATCATTAGCATGTGAAACATCTGGTCTTAACCATTTCATCACATACAACAGAACTCCTACTGAACTTACACGAGACATAACATTTTCTTCTTTATAGACAGGCCCTATACTTGAAGAAAACTTATAATGGAAAGCAAGAGGGATAAAAACTGGTTTTACAATGTTCATATAGAACTCGAACCACAACTTACCATTACCATATTTGTATACTTCCATGCCCTTAATTTGTTTTGTTGCTCCTTTATCCCTCATCTAAATTGTCCTGTCCAACTGAGTCATTTTCTTACTGATTTTATCCATGCTTCGGCTTGCATCGAGCATATCATCAACAAATAACATCAAGACTGTGAATGTACTATAAACTGTATAGTCATTCGTACCCTTTGAAAAATTCTGACTCACTATGAGGGATTCAAACATCTTGTATATTTGCCTGGGTACCAATAGGCCATACAATGAATTACCTAGCATGCAAACAAATTTACCATTGCGATCTTGAATCAACCCTTTTAGTTGTTCCATACATACTATATCTTTGTCAATGATGACCTTGTGAGAAGTAGGATCCCACACACAACATCCCTTTTAAGTCTGGAACTGATTTACCTCTTACCAGTACCTGTAGTTCTTTCTTGCTCTTATTACCTTGATGCTTCTTCCATAAACAAGAAGATACATCTGTCACTTCAGATGACACTTCAGTACTCCCTTCCATCTTATAAAGGTTATCAACCTTTGTTTCCTTCATCACTACTAAATTACCTTTCGACACTGTGAGAGCTCCACCTTGACCTATATACTTATATCCACAAGAATCCAACACTCCTAATGAAATCAAATTTGATTTAAGATCAGGTACATATCTAACATCTATTAATTCCCTAACAATACCATCGAACATCCTGATTCTAATACTGCCAACCCCAACAGTTTTATATGGAATACCATTTCCCATAAACACTACACCCTCATCAACATATTGGTAAGAAATGAACCAATTTCTATGTGATCACATGTGGTGGGAGGCACCTGAATCTAATTGTCATTCTTCTTGATATTGTAAATTACTAGAAACAGATAAAACTTGATCAATTATACATGAATTTGTTACAGCCAAATTTGCTTCCTTCGTAGAGTTTTCCTCAGATTATTTTCTCTTCCAGCAATCTTTCTTGAGATGTCATGTTTTTCCACAGTACCATCATTTTGCTTTACCCTTTCTCTGTCTTGACTTAGATCGAGAAGAAATTCTCTCATTCTTCTCTTTAGTTCGACCTCTAACTAGCATCGCCTCTGAAGTTGAGGTTTCTTTACTAGATTTTCTCCTCATCTTCTCAGTCAACAAAGCTCCCACAACAGAGTCATAATCTAAAACATCTGTTGAGCTAAAGCTAATAGAGGTGACTAGATTATCCCAAGACTCAAGCAATGAACATAATAGTGTAATAGCCTTATCCTCATCTTCAAATTTAACTTCCATACTAGTCAATTGAACTATAAGGGTATTGAAGGTATTTAAATGGTCAGCAAATTTTGTACCTTCTTTCATCCGCAAACTGTACAGTTGTCTCTTCAAGTAGATTCTGGTTGTCAAGGACTTCGTCATGTATAGACTTTCCAACTTGCTCCACAAACTGGCTATTGTCTTCTCCAAGACAATATTGAACAGAACATCGTCGACCAAACATAGGCGTATGGCACTCAGTTCTCTCGCATTCATCTCATCCCAGTCGTCGTCTGTTATGGATGCGGGCTGGGTTTTTTTTCCCCAAAATTGCCTTCACCACGCCTTGTTGCACGAGCAGATCGTGCATCTTGAGCTTCCAGAGCTCAAAGTTGTTTTTACCGCTGAACTTTTCAACTTCAAACTTTGAACTCTGCATCTTAACGATTAGCAAAAAAAATCTCCCAATACCCACTGCTTATAAAACCCAAAGCCTTTTAAATGTAAAGGAATAATTGATAAAAAAAAAAAAAAAAATTAAAAAACCTTTTTAATAATATATAAAAAGGATTTAATAAAAAATCTTTTTAAATAAAAAAGATTCACTTTTAATAAAAACAATCCTTTAATAAAACTTTAATTCCTCCACCTTCTTTACTCTAACTCACCCATGTGACTTGGCACTTTCTAATTAATAAAAAGCATTTTTTTAAGCATAGCCTCCACTCGTATGCAATTCCTTTTAAAAGAATATCTCATGCTTAATCAGACGTCATGACTTCATACCTTAATTTTCAAAGAAACACATAACTTCATACGTACGTTTCATAATCCGTCGCGTTTGTTTTAAAAGGGAATCACCGCACTGTACACACTCTTGGAGTGCAGCGATCGTAAAAGTCTCTGCACTGTACACACTTTTAGTATGCGGAAATACTGAAAAAAATACTCACGCGCCGCCGCACCGCCCGCTATTGTTGGCATGCGGAAATGTGGAATATTTGCCCAAGGTGTTGATTACCGGTCGTCGCGACCTTCGAGAGGTCAAATGTTTAAATCTACGTATCTCATTTATGTGTTTTTTCCAATTAGCTCAACCATTTCTGATACCACTTGTTAGAATTGTAAGCGTGGAAAACACAATTTTCAATGATAATTAACAATCGCACACATAAGAAATAGACACAGGGATTTCACGTGGTTCACCCAAACGTTGGGCTACATCCACAAAGCATAGGCATCGGTTCTCTTATTATTCAGATTATGGAGATTACATCAGATTTGCAAATCTCTCACATACTCACAGTCTGTCTTGCCTCTACGGGCTTACATGAATTTATACATTCACACATGAAACTAAATATTAAATGCAATCCCTATCCATATTCTAACTTGGTCTATTTGGTTGTACCCAACGGAGAACAGTAGGATCCAAATCCATTCTTGGTAATTGGTTGTCACCAAATCCCAACATTTTTATTGAATCTTTGGATATTTGAAGAAGCAGTGAATCGATATATTTATGTTTGGCGTATTCCACTGTGTTTATAAAGTGTGCAAGCTTGACAGTGTCTTTGGGATATTTGAAAAACCAATAGATCATTATATTGGGATATTTGAAAAACCAATTGATCATTATATTTATGCGTTGTCTAGCTGTTCTACAAAATGGTTTTTTAGTTGGTATATATAAATTTAAGCCGAATCACTATTTTTGTTGTTCAAAATCCAATTATTTTTTGTTGTTACAGATAAAATCACTTAAATCTACGAATCTAACAATTTCTTGTTAAATTTCGAGCAAATGTCCTCAGAAAAAATCGTCATTTCATAGAATGTTTAACCTACGACTTATCTTTAGGGTTTGATGCATTCCACGGTCTTTACAAAGTGTGCGAGCTTAACAAAATATTTTATTTTCTCTTCACTCTACAAAATGGATGATCAAAACAGAAATATGTAAAAGTGCAAAATATCTTATTTTCTCATTGGAAGTGGAAAATGGATATATGTAAGGGTGATGAAAAAAATGGATATATGTAATGGTGATGAAATGGATATTCATCAAAGTCTGAAAATTTATAATAATTTAGTATATCAAGTAGCAGTGAGACAAACATCATTAAGTGTTATTCATAAATGTGGGTTGATTTATCACTATTATTTAAGGAAAATGCTTTACTTAGAATAATCGGTTGGTAATAGATAAGGGGTGGATGGACTTTCACTCCTGCTACATGCCTTGACCCACTAATTTCATTACCCTGTTTCTTTGAGTCCAAAGATTAATCTGTTATCATTTTTCTTTATATTTAATTTTTTTATTTATATTTACATCCTAAGAAAAAGAGCTAATAGTGAATAGTGATTTAATTAGTTTTGTTGTTATTTTTATTGCCAATTGATGTTTTAGAATTGCATTATCAAATAATATTAACAATGAATATTTAACCACGTTGAATATACTCACATGAAATATTTAGAACTTCATTATCAAGGAATATTTACAATGCGAATGTTAACATTCCATGAAGAATTTGTCCAAAGATTATGTCTCCATTTTGTTTGGAGGAGAGCGGTCTAGTCTTCACATATATGACAATGAGATTAAACTTAAATGGTGAAAGAGGCTTTGGCCACGTGGGGAGAGATGCAACTTGATATGGAAGTTGTCGAAGCAAGTGTCCTTCGGCACAATGGATCATACCAAAAATAATCACCCAATGGGTTTGACCTTGTCATATCCTTAAATAGGAGTGAAAAATTTAGATAACCTCCCACTATGAGATGGGGCAACCTCCACTATGAGATGAGGCATGTTTAGGGAATTGAAGTTAGCTAGATTGAACCAAAATTCTTTTCAGTTACATGGAGTGTAAATGTTGATTAGTTCTAATTCATAATTTAATCCAATGAAAAAGTGGTAAAAAAGATATGAGAATGAGAGCTTATCTATGCGTGAAGAGCCATAGTAGGATCCATCCAAGGGATAAACCCCTAAACTTCTCCTTGGAACTCATAGTTAGGAAAGTCCAATATGACAAGCATTTCTTCAAATATCTAGTCACTTCCAGATTCAAGCACATGGTTTCATGAAGCATAATACACATAGTTTTTGTTTTTGAATGAATCTTCATAGGGATCATTGCTTCTAGGCCATCCCCAAACCTCTCAAACGTGAGATATCACTATTAATTGGAAACTCTCTCAAGGGATTGTTTGCTAAGAGCCCCAAGTATTCTAAGTTGTCTACCTATTATAACTTTTTTATCTACCTTCTATTTTGGATGTGTGATTTTTTTTTCCCTTTGGACACCATGGGAGTGTGGTATATCATCATCTCCAAACCACTAGACTAGTTGGAAACCTCTCTACCCCATGACTTAGTAATGTACCTTTTGGATGAATGAGAAGATTTTAAGGAACCATTAGTATCCTCCATTTGAGGTGGGGAGGGGATCGATTCCACTTCTATAGCCTCAAATTCTTTGGTAATTTGTGAAAGAGTCTGGGAGACCTATGTATCATGCTCAAGGTTGTACTTCTGCCAAGGTGGGGAATTAATGGAAAGTTTATGCTCATATTTTTGAGTCTATGAGCCATCCTTCCAACTCTTAAATGCACTCTTAAAATTCTTATCGACTTTCAATATATTTTCATCAAGTTGTTGATCGATCTCTTTTCCAAATCATCCACTTTCCTTTTGTATTTATGATATTTTACAAGTGTTTTACCCCCAAAGTCTACGGGACTCATAACCAGAAGTGTTCCACCCCTCACCCCCAAATTTGGTCTGTTTATTGATAACATCACCATAGGAATAAAATATAGAGCCAACTGTTGTTGACCTTCTATTGTCAAGAGTGATTGTCCAATTCATTTAGTGATTTAAGAGTGATTGTCAAATTCATTTAGTGATTTTTTAATTTATTGCTTTTATTTTTAACAGGTAACATATTATGTAATGAGTTAATAATTGGTTCACTGTTTAATGCATCTTTCTTATATGTTAGATGAATAATGTGTATTGAAGAGATAGGGCACTCTGCAACAAGCCAATCACCCAATAATGAATTAATAATTAACTTAGTGTATATGTTTTATTTATTTATTAGATGATGAATAGTTTATATCTGATGGACATGATACACCAGACAATAAACCAATCACTACACAACAAACTAGTAAAACTAATAATGGACTCACAACATGGTACTCACCTGGATTAACAATGCCTAATAATCACGCAATAAAATCTTTCAAAACTTAGAAACTGGAAAAACGAAAAGCAAATGCGCACCCACCGACTAAGCGAGACCAGTTATGTATAATAATTGAAATATCATAAATTGTTTCCATTTTTGTTCAAATTTGAAATAAGTACGATCTAACTTGAAAGTGAAGATCTATCTATATTTTTCCTGTACGAAGATCTATCTATTTTTCCTGTACGACATAATCCATCTGGTGGTCAGAATTACAGGTTTGTGGCAGTGGAGAGTTGGGTTTGAATTCCAACAGCATGGTTTTGAAAATGCGATGGAGTTTTTATTGAATTATTTATTGGTAATTACTGACTGTATTTTTTTTAGTGTGCCAGGTTAATAAGATATTTTCTCATTGTATTTATTTTTTTATTATATTTAATTTTTGAGAATTTATATTTAAATTTTTTTTACTAGTGTTGTTTTTAAAGTTTTCATGAATTTTGATAATAAGAATAACCCTGAGTATTGTCAATTTCTCACAAGTTTTATTTTATTTTATTTTAGAAAACATTAGTCCAAAATACTTGAGTAATATTTATTATTTCATTATATTAATAACAAAAATTACTAATTTTAAAAACAAACTTTTCATAAAAAATTTACTTATAAGTAGGAATAGGAATGCCAGTCGAATTTATACTCTGAATGGACCTACTTTCACTCCCCCTACATGCTTCTGGATCTTGGACCACCTGTTTTCTTACATTCAAGGATTGAGCCACCTGTTTTCTTACATCCAAAGATTGAGCAGTTAACCTATTTCCTTACTTCCAAAGACTCGGTCATTAACCTGTTTCATTTTCTTTAAATTTAAGTCGAAAACCAGCTATTAGCTAATAGTGATTTAATTGGTTTTGTTGCTATTTTTATTTTCCATTTGATGTTTTAAAAGTACATTATCAAACATTATTAACAATGAATATTCAATCACGTTGAATAGATTCACGTGAAATATTTAGAACTGCATTATTGTCCAGGAATATTTACAATGCCAATGTTAACATTGGCATGAAGAATTTGTCCATATACGGTTGTTGAAGTCCATGGAGTCTACGGGAGACTTTCACCCGTTCCTTCGTGAGGGACTTGGAAACGATGAGGTTTCGGACTTGGAAACGATGAGGTTTCTTTGAAGGGAAATCATAGCTACCTCCTTGGAGTTCAAATATTATGGTCTCCATTTTGTTTGGATGAGAGCGGTATAGTCTTCATATAGATGCCATAGGCCATTCCCAAACCTCTCAAACGTGAAATATGATTATTAATTGGAAGGATTCTTTGCTAAGGGCCCCAAGTATTATGATTTGTTTACCTATTATAATTTTGCTATTTATCTTTTATTTTGGATGTGTGAAATTTGTTTTCCTTTGGCAATATGGGAGTGTGGTATGTCATCACCTTCAAATCACTAGATTGGTTTGAAACCTCTCTATCCTGTGATTTAGTAATGTATCTTTTGGATGAATGAGAAGATGTTAAGGAATCATTAGTACCCTCTATTTGAGGTGGGATGGGATCGATTCAACCTCTATAGCCTCAAATTCTTCAGTAATTTGTGAAAGAGTCAGGGAGATCTTTGTATCATGCTCAAGGTTGGTCTTTTGTTAAGGTGGGGAATTAATAGATAGTTTATACTCATGTTTTTTAGTCTATGAGGCATCCTTCCAGCTCTTAAATGCACTCGTGAAGCTTCTTATCGACTTCCAATATCTTTTCATCAAGTTATGCCTAACATCTATTAAGATTGATCTATCTCTTCTCCAAGTCATCCACTTTCCTTCTGTCTTTATGATAATGTACAAGGGTTTTACCCCAAAGTCCAAGGGATTCATAACCAAGCATGTTCCACCCCCTCACGCCCAAATTTGGTCTTCTTATTGGGTGGGAAAGTGATTTTCTTATGGTTGTGAGAGAAAAAAATATGAGCACTAGAAGGGGACATTCTTATAATCTAAGGTCTACATGAAGTGATGTTCACAAACCTCTATCATGATGATGTTTGGGAGGCCTTGGGAGATGTCCACCTCTACACAAATCTCCCCAACTGATGTCTTTTTTTTCTATGTTGTCTTAGGATTAGTGTTTAGGTACATCCCCAAATACCCAATAATTTTTAAGATGTTGGCTTCCCAAAATTAGAGGTGTAGAGAAGGCATTTTAACCCACAACACCATGATATGAATGTGTTCTCTAATTAGGTCAAACTTGGCATTCCATCTAAATATAGTGAGGGTGATTTTCCCAAAACCATAGTCCTCCCACCACAACGTGTTGACTATCATCCATCGAGTTGAAAATGAAAGTGTTATACCCCCTTAATCCTATATATGAGAGGGGTATAACCGAAGAGATGATCCCAATTCCTCTTTGCCCCCCTTTTTAGCTCTGTAAGATACCCACTTGATACCCCTTTACGTTTGAGACAATTTTTTTGGGTTGAGGGTTTGTCACTGAGAAATTTCTTTAAATAGTTTGTATACAAACTATTGTAGGTGCAATTTTAATATTTCTTACAATGGAACAACTGAAAATAATTAAGAGATAATATTTTCCCAAAAGTATTTCGTGCTCTAGCTTAATATATTTTTCAAAGGTTGGCACATAACAATATAATGAATTTGTTGTTTGGTATATTCACCCACAATGACACTATATAAAATTATCAGTAACTCAGCCACCCATTAAACATTAAATCTGATAACGATATTCAGTATAGAGCAGCTGCAAACACAATAAACTAGGACTGATATATGATTTTGGGTTGGAAATAGTGTTGCCTGAGAAAGATATATATTCATACAGCTGATATATGCCTTAAAACATGAGCCCGTAGGTACTACTTGATGGCTACAAATTTATAAATATGTAAATGAGGGCATACATGTACATTAACAATGGTTGTAGCACCCAACAGTAGAGAAAAGCGCCCAACAAAGTGAGGAAGGCGCCCAGAGGTGATTCCCAACAAGAACAAAGGTTCCCACAAGGAGGAATAAGGCCCAACAATAAAGTAACAGCCTCCTGGAATGATTATTGTGGCGCCCCAACAAGAGAAAGGACCTCATCAATGGTGGAATGGCTCTCAGAAATAAACCAAACGTCCAACAATGGGATAATGCACCCAGAATGAAGGTAGCCCCTAGCAGAGTTGATATTTCAGCCCCTCAAATCAGTAACTCAACCCACAGAGTTAAAGAGCCTAGATTCAAGTGTAAACTAGGCCACCTAACTGAAGATATGTTCCCAACACACCTTAAATTTGCCCCCACTGCAGATAAAAGTTCTTCAATGAGAGTATGTTGCCCCACACGAAAGATTAGACCATCTTTCAAATCAAACTCAGTAAAAAATTATGAAACTCTTTGTCACAAGGGAAAACTCAACTATGAGAGAATAAACTCAGCTACAATGAAGATCAATGAAGAAATATGAAGTGACCTCTTCCCAAATCTATCTAGGGTGTATAGTTGCAACACCGAAACCAGAGATAAATGCAAGGGTTTCCAAAAACCCTAGAAAACTCTCCAAGAGCTCTCCAAATCTATTTTCTTAATAAGCAAGCGCAAGAATGAGGAGGGACTCCTCACTTTTCCCCTTTTATTCCTCATTTTCCTTTTTCCCACTCATTATTTTATTTTATTTCATAAAGTCGCTTAAGTGAGTTTTTCCACTTTATAAAATTAAAGTGACTTTTGAATTTCCTAGGACCCATGTCCCCCTTTTTTATAAATTAACATTATAAAGTCATCCTAGGCCTTTTATGTCCCCTAGGTCCCTCTTTTCTCCTTATCCCATGGGAACAGGTTAGGATAGTGGAATTTCCACCATGGTGCCTTTATGCGGAAGGGGACAATATAGTCCTCCCCACCCAAGATTGATTTTCCTCAAGAAAACTCAATCATGGATGCTAAAGCACTTTTTCTCCTTCCCATGGTTCATCTTCTGTAGGCAAATCCTTCCATTTAACCAATTACTCTTTGATGGTGTGATTCCTCAACCTGGGTTCCCTTACTTCTAAGATTTCTTCAGGAACTAGAACCATCTGTCCTTCTCCATACAAGGGTGGAAACTTAGTGGAAGTGGTGATATGTTGCCCCACTGCCTTCTTTAGGCATGAAACATGGAACACGTTATGTATCTTACTACCCTCTAGCAGATCTAGCTCATATGCCACCTCCACAATTCTCCTCGAGATGTGATAAGGACCATAGAATGTGGGTTTTGGTTTTTCTTCCCCTTTCATTTTGAGTGAGGATTTCATGTAGGGATGCAATCGTAAATATACCATATCCCCCACCTCAAGGATTCACTCTACCCTATGCATGCCGACATACATCTTCTGTCGATTCTGCACTGAATACAAATTGTCTCTGAGAACCCGTAGGATGTCCTGACTTTCTTGTATCCAATCTTTTTCCATAGCCACCATGTTGTACTCACCAAATATTTTTTCCATGAATGTCAGAGCATCATAACCATACAAGACTCGGAAGGGTGTCATCCCGATCGACATATGGAACATGGTATTGTAGTAGTGTTCCCCCAAGTGGAGCCATTTTATCCATGCTTTATGTTTCTCTAACACATAATTCCTCAGATATCCCTATAACCATTTGTTCACAATTTCGGTATGTCCATTAGTCTGAGGATGACAAATGGTACTCGATGTCAGCTCTGTTTCGACCAGTCTAAATAATTCCTTCCATAATCCTCCCATGAATCAAGGATCCATGTCACTGACAATATTTTACGGCAATCCATGCAATGAGAATATTTCTTTGAAGAAAAGCTCGGCCACCTGCATTGTTGAATACCTGGAGGGTATGGAGAATAATTGTGCAAACTTCATGAGCCTATCAACCACCACATAAATGAAATCCTTCCCCTGTACTTGGGGCAACCCAGTGATGAAATCCGTAGAGATGCTTTCCTATTTTTGTTCGGGAATGGGAAGTGGTTGCAGTAGTCTAGCAGGATGAGTGCTCTCTGCTTTATCCTGTTGGTAGACATTGCATTCCCTTACGAATCTCATCACATCGGTTTTAAGGCCCTTCCATGCAA
The DNA here is from genome assembly GCA_009831015.1 of Picea engelmannii. Lineage (NCBI taxonomy): Eukaryota > Viridiplantae > Streptophyta > Pinopsida > Pinales > Pinaceae > Picea > Picea engelmannii. Next base: position 752,410 of record ML782609.1, read on the forward strand.
ATATTTCCCTGATATTCTTGTAGGTTTTCAAGTACCCAAGGTGTCCTGCCAATGAGGAACTGTGTGCTACCTGCATAATTTTTTCCTTAAGTTGGAACTCCAGTACGAGGTAGATCCTATCTTTATAATAAATGATTTCATCGAAAACTCTGTAGTGATCATCATGTGTCCATCCATCAAGGATCTCGCAAGAAAACTGGTTCTTGGAATACTCTACCAATAATAAATCTTTCCAGTCTGCTAAAACTTCTATGAGTGAGAGAGTGGGTGGTATTCTGGAAAGAGAATCAACCACCACATTGTTCTTTCCCTTCACATACTCTATCTCAAAATCATAATCTTGAATCTTACTGATCCACTTCTGTTGTCGCTCACTCAATTCTTTCTTCTCCATGAGGAATCTTAGGCTATTGTGATTTGTCTTCAACTTAAACTGGTCCCCACAAAGTATTGCTTGAACTTGGACAATGCATGCATGATGTCCAACATCTCCTTGTCGTATATCGAATAATATCTCTCATACTCATTGAATTTGTGGCTTTTAAAATAAATGGGATGGTTATTCTACATCAAGACGACCCTTATCCCTATCCCTGAAGCATCACACTCTAATACAAAGGGCTAAGTGAAATCACGGAGTGCTAGAACAGGGCATGAGCTCATCACCTGCTTCATTTTCTCAAACGTCTCCTGGGCCTCCTCTATCCAAACGAAAGCCCCTTTTTTGGTGATATCGGTTAGTGGCCCTGTCAACTGTGAGAATCCTTTAACAAATTTTCTGTAGTAAGTGCAGAGACCAAGGAAACTCTTTTGTTCTATCACATTTCTGGGAGTTGGACACTCAATGATTTCCTTGATCTTTTCTTGGTGCACCTGTACTCCATTTTCCCCAATCATGTGCCCCAAGTAGAGCATATCTATCACACCAAACTCACACTTGGATTCCTTTGCATACAATTGTTGACTCTCTATAATACCAAGTACTTCATTAAGATGTCGCAGATGGTCTTCCCATGTTTTGATGTATATGAGGATGTCGTCAAAGAATACCAATAAGAACTTCCTCAGCTGCTTATTGAACACATGGTTCATGCACGATTGGAAATTAGTAGGGGCGTTAGTTAGTCCAAATGGCATGACCAAAAACTCATAATTCCCATAGTGGCATCGAAAGGTTGTCTTAGGTACGTCCTACTCTCGTACCTTAATCTGATGGTACCCTGATCGAAAATCAATCTTTGAGAAAAAAATATCTCCCAAGAGCTCATCCATTAATTCATCAATCCTGGGTATGGGGTACCGATTCTTGATCATTTTCTTGTTTAGAGCCTTGTAATCAATACACATTCGCAAAGTACCATCCTTCTTCTTGACTAAGACAATGGAAGAGGCAAACGAGCTGGAACTAGGGTGGATGTGGCCCATTTTCAACAATTATTTGATGGTTTTTTCAATCTCATCCTTGTAAACTTTCGAGTTCCAATAGGGGTTTGTGATAATTGCTTGAACCCCTCTTCTAACTCTATGATATGCTCAAAACCTCTATCAGGTGGAATGTCGGGAGGAGTGTCACTAAATACCTTATGATTTTTGCAAAGTAATACTTGAAATTCCTCTGGAAGCTGTTGCAGAGGGTCTGGTGGATCTTTGTTGGAAATAAAACACTCTACAACCCACTCTATATCACCAAGTCTCATGACTTCCTCCATGCTGTGTGATGACACAAACTTAGACAGGTAATGATGCATGGCTCGTAGGACCACTTTCTTTCCATCCGAGCATGTGAACTCCATCTCCATGGTCCTATGATCAATAGTGTATCTCCCAATAGAGTAAATCCACTAAAATCCCAACACTACATTGGTATCTAGTACGTCCACCACGAAGAAATCATTTGTCATTTAGTTGCCCATGGTTATTGTGAGCTTGGGAATCCACTTGGTGCAACTCATCTAGTGGCCTCCTAGTATGACTACTGTGAACCCATCAAATTCCTCTCCTCTCAACCATGTTAGCGTCAATGAAGTTATGATATGCTCCCCCATCAATCAAGATTGTCACCTTGTGCTCTTGTAGGACACCTCTGACCCTGAAGGTATGATACCTCGAAAACCCTGACATCGAGACCATGGTTGGGCCCTTATCCCCAGCCTATGAAGACTCCTCTCCTAATTTTTGATGTCGTTGGTCATGTACCTACTCCACCTCCTCATCCTCATCACTGTCACTGTCAGATTATACCTCAATGTAATGGGCCTTGCCCGTTTTGTCCTTCCCAGCGCATCTGTGTCCTGGTGCCCATGGTTCCTAACAACTGAAACACAATTTATTTTTCCTCAATTCTCTCCTAGTCTCTTCATCAAATTTGGGCTTCCTGGCCCAAATTCTATGAGGTGGTATGGTCTCCTTAGTCTTTGGGGTAAAAATGGGTTTGGGTGGAAATCGACTTTTAGGTAATTCATCCTGCATGTCACAAGATCTGCTGACTACATTCTATAAAGAGTTAGGCTTGTAAGCCTCATCCCATCCTCGTAGAGGCTCCAATAGCCCCTCAACAAACAACATCACCAAACAGGTCTCTAAAATGTTTGTCACCATCACAACAACCCTCTGAAACTTAGATATATAAGCCTCTGGGCTACCTATCTACTTGATTTGATCCAACTTTCTGAAGTGAAGCTATGGATCCTTCCTGTCAAATCTCTTGATGAGCCTCTGTGTGAAGTCTAGGTAAGAGGTAAACCTGACATGTCCCAAGGTGACTAACCCATGGTACCACCACTCATAGGCCTCACCATCCAGGTGCAAGGTGGCCAACTTAATGGCATATATCTATGTCATATGGTGCAGCTAGAAGTAATTGTCAAGCTTCTGCACCCATGATTTCACGGACTCCATATCATTTATATCCCCGGTAAAATTTGGGAATGGTGACCTTCCCAAGGGTATGTTGCAACTCAAATTTTTGTGTCATGGCCCTCATGGGCCCTCTCGGTTGTTTTCTTCTCTTCATATTGCAGAAATTTGTAAATGACATTGTTGAGTGGAAATCATCTCCCATCCTCCTGAACTCCTCTAAATATTCCCTATAGTGCTCACCCTGATCAACTTGCATCAATGGACCTGCGACATCATTCCTCAAAAAATGAGGCATAGTGGGTCTAGGGGATTTGCTGTACAAGTGGGGGTGGCTCTGCACGGTAGTGCGTGAATGGCTACCATATCCATTGTTTGAGCCCCCATCACCATTTTGATTTTGCTTCATTGGGCTCTCCAAGAAATTCTTAGCTAGTTGCCCCATAAGGTCCATCATGACCTTTTGACCCTTGGCCAAATCATTCAAAATATTAAACAAATTGTTGATCCTGGCATCATCTTCTTCCCCCATAGTTTATTTTCCCTTAAGTATGATAGATGGTGTTTCCTCTCATGTTTCTTCTTCTCTAACCACTTCATCTTCTTCCCACATGGGAGGGTTTGGTGTTCTTCCCCTATGTTTTCTGTAGGTAATGTTATGCTCATCTTCTAGTCTCATAAATATGGTTATAAGTGCCCCTCAAAGTCCACAACTGTAAAGGAACATGCTCTGATACCACTGTAAGATACCCACTTGATACCCCTTTACATTTAAGACAATTTTTTGGGTTTAAGGAGGTTTGTCATGGAGAAATTTCTTCTAATTGTTTGTATACAAACTATTGTAGGTGCAATTTTAATATTTCTTTCAATGGAACAATTGATGATAATTCAGAGATAATATTTTCCCAAAAGTATTCTCTTCTCTAGCTTAATATATTTGTCAAAGGTTGGCACATAACAATATAATGAATTTGTTGTTTGGTATATTCACCCACAATGGCACTATATAAAATTATCAGTAACTCAGCCACCCATTAAACATTAGATCTAATAATGATATTCGGTACAGAGCAGCTACAAACACAATAAACTAGGACTAATATATGATTCTAGGCTAGAAATAGTGCTTCCCGAGAAAGATATATATATATATATATATATATATATATATTCACACAATTGATATATTCCTTCAAACATGAGCCCATAGGTACTAGCTGATGGCTACAAATTTATAAAGATATAAATGACAACATACATGTACCTTAACAATGTTTGTAGCACCTAACAATAGAGAAAAGTGCCCAAAAAAATGAGGGAGGCGCCAAAAGGTGATTCCCAGCAAGAACAAAGGTGCCCACAAGGAGGAATAACGCGCAACAATAAAGTAACAACCTTTTGGAATGATTGTTGTGGTGCACCAAAAAGAGAAAGATGCCCAACAATGGTGGAATGACTCTCATAATTAAACCAAACATCCAACAATGGGATAATAACCCCCAACAATAAGAATTAAATCCAAATACTTAAGCAAGTGCTCCTAGAAAATAAGTAATGCGCCCAGAATGAAGGTAGCACCCAACAGAGTTGATATTTCATCCCCTCAAAGCAGTAACTTGTTGGTTGTGGAGCCTGATTATGTTCTTGATTCATAGGTCCTTGCTTTCAGCCGTGTTTATACCCCATGAAGACTTTACACCCCATAAGTATGTACACTCTTCCACGCGGGGGAGTGCAGAGGGGGGGTACCCCCTCTGCGGGGTCCGGGGGGGCTATCCCCCCGGTTGGAGGGTTTGGGGGCAAGCGGACCCCCGGTGCCCCCGAAGGAAAAATTACCTTGTAAATATATATTGTAATTTCATTGTAAATCCGGACCATTCATTATAAGGTCGCAGATCTAACGGTAGAAATTATGTTAGGGTTTTTTTCACTATAAGGCAAACCTCTGTTATGAGGGAAATGTATTGCGGCTATGGTTGATGGCGAGTATTGTATTCTAAGAGAGGAGACTGTGAGAGAAAGAAGAGGAAGTTACAATGGGTTTTGTTGTAGGTTGTATCCATTCATTTGCTGGATAATAATAAAGGAAGGACCTGGCAATTTCTCTGGTGGACGTAGCCCACACTAGGTGAACCACGTAAATCTATGTCTCTCTTGTATTGTGTATCTTCTGTGTTTTGTTTCCACATTTGTTTTATTTTATTGCTCCGCGGTCCTGTTTTTCTAACAACTGGTATCAGAGCGAAAGGTAACTCGTAGGAAAAGAGGGTTCCTAGTTTGAGTGGGAGCAATGTCGAGAGATGGAAAGTTTAGGGTCGATAAATTTAACGACCAAAACTACCAGCTATGGAAGATGCAGATGGAAAACTATTTATATCAAAAGGATCTATTCCTACCATTGGGCGGAATAGCAAAGAAGTCGATGGCTATGAAGGACAAAGAATGGGAGATTCTTGACAGAAAATCTCTAGAAACGATACGGCTGAGCCTGACAGTGTCGATGGCTTTCAATATTTCAAAAGAAAAGACAACGAAGGGTTTGATGGACACATTGGCCAAATTGTGTGAAAAACCCTTGGCATCCAATAAGGTATTTCTAGTGAAGAGATTATTTAATATGAAGATGTCGGAAGGTGGGTCTGTTGCAGATCATTTAAATGAATTTAATACGGTTACTAATCAACTAAGTTCTGTAAAAGTGGACTTTGATGATGAGGTCAGGGCTTTTCTAATCTTGTGCTCATTGCCAAAAAGTTGGAACGACTTGGTCATGGATATAAATAACTCTATCTCTGGTTCAAATACTTTAAAATTTGATGATGTTGTTGGTGTTATCCTTAGTGAGGAAATGCGAAGGAAAAGCACAGGTGAGACATCAGGTAATGCATTGAACATGGAGAATAGGGGAAGACAAAAGGATAGAGGAAAGGGCTCAGGGAACTGGGGGAATTCTAGGAAGGGCAGATCCAAATCCAGACTTGGAAAGATAGAGTATTGGAATTGTGGGAAGAAAGGACATCTGAAGAAAGATTGCAAAGCTCCAAAGAAACAAAGAGATGGACAACATGAGAGAAACCAGGAAGCAAATGTAATAGGTGATGTGTTACAAGATTCTTTGATTCTTTCTGTAGATAATATTTCTAAGTCTTGGATAGTAGATTATGGGGCTTCATTTCATGCCACACCCCATAGGAAACATTTTCTAGATTATGTTCAAGGTGATTTTGGACAGGTTCATTTGGGTGATGATGCACCATGCAAAATTGTTGGAATGGGAAAGGTAAAAATAAAGCAACGCAATGGAAA
>ML782609.1:763498-778928 GCA_009831015.1 Picea engelmannii
TATATATATATATAATGACATTTTCCTAGAATAGGTTAGGGTGTATGATCGCTTTTGTGTCTTCTTTTCATTTTTTTTAACACATCACATCTTTCATTTTCAGGGTCATCTCCTTGAGGTATGTACATGGATCATCTCAAATGTAAGAGGTCAGATGGGGTTTGTAGTATGTGTTATCACTCCAAGAGTCTTTCCCTGACTGTAATGGGAATGAACTTGGTAACTTAAATGTTTAATAATGTATGGGAAATGGGATCAAATCAGATGACTAAATCAGACCTCACTCACTCAAGACATGCATAAAATCAACCAAATAAACAATGCTTCTAACTATCACTGTTCAGAGGGTTTGCAATATAGGTGAAAAGATGAAGAATTCTCACTATGCTGATAGATTCATACATAAAACACTTACATATGAATGGCTAATCATAACAAGGAAAATATACTTGCAATTCCAATTATCAATACAGAGTTAGGATGACAGTTATCTGGTATTAGGTAAATAGAATAAACATGAATAAAACATACAAGTACAAGTATAGAACAAAAAGGAAAATGCAGATTTAAACATGTAATTGCAAAAGAGATTGTATAATTAATTTGACAAGAACATAAGAAGCTTGAGTGCAAAGTGTCTAAGAGTCCCTAAAGTTGAACCACAGTCCTCAGAATGTCTCCCCCCCTTTACAATATGAAATCAATAGGCTTATATAGCCTTTACAAATTATTTGAGATCCTCAAAAGATGTATCTGATAACCACTTCTTCTATTTTTAGTTTGTGGAAGATATCTATCACAAATTCAAATTTGTGATGTGGCAAGAAAAACAGAGTTTAGAATTTCTAAAAATATGCTTCTCCAAGATTCACCTATATTTCACAAATAAAAATATATCTTGGGAAACTAAAAAAGGTTATTGAAGAGAATCTCGTTCTTATGAAATACCTCATTCAGTTTCTAAAAATACTCTTGCAGCTCATCAAAATCTGTCCTCAAAGATAGTGACTGAAACAAGAAAAACAGAGTATTTAATTTCTGGAAATATGGTGCGCAAAGATTGATCTGTATTTCACAAATAAAAGCATATCTTAGGAAACTGAGAGAGGTTATTTAATATCATCCTGTGATTATGAAAAAAATCCTTCATTTTTGAAAAATACTCTTCCATCTAATCAAGATCTGTCTCCCAAGAAGGTGACTAAAACAGGAAAATCCAGATTTCAAAATCTAGTCATATTCCTACATTTTAGGAATTGATCCCTAGAATATTTCTATTGATCAAATGAAGTGCCACCTGCACCCATAGATGAGATTTGACAATATCTTTGAGTAATATTCATCATCTTCTCTTGAATACACTTTTTCCAAGTCGAATTTTGACTTTTTGACTAAAATCTGTGCATTTTTACCCAAAAATAGAAAGACCACTTAGTCTTCTTATCTTCTCATCTACCTCAAAAGATGAAAAGGGATGATGTTTTGTATCCCTTTAATTATTATATTTCATTAAAAACCATCCCCACATGATCTGGAAATAAAAATAATCGATCTGAGCGAAAAGAAGAGCATTCTGCAATTTTCTGCGCTTTCAGTGACTAAGGAGCCAAAATTTCTAGCCTGTAAGCTACCGAAAGCTATGCTTTCGATGGCTAAGGGCAGCTATGAAAGCCTACCTAAGCCAATGAAAGTCATATTTTGAAAATAACTTTAAATATTGCAAAAATATGTTTCCTCTAAGCTTCTTGATCTTCAAGGTTGTTCATTTAAGTTCAGGGTTGCTTCAAATAAGTTACAAAAATCAATGTTCTATCTCTTTAGTATGTATTTGTTTCAAAACCAAATAGCACATGATTTGATCCAACACCTTTTGATCATGTTTTCTTGTCTGCAATAACTATGATGAGGTATGCCTTTGTTTGCAAGAGTGATGATAGTTTTACCACAACCGAATGTACCAAATATGGCACATCTTCCTCCAAGCACAGAAGGAAATAGAGGATCTAAAACACATGGTTCAGTTAACATAGGCATATCAACTGCAATCTTGATAGAGCCAGGCCGAGGTATATTTTGGATTTAAATGTTAGTTGAATAGGAGCAACAATTTTTGAAATAGAGGCTTCAAAGATTAGTTCTAATATTATCGCTTTCATCATCACGTGAACCCTGTACTGTGTGTTGAAACCTCCAGAAAAAGTTCCCCCATATATATAGCATAATCACTACTCCAAGATTCACAGTGATGTAACCATTTCAAACTTGTCTGCGATTTTGGTGGCCAGAAGAGCCCCAAAATTTGCATTTAAGCAACAGAAACTTAAAATTAACAAATTTGACTATGTTATTTGACGAGATAACATTTGGCTCCTTCTGGGGATGAAAGCCTCCCTGTGAGGTTTCAAGGACCACATATCTGATGCCTTTCCTAGAAAACTCAAACAGAGCCTAAACTCTAGTGTTCCATTGGGTATGAAGTCATCTAGCCTTACAACTGATTCCCTACAAACCTATAACTTGCCTGTAGTCTCTACCATTGGGCTATGGAGTCATTTGACTTGTGAAACCGATCTATGAAATTTCTCCAAACCTGTGCAACTGATCTCTGTACACCTTCAAAAACTTCCTTTATTCACACGAGAAAAATGTTATTTCTATTGCAAATGGGAAGAAAGAAATGCTCGAAAAAAAGCTTATTTACTGCCCTACTCTACTCTAACCAGCTCTGCAATTTGGTTAAGTAAATGATGACTTCCATAATAGCCATTCAAGCAGTTTTAAAATTGAATAAACCTTTTCTTTATCACTGATCAACAAATGATGTTTGAAATGTAACAACAGTAGTAAAAACTCATTTAGGAAATCATACTCACCCGGAACTGCTAATAAGTTTAAAAAATATGAAATCTTTGGGTTCTCTGGAATATATGATTCCATGAAGGCTACCAATGGGTCTTTGAAACAAAGATAAGAAACATGTTGATCCACGGAGAACATTTGCTTAGCTAGGATTGCTTCTCTGATGGAAGACTGATGACCCTCTAATTCTATTGTGATCATATCTTGATCATTTGTAACAACAACCCTTTCTTCAGAATGATGCTTATAAGATAATGACAAAATCGTGTTTAAATCATAAGGATTATGATCAGCTAGAAACATGTAGTTTCCAATACAATCATCAACTATTTCATTTTCAAAATCATTTGAAAACTTCTCATGAATTTGAGATGCATACCTGTCCATTGAAACATCTACAAACACTAAAGAATCTGATTCATAATTTGAAATAAACTCACATGCTTGCTATTGTCCCAAATATGCTTCACATTCACTATCTTCCTGCTCAAAATCTGAACCATACTGACATTCTGCTTGCTCATGTGCATACAGATTTTCAAAGTAAAACTGCTCTTGGATCCCCTTGGAAGCACGAATATTCTCCTCAATCTCTAGAGCATCTTCAAACAAGAATCTTAGGGATGAAGACTTCCTTTCTAACAGGAGGAGGGAAAGCTCTGAATGGAGACCCATAACATAATATATCATGGCAGCAGTCTCTGTAGGCCAGATTTCCAAAGGCATATCATGATAAATGTTGTAGAACCTTTGATTGAAGACATGCAAAGCTTCGTCCTCCTCTCTCTTCAAAGAATAGAAATCAGCGAGATACAAATCAAGAGATTTGTTCTCACCCCAATCTTTCAAAAAATCATTTGACAGCTCGATCCAAGAACCAATGGAATCAGCTCTTAGACCCTTAAACCAAATAGAAGCATATCTAAACAAAGACTTAGAAAACATCCTCATGATCACATCATCATGAACAATCTCGAATCGATCAACAAAATTTTCAAAGGATTCCAAGTGTCTCTCAGCTGAAACTTGATTCTCTCCAGAAAACCAGGGAAGATATTCAAGACAGTCAAGAGGATAAGGGTTAAGGTGACATGGAATACTTAAAGGCTTGAACATCTTCATTTTGATTTTATATAAGAAAGCAGTGGGATGATCATGAGGTGTAACAAGCTGATTGGAAGGCTCAATAGTCACTGAGATCTGAGAAGGTTTTGAATCAGTTTTGACCTCCTCAAGGTTATATGGCTGATCAGTTTCAAGAGAGATTTGAATGTAAAGCTCATATTTATGAATAGGCCGAGGTAAAGAAATAGGATCAACATCAACAACATAAGGAGGCTGCAAGATTTCCTTTTCTAAAGATGGATATATGAAATAAGGATGATGATGATCCTAATATACAAAACAGAAAATGATTCGCTTGACATGTGAAGGGAAAAGCATGAAGGAGATAATAAAGAATAACAAAAGCTCATGTAGAAGACTAATGAACTGATACCTGGGTTTAGAAATCATCCACTTCATCTTTATTTTAACCGGATCATCCCCAATGGAGTCTTTAATCATGGAGTTGCCAAGCAGATGATTACAGTCAATTCTGTGTCCTTCCTTTGTATGCCATCAAAGTCGGATATATTTCCTTCTCCCAAGGGAACTAGATTCACTTTCGTTCCCCAACAACGACGCCATTTTTTTATCACTGCAAGAGTCTTTCCCTAACTGTAATGGGAAAGAGTTTGGTAACTTAAATGTTTAATAATGTATGGGAAATGGGATCAAGTCAGATGACTAAATCAGACCTCACTCACTCAACACATGCATAAAATCAACCAAATAAACAAGGTTTCTAACTATCAATGTTTAGAGGGTTTGCAATATAGGTGAAAAGATGAACAATTCTCACTATGTTGGCAGATTCATACATAAAACAGTTACATATGAATGGCTAATCATAACAATAAAAATATACTTGCAATTCCAATTATCAATACAAATATAGGATGACAACTATCTGGTATTAGGTAAATAGAATAAACATGAATAAAACATCTAAGTACAGGTATAGAACGGAAATGAAAATATAGATTTGAACATGTAATTGCAAAAGAGCTTGTATTAATTTGACAAGAAAATGAGAAGCTTGAGTACAAAGTGTCTAAGAGTCCCTAAAGTTGAACCACAGTCCTCAGACTGTCTTCCCCCCTTTACAATATGAAATCAATAGGCTTATATATCCTTTACAACTTATTTGAGATCCTCAAAAGATGGATATGATAACCACTTCTTCTATTTTTAGTTTGTGGAAGATATCTATCACAAATTCGAATTTGTGATGTGGCAAGAAAAACAAAATTTAGAATTTCTGGAAATATGCTTCTCCAAGATTCACCTATATTTCACAAATCAAAATATATCTTGGGAAACTGAAAGAATTTATTGAAGGGAATCTCGTTCTTATGAAATACCTCCTTCCATTTCTAAAAATACTCTTCCATCTCATCAGAATCTATCCTCCAAGACAGTGACTAAAACAGGAAAAAACAAAGTATTTAATTTCTGGAAATATGGTGCTCAAAGATTGACCTATATTTCACAAATAAAAGTAGATATTAGGAAACTGAGAGAGGTTATTTAATATTATCCTATTCTTATGAAAAAAAAATTCATTTTTGAAAAATACTCTTCCATCTAATCAGGATCTGTCTCCCAAGACGGTGACTAAAACAGGAAAATCCAGATTTCCAAATCTAGTCATATTCCTACATTTTAGGAATTGATCCCTAGAATATTTCTATTGATCAAATGAAGTGCCACCTACACCCATGGATGATATTTGATAATATCTTTGAGTAATAGTCATCATCTGCTCTTGAGTACACTTTTTCCAAGTCGAATTTTGACTTTTTGACTAAAATTTGTGCATTTTTACCCAAAAATAGAAAGACCACTTAGTCTTCTTGTCTTCTCATATACCTAAAAATATGAAAAGGGATGATGTTTTGTATCCCTTTAATTATTATATTTCATTAAAATCCATCCCCACATGATCTGGAAACAAAAATAATCGATCTGAGCGAAAAGAAGAGCATTCTGCAATTTTCTGCTCTTTCGGTGGTTAAGGAGCCAAAATTTCTAGCCTGTAAGCTACTGAAAGCTATGCTTTCGGTGGCTAAGGGAAGCTGTGAAATCCTGCCTAAGCCACCGAAAGCCCTATTTTGAAAATAACTTTCAAGATTGCAAAATATGTTTCCTCTAAGCTTCTTGATCTTCAAGGTTGTTCATTTAAGTTCAGGGTTGCTTCAAATAAGTTGCAGAAATCAATGTTGTATCTCTTTAGTATGTATTTGTTTCAAAACCAAATAGCACATGATTTGATCCAACACCTTTTGATCATGTTTTCTTATCTACAACAACTATGATGAGGTATGCCTTTGTTTGCAAGAGTGATGATAGTTTTACCACAACCGAATGTACCAAATATGGCACATGTTCCTCCAAGCACATAAGAAAATAGAGCATCTAAAACACATGGTTCAGTTAACTTAGGAATATCAATTGCAATCTTGATAGAGCCAGGCCGAGGTATATTTTGGATTTAAATGCTAGTTGAATAGGAGAAACAATTTTTGAAATAGAGGCTTCAAATATTAGTTCTAATATTATCGCTTTCAACATCACGTGAACCCTGTACTATGTGTTGAAACCTCCAAAAAAAATTCCCCCATATCTATAGCATAATCATTGCTCCAAGATTGACAGCGTTGTAAGCATATCAAACTTGTCTGCGATTTCAGTGGCTAGGAGAGCCCCAAAATTTGCATTTAAGCCACCGAAACTTAAAATTAACAAATTTGACTATGTTATTTGATGAGATAACATCTGGCTCCTTTTGGGGATGAAAGCCTCCTTGTGAGGTTTCAAGGACCACAGATATGATGCCTTTCCTGGAAAACTCAAACAGAGCCTAAACTCTAGTGTTCCATTGGGCATGGAGTCATCTGGCCTTACAACTGATTCCTTGCAAACCTATAACTTGCCTGTAGCCTTTACCATTGGGCTATGGAGTCATTTGCCTTGTGAAACTGATCTCTGAAATTTCTCCAAACATGTGCAACTGATCTCTGTACACCTTCAAAACCTGCCTTTATTCACAAAAGCAAAATGTTGTTTTTGTTGCAAATGGGAAGAAAGAAATGCTCGAAAAAGAGATTATTTACTGCCCTACTCTTCTCTAACCAGCTTTGCAATTTGGTTAAGTAAATGATGACTTCCATAACAACCATTCAAGCATTTTTAAAATTGAAGGAACCTTTTCTTTGTCACTGATCAACAACTGATGTTTGAAATGTAACAATAGTGGTAAAAACTCATTTAGGAAATCACACTCACCCGAAACTGCTGATAAGTTTAAAAAATCTGAAATCTTCAGGTTCTCTAGAATATATGATTCCATGAAGGCTGCCACTGGGTCTTTGAAATAGAGATAAGAAACATGTTGATCCATGGAGAACATTTTCTCAGCTATGACTGCTTCTCTGATGGAAGACTGATGACCCTCTAATTCTATTGTGATTATATCTTGATCATTTGTAACAACAACCCTTTCTTCAGAATGATGCTTATAAGATAATGACAAAACCATGTTTAAATCATAAAGATTATGATCAGCTAGAAACATGTAGTTGCTAATGTAATCATCAACTACTTCATTTTCAAAATCATTTGATAACTGCTCATGAATTTGAGATGCATACCTGTCCATTGAAACATCTACAAGAACTAAAGAATCTAATTCATAATCTAAAATAAACTAACATGCTTGCTGTTGTCCCAAATCTGCTTCACATTCACTATCTTCCTGCTCAAAATTTGAACCATACTGACATTCTGCTTGCTCATGTGCATACAATTTTTCAAAGTAAAATCGCTCTCGGATCCCCCTGGAAGCATAGGTATTCTCCTCAATCTCTAGAGCATCTTCAAATAAGCATATTAGGGATGAAGACTTCCTTTCTAACAGGAGGAGGGCAAGCTCTGAATGGACACCCTTAACATAATATATCATGGTAGCAGTCTCTCTAGGTCATATTTCCAAAGGCATATCATGATAAATGTTGTAGAACCTTCGATTGAAGACATGCAAAGCTTCGTCCTCCTCTGTCTTCAAAGCATAGAAATCAGCGAGATACAAATCAAGAGATTTGTTCTCACCCCAATGTTTCAAAAAAGCATTTGACAACTCGATCCAAGAACCAATGGAATCATCTCTTAGACCCTTAAACCAAATAGAAGCATCTTTGAACAAAGACTTACAAAAAATCCTCATGATCACATCATCATGAACAATCTCGAATTGATCAACAAAATTTTCAAAGGATTCCAAGTGTCTCTCAGCTGAAACTTGATTCTCTCTAGAAAATCGGGGAAGATATTCAAGGTAGTCAAGAGGATAAGGGTTAAGGTGACATGGCGGCCTTAAAGGCTTGAACATCTTCATTCTGATTTTAGATATGAAAGCAGTGGGATGATCATGAGTTGTAACAAGATGATTGGAAGGCTCAATAGTTACTGATATCTGAGAAGGTTTTGAATCAGTTTTGACCTCCTCGAGGTTATATGGATGATCAGTTTCAAGAGAGATTTGAATGCAAATCTCATATTTATGAATAGGCTGAGGTAAAGAAATAGGATCAACATCAACAAGATAAGGAGGTTGTAAGATTTCTTTTTCTAAAGATGGATATATGAAAGAAGGATGATGATGATCCAAATATACAAAACAGAAAATGATTCGCTTGACATGTGAAGGGAAAAGCATGAAGGAGATGATAAAGAATAACAAAAGCTCATGTATAAGACTAATGAACTGATACCTGGGTTTAGAATTCAACCACTTCATCTTTCTATTAACCGCATCCTCCCCAGTCGCCAGGCAGATGATTACAGTCAATTCTGTGTCCTTCCTTTGTCTTCCATCAAAGTTGGATCTATTTCGTTCTCCCAGGGAAACTAGATTCACTTTCGTTCCCTGGCAAGGACACCATTTTGTTATCACTCCAAGAGTCTTTCCCGGACTGTAATGGGAATGAGCTTGGTAACTTAAATGTTTAATAATGTATGGGAAATCGGATCAAGTCAGATGACTAAATCAGACCTCACTCACTCAACACATGCATAAACTCAACCAAATAAACAAGGTTTCTAACTATCACTATTTAGAGGGTTTGCAATATAGGTGAAAAGATGAAGAATTCTCACTATGCTGGCAGATTCATACATAAAACACTTACATATGAATGACTAATCATAACAATGAAATTATACTTGCAATTCCAATTATCAATACAGATATAGGATGACAACTATCTGGTATTAGGTAAATAGAATAAACATGAATAAAACATCCAAGTACAAGTATAGAACAGAAAGGAAAATATAGATCTGAACATGTAATTGAAAAAGAGCTTGTATTAATTTGACAAGAAAATGAGAAGCTTGAGTACAAAGTGTCTAAGAGTCCCTAAAGTTGAACCACAGTCGTCAGACTGTCTTCCCCCCCCTTTACAATATGAAATCAATAGGCTTATATATCCTTTACAACTTATTTGAGATCCTCAAAATATGGATATGATAACCACTTCTTCTATTTTTAGTTTGTGGAAGATATCTATCACAAATTCAAATTTGTGATTTGGCAAGAAAAACAAAATTTAGAATTTCTGGAAATATGCTTCTCCAAGATTCACCTATATTTCACAAATCAAAATATATCTTGGGAAACTGAAAGAGTTAATTGAAGTGAATCTCTTTCTTATGAAATACCTCATTCTGTTTCTAAAAATGCTCTTCCATATCATAAAAATCTGTCCTCCAAGACAGTGACTAAAATAGGAAAAATAGAGTATTTAATTTCTGGAAATATGGTGCTCAAAGATTGACCTATTTTTCACAAATAAAAGTAGATATTAGGAAACTGAGAGAGGTTATTTAATATCATCCTGTTATTATGAAAAATTTCCTTCATTTCCAAAAAATACTCTTCCATCTAATCAAGATCTGTCTCCCAAGAAGGTGACTAAAACAGGAAAATCCAGATTTCCAAATCTAGTCATATTCCTACATTTTAGGAATTGATCCCTAGAATATTTCTATTGATCAAATGGAGTGCCACCTAAACCCATGAATGATATTTGATAATATCTTTGAGTAATAGTCATCATCTGCTCTTGAACACACTTTTTCCAAGTCAAATTTTGACTTTTTAACTAAAATATGTGCATTTTTACCCAAAAATAGAAAGACCACTTAGTCTTCTTGTCTTCTCATCTACCTCAAAACCTGAAAATGGATGATGTTCTGTATCCCTTTAATTATTATATTTCATTAAAAACCATCCCCACATGATCTGGAAACAAAAATAATCGATCTAAGCGAAAAGAAGAGCATTCTGCAATTTTCTACGCTTTCGGTGGCTAAGGAGCCAAAATTTCTAGCCTGTAAGCTACCGAAAGCTATGATTTTGGTGGCTAAGGGAAGCTGTGAAATCTTTCCTAAGCCACCGAAAGCCTTGTTTTGAAATAACTTTCAAGATTGCAAAAATATGTTTCCTCTAAGCTTCTTGATCTTCAAGGTTGTTCATTTAAGTTCAAGGCTGCTTCAAATAAGTTGCAGAAATTAGTGTTGTATCTCTTTAGTATGTATTTGTTTCAAAACCAAATAGCACATGATTTGATCCAACACCTTTTGATCGTGTTTTCGTATCTGCAATAGCTATGATGAGGTATGCCTTTCTTTGCAAGAGTGATGATAGTTTTACCACAACCGAATGTACGAAATATGGCACATGTTCCTCCAAGAACAGAAGGAAACAGAGCATATAAAACACATGGTTCAGTTAACATAGGAATATCAGCTGCAATCTTGATAGAGCCAGGCCGAGGTATATTTTGGATTTAAATGCTAGTTTAATAGGAGCAACAATTTTTGAAATAGAGGCTTCAAAGATTAGTTCTAATATTATCGCTTTCAACATCATGTGAACCCTGTACTGTGTGTTGAAACCTCCAGCAAAAGTTCCCCCATATCTATATCATAATCACTGCTCCAAGATTGACAGTGATGTAACCATTTCAAACTTGTCTATGATTTCGGTGGCTAGGAGAGCCCCAAAATTTGCATTTAAGCCACCGAAACTTAAAATTAACAAATTTGACTATGTTATTTGAGGAGATAACAGTAGGCGTAGATGTTAGTGGGGTAGGTGGACGATGGGTCAGGTCTAAGGAAAGAAGAGAAGGTGGGGTTGCACATGTAGGAGGGTTTGTCGAGGGGGTCAAGTTCTGATATGTTTTGGTGCATGAGGGTCCATTAGAAACATGTATGGAAGTAATTAGGTCACATCCCAACTAGTGATTTTGGAAACCCATCGATGAAGGTAAGTTAGTCTGTCACTGTGAAGTCAAATAGTAGTAGGGAAATTTAATAATATGTGTAATGAGGCCAAGTTAATCCAATGAAGGATCATCAACTCATGAGTGTCCATGGTGTGAGCATTGTTTAATTGATTGATGTCTACTTTGGCTCATGTTTCCATGGTGAATCTAGATTTGTCATTTTTTTCCTTTGGACATAACTCCATCTTCATCATATTGTTGCCCCACACACACACATAGACACATATAAAGATTGAATATAAACAAATCAAATCCGTAAAAAAACCATGTATCATTCAATGCATAAAATACACAATGTAAAAAAAATGATAAGAAAAGAATACCAAGCATTAATTTATATATATACACAAACATATCAATGTGGATCCATCTTAACTCATGATCTTTTAAGAACTAAAATATTTGCATCTCGATTTATTTAAAATGTCTCTCAATGCATAATAGATCCAGAGTGAAGATATATTTGTGTTGGTAATAAGCAAACTCATACATTCAAATCTATTCATAGGGCCACTAGACCACAATTTGTCCTCCAAATTTTAAGGGAGGTTTACGGTTAATATGGTATCCTTTACTAATTTCAGAAAGCAAAGAAAGACAAGAAAGGCACTTTTATTTTTGTAAACATGAGTCAAGCACTAGTAGAATTAATATGACCGCAACAACAATTACCACAAGTTTAACTTGTATATACATGCATTACTTAGTACACATCCACCACACTTAGACAAATTCCTAACATAAACCCTCAAGTGCAGTTCAATTAGTGATAGACTTAATCAATCTCTAGTTCTCTTTTTTAGACCAAATCTCCTTGCTCAATAATTATCTTATCAATTGAAAAAACTTGACTTTATATCAAGGTGTATCACTTTTTGACTTAAAGAAACTATCTTTCCATCTTAATTTGATAAATTTTCAAGATTGATATCCATCTAATTTTCAATCATTAATTTGACAAATAAAAAATTAGATATCAACTAAATCCATGAACAAATGCACGAAACAAATGAAAATTCATGAACCACATATTTAAAAAAATATGGAAACATGAATAAACATGGCACATGAGGAACACCTTCTTAACCTTAAATCAATGAAAGTGACCTATAACCTGCAAAACTTGGATTTGATCTTCTTATAAAAGTTTCATAAACACTCACTTAGTCTATTGTCAAGTAATTTTCCTTAGTTGATCATAACATATCAACCATGACTTAACTTCTTATAAAGCTTCATAAACACTCTCTTGATCTGATCTATTGTCAAGTAACTTCATAAACACTCTCTTAATCTATTGTCAAATAACTTTGCTTCATTAATCATGACTTCATTGACTCTTACTTCCCATCTACAAGATGTCTAATAGAGGAGAAGACATATCCTTGCCTTATCAGTTTGAACGAGTAAGGGGAGACCTATCTGTACGAGAATGAACAGGTCAGGAAGAGAAAATACAGGTTGCGAATGAACAGGTCAGGCGATAGATTCTAAAATATGATGGTTTCATGGTTGAAAATGATGTTCTCTTTTTTCTCAAACGCTGTAACGTTTGGCTGACTCTTACGTTGATGATCTCTTTTTTTTCTTTGAATCTCTGAGCGAGGAATTCAACATCTATCTTCCCATCACTGTCGAGCAATCTTTTCTCTTCAACTTAACGTAATACTTAGTTTACCTACACATCTTTTAGGCATGAAGAGGCGTGACGGATCTCATAGCTTTATCAATTTGAAAGAAAGAAAAATTCTCATTGAAACTGGAAAAACGAAAAGCAAATGCGCGCCCACCGACTAAGCTAGACCAATTATGTATTATAAATGAAATATCATAAAATTAATTTATTTTATGTTTTTATCAAATTTGAAATAAGTACGATCTAACTTGACAGTGAAGACCTATCTATTTTTTTTTTCTGTATTACATAATTTATTTGGTAGTGAAAATTAGGTTAGCAATATTCAGTTTGCTAAGTAACATTGAATGTTGTTGGAGATGAATTATAAGTTGTTTGCGTTGTAGGTGTATTATAGACCGTTGGATCTGAAAACAATTTAAATAAGAAGTTGTGGCAGGCAGGTGTATTATAAACTATTAGATTTTAAAGCAATTTAGATCCCATAACTTATAATCCAACTACTGCAATATTCAATGCTAGATAACAGATTGGATATTGGTCGCATGAAAATTACAGATTTGTGGTGGTGGAAAGTTGAGTTTGAATCCCACAACATGGTTTTGAAAATGGGATGGAGTTCTTATTGAACCTTCGGATATGTGAAGAACCCATTAGTCATTACATTATAGGGTTTAACAAAATATCTTAATTTTTCCTTCAAATTCGAAAATGGATATATGTAAGGCGTAGTCTAAACGTTCTTAGACTATGTCTATATGTATTAATGATGAGTTCCAAAATTCTGCAAAGCTATGGTTATACTCATTGGATTTCCTTTTATTCATTGGATTTCCTTTTATTACGCGCAATATAGCTTTCCATTGAAAGTTAAGATGGAGCCTCTATTTTTAAATTTTCTTATTAAATTTGGGGATGTTGTATAAGGTTTATATAATTTAGTTGGTTAATTTGAATATTTTGGAAATAAATAAAATTATTTTGATGTGTTGTTCGGATAATCCACAGTTTGGATAATCCATAGCTGGAGTCATTTCGTCGTCTACTTTTACACTAACACTATTAATATTCTTAATCACAAATAATCACAAATAACCCCACTACATTTACACTAACACTACTAAATAATTAATTAAGAGTAAAACTTAATTACCTAAAACCCTAAAACAAATAAATAATTAAAAGCAACCCACTACTTATATACCAACACTATTAAATAACTAATTAAGAGTAAAACCTAACAAATTACCTAAAACCCTAAACAAATAATTAAAAGTCTCGTATAACCTAGTTTTTATACTTATACATACTAATTATTATTCGCAAAACCCTAGATTTAAGTCTCATTATTTAAAATTAAGTCTCATTAATTAAATTAAATTCCGAAATTAGGACAACCGACTTAATTAAATAACTTTTAAATTGTCTTGCATTTAAAGTATTAATTGAAGAAGATCAGCTAGCTCTCACTCGACGATTAGTCCTGATGATGAATCCTAATTCAGATTTGAAACGTAGACGACGAAATGACTCCAACTGTGGATTATCCGAACAACACATGCGAAACTCCTCACCACGGAAACTTAAAAACAACAAAATTATTTTGAATTTATAGAATTAGTTATTTCTATTTTTAAGGATGTTTTATAAAATTTATATAATCTAATTTGTTAATTTGAATATTTTAGAAATAGATAAAATTATTTTGAATTTTTAGAATTAGTTATTTTTATTTTTATTAGAATATTATAATGAATTGATTAAATAGTTTTATTTTAATTGTCAAGTATAAAAATTAAATTAAAATTAAAAATATTTTTTTTTTCCACAAATCATTACTAATCATAGATCATTGATGGATGGGAGCTTGGGATAGCACATGTGATGCCATGGCCCTAAGATGACATCTCCTCCATTGAATTCTTGCACTAGGAGTCTATGATGCATTTACCATTTGTTGGGATAACACATATCATGTCATGGCCTTAAGATGACATCTCTCCATTAAATCCTTGCACTAGGAGTCTATGATGCATGATGCATTTACCCTTTGTTCCATGCCATGGAATTAGTGACAACAAAAGTGGCATCGTGGCTCTAAGCTAACATCTCCTCCATTATATCCTTGCATTGGGAGTTTGTGATGCATTTACTATTTGTTTCGCACCATGGAATTGGCGATGACACCTGGTAAATCCCTCTAGTGAGTAATACCGCCAAACGTAAGCCTCACATGGTTTCCCTAGACATCGATGTGTATATTCTCCACCCTCTCATTTTAATGTATTGTAGGAATGTCATGCATCTTGACAAAAATAGTGGAGATACTTGAAATTGGTACTATAATGTTGGCCTAGAATTAATGGTATACTTCCTCCCGTGTCAAGGTCATCTTTTCCAAGTACTTGAAGCCTGTGCATCTCAATAATGTGGGAGTCATTAAATGGAACCTTGTGTACATAGTTGGAATACCTGGAATTTT
>ML782610.1:22164-71369 GCA_009831015.1 Picea engelmannii
ATAATTAACACCATACCATCATTATTGGTAATAAATAATATGATACCTCTGATGATAGAACCTATGATTCTTTATACTCAGTTTTTCTTCCATTTTATACAGTAAAGCGCCAATGAAGGGATAGGAACTTTTACCAATACAGGTGTACCTGTGTTTAATATTGTTGAATTATTTTTGTGCTAAAATTATGAATACAAATGAATTGTACAATGGAGGAAAACGTTTCGTCCAATCACCTTGATCCCGTTCATTGTTACCCTTCTCATATTTCTGTCTCAAATAAAAATTTATGAGGATAGGAAGACGACTGAGGAATCTCACCTTCCGAATATTTAAAATAGCACTGCACCCTAGGATTCGAATTGGGATAGGTCTGTTATTTGTGTTGAAATTAATCCATCTTCGAAGGAGTCACAGTTACTCCTCTGCGCTCTGGTGAAGATAAATGACAAGCTTTTTCTTCAATTTATATTTAAGTCTCTCCCTCTCTCCTTTGGATGAGGATTATCTAAAGTTATAACCATAAGACGGATGAGAATACTCAGTGTAAATACATGTCTTTTGGATCCTTACCTATTCTTCTGGATAGATATCGCTGAGGATTTATCCTCGGATTCTCCTTTTGTCCCTAGCATAGACTGTTAGTTTCCACTTGTGTACCCTTCCTTGTCTATGGGCTGTGGCTATCCACCATGCAGCAGCCCAATCATTGAGAGGCTGCTGCAATGTATTTGGTCTCACATCCATCACATATACATTTGGGAGGCTGCTGCAATGTATTTGGTCTCACATCCATCACATATACATTTGGGAGGCTGCTGCAATGTATTTGGTCTCACATCCATACATTGCAGCAGCCTCCCAATGATTGGGCTGCTGCATGGTGGATAGCCACAGCCCTTGTCTATGCGGCTCTCTCCTCCCCAACGGTCAACCTACATCTGACCGGTAGACTGTACATTCATAATAGTCGTAAGATGGTTGTAAGTCAATGCTCTGACCGGTAATCAACGTTCAACCCACATCTGACCGGTAGAAATGAATGCTCAATACATAATAGAGGATTTATTTAGTATTGAGCATTGATTTCCTTCACGCCTTCGTTAACCTTGCAATTAGTTTAGATGGATGCACAGAGCGCTGGAAATTGTATCAGTGACGATTGACAATTCTGGGCGATATATTTATCTACAGAAAACCTGCATAGCGTGACTTACTGTTTGTTTATCAAGCTACCTACCACTTGAGTACTCAACTACTCAAAGAGATAGAGACTCACTCTGGATGTTCACCCAGTCTTTGCTATCTCGAATCTATGAATTATTTCACTTCATGGAGATGCTTTCCCCTCTTTCGAATGTTAGTGTAACAGTCAGTTTGGATGGATCTTGGTAAGTTACAGGGGGCTCTGGTGGTCAAAGGAGTCTGAAACGCGATTTTTCCTTCTATGTTCCCTTGCTGGCATCATAAAAATGAAAACAAGCTTGGTACACTCCTGAAACGCCTGAGTATTAAGAAAAAGCAGGGCAAGAAATTCGTGTGTAAATCTGGCGATCGCCTTGCAAACATGATCACTGAGGAAGGGAGGAATTCGCAGGGACTGAAGAAAAACTCGTTGGGTAGTTGATCAATGAACATTTTCCAAAATTTCATATGCGTAAAAGGTTACAACAAAACAAGATTGTTGTTGAAAATATATGCTATAAATTTGCACTACATCACAACCATACTTATTTTTCAATTCATATTCTCTTTACAATTTTACAGAATATTGAGAGATTGTTGCCATTACAAGTTTTGATCACTGAAATTACAATATTACAATTGTTCCAATTAGAATAAGGTCCATGATTCCATTCATTTGCAACTATCAACTGAAAAGTTATAGAATAAACTTTGTCAAAATTTGAAAAGTTATAGAATAAACTTTGTCAAAATTGTGAATAAACAAAGATGAGAAACATTCAACAAACAAGCGAAGGTTGAGTATCCAACAAGCGAAGTTCGAGAGAAGACAATGGATTTAAAGGAAAAATTGGCATCTATCGAAGTAGTAGAGATGGACAAATATGGAACTGATTCTGGAAAATGCAAATTCACAACTCCGTGGAATATCTAGTTGACTATGTGGATGAGCCAAAGACCAGAAGCACCCTATGACTCATGATTTCCTACAATATCCTCTAACCTGATCAAATACATGAAATTATGGCATCTAAATTTTTATTGGCTTCCAAGTTCTTTCATTTTTTCCGTTATGGGTGTTTTAGTTTGGAAGGGAAAATAAGTTATATATTCTTTGGGTTTGGAATCCTCGATATGCTATGAAAACAGTCAGTTTATACCATGAAAATAGTTTAACTGTTCATCTTTTAGTATCCATAGCTATGAAAAAAAATGAAGGGAAAGATTCCAAATTTTAATATGCATGTAAGGTTACAAAAAAAACCAAAAAAATTTACCATTCACGGAAGCTTTCGAGTTGTCTCTTGCAGAAGATCCCCTGCATTGATCTGCAAGTTCCGCACCGGGCCCTTGCTACTCTTCGCCAAGCTTGCCAATCCTTGTGACCTTACCGGTACCTCCTAGCCAACACTATGGGTACTCTTCTTCCCCCTAAGCCCCATGAGTTGCAAAGGGGCCACACACATAATACCAAATAATGCTAGCTCCCCGCTCATCTCGCAAGGTTGAGCCACCACTCGTTACCCGAACTAGGTATCCCAACTCCCACAAGAGAAATCCAGTCAAGATAAAATTTCGACAGTGTAACCTTATGCAAACCAAACTTGATTCATACTCCTCCTCTGCCATCCTTTTTATAGAGTTTCCTTAGTGATTAGTTTCCCAAACCCTCATTAGATTCTTTTTATTAAATTTAATTAGGACAAACCTCGCCCATACACATGCCACCCGATCCCCTAGTTGCATTAGAAAATCAATTTATTAATTAATTAAATATGCCTATTTCCCTCACCCACCTAAAAGCGTTCCTAAAAATTCTCTTCAATATCCCTTTATTCTCTTACATTTCTTAAATGACTTATGCCTTTCTTAAATCCTAGTTGATTCATAAATACAAAGTTACAAAGGCTAGATTCCTTACTAAGTTAGACATTCCCCATTTTCTTTAAGTTTTCCCATTTTCTTAAGTTTCCCTTTTTCTTTAATTCCCCCATTTTTAACTAAGTTTAGAATTATCAAGTTTAGACAAACAACCATTTACACCCTTTTAATAATTAAACCTTCATTAAAACTTTTACTTTTATTAATAAAGCTTGAATTTTCTTTACCCCCTTCTTGTTATATGTCTAAGTAGTTTTTTTTTGTTCAGAAGTTCTACTTAGACCTAGGTTTTAAATTCACTAGGCTTGGAGACAGTTCTGAAGGGAAAATTTGTTATTAAACTTGACTCATCACATCATTCATTTTAAGGTCAACCAAGTCCTAAGGAGGTATAGTTTTCTAGTCATCGGGTTTATTAACTTACACTAGTTAAAATCACGACGTGCCCTTTAGGACACACTACATTCTCCAAGGGTGCCACTTGCCTCTTTCCCTTTTATTCGTGTGACGTGCCTTTCAAGACGCACTACGTGATCTAAGGGTGCCATTCACCTCTTGACTAAATTTAATAGACTGCAAAACCCTGGAGTCAATACTCCGTCAGGTGATCTTGTGGGAGACTAAGGGCCTCTAAGGAATAAAGACCCTGCCTTATTGCGCACCCTTTAGAATCATCGTGAGCAACTGTCACAGTCTGCCCTCGCGGCATCACGGGTATCTCGAACTAGGCAATCATTAACCTACCGTTCGATCCACGACGAGTGTGCTAGTAGGATGTGGAAGGGTTGCTGCCACACCTCTCCCTCAATGTCTATGGTTGTCGTTCATGACCCCTTTACTCCAAATGTGAGTCTGGTTGGAAATCTATCGTCATCCTGCATGCATCAGCGAAAATTTCAGCTATAACAATCAACATCATAATATCTAGTCATACGTCACATCTTTAATATCAAAGTATTCAAACCATAACAGTTCACTCCCTGACTCGATCTGGAGTCCTAGGAGATCCATCGATGTCGTCGACATCCTCTAACATCCATAGTCCTGCACACTCAGGATAACCCAATCAATAGCACCTGTCGGTGTAATTATAGAAAATATAACATATCATTAGATCCACAATATCTCATAATCATAATCAAAACATCCAATCGTATCAACAACTGGATCACTTACACGCAAGTGTCCTCAAAGAATACGTTTTCTCAGTGCATGCAAGAGTGAGATGTTACAAAAATGCATTTATCAAAGTCCCCAATATCGTTGGATAGGACTCTAAGATGTGGTTCCGTAACTGTAGCTTTTCAAAATGGAGTCTTTCATTCTGCCTTCTTCAAATTTGTTAAAAAATTGCGAGTACTCTTCCCGCATGTTTTCTTCATGCTCCCATGTAGCATATTCAAGACCGTAGAAGGTCCATTGAACCTTTACCATGCCTATGGCTTCTTTCCTGAGCACTTTGACTTTCTGGTCCAATATACGTACCAATTCCACCCCAAAATCCCATTCGTGCTCCACCTCGATCACATTCGAATCAATTATGTGGTTAGGATTAGGCACATATTTCTTTAAAAATGAGACATTAAATAAATTATGCACTCTCATGGATGTACGAAAGGATGACATGTATGCAACTAGCCCTATGTTTTCTAATATTTCAAAAGGTCGACAATATCTCGTTGTCAACTTCAAGAAACTTCCTAATCTTAGTGAACTTCTATTTGCATTCACGTTCAAAAACACATGTTTGCCTACTTTAAAATATATGAAAACTTTATTCTGGTCTGCATAAAATTTATGCCTATCCCGGGCAGCCTTTAAATTCTGTTTTATCTTTTCCATCTTCTATTCCATTTCTTTGAACAATTCTGGCCCAACAACTACTCTATCTATTGGACTATCTCAACTCACGGGAGTGTTACATTTTCTTCCATACAATGCTTCAAATAGACTCATCTTCAATGAGGCCTGATACCTATTATTGTAGGAAAATAAAACTAAATGAATACAATCTTCCCACTTTGATGGTTGATCTATTACATACATTCTAAGCATGTCCTCAATTATCCTATTAGTCCTTTATGTTTTCCTATATGACTCTGGATGATACATTGTACTAATATTTAGAATTGTTCCAAAACCTTTGAACAAACCTTTCCAAAAATTTGAAGTAAACTTTGGATCTCTATTTGAAGCTATTGTCTTAGGCACTCCATGTAACCTAGCAACTTCCTTCATATAAATTTATGCGATATTTGTTGCCTTGTGTGTAGTCTTTACTAGAATAACATGTGTTTCTTTAGTCAATTTGTTCACCACCACCATGATGGAATCATGTTGCTTCATTGTTCTATGAATTTTAATAATAAAATCAACTGTAACTATCCACTTCAATTATGGAATGGGAGATGGTTGTAGAAAACATCTTGGATGTCCATGTTTTTTCTTTACCTTTTGGCATTCTAGACATCTGGCTATGTAATAAACCACTTCCTTCTTCATTCCCAACCAAAATTATTGGCTTCTCATAGCTGCAATTGTCTTCTAAAATCCTGGGTGCTCGTCATATGGCATATTTTTCATTTCCTTAGCTCACTGGAATTCAACACATACACTTTTCCCTTATGCATGAGAATTCCATATTCTTTCAACACATAGAAATTAAGTTTCTTCTGAAAATTTCCTTGTTGTAATGTTTCTTTTATTTTTACATAGTGTTGATCTGAATTTTCTACTGCAATAATTTGATCTTTCATATTTTTTTCTGTAAATGTTGATGGCTGCCACATGCACTTCATGATATCTCCTATTGAGTGCATCAACTACTTGATTTTATTTTCCTTTTATATGCTTAATTTTGAAGTAATATTCACTCATAAATTCAAGCCATATAGCTTATTTAGCATTTAGTGTTGGTTGTCCAAACAATTGCTCAAGACCATAGTGGTCTATTCTTACCTCGAATTTCTTACCCATAAGGTAATTTCTCCACATTTTTAATGCATGTATAATTGATGCTAACTCCAAGTCATGTGTAGCATAATTGCTCTCATTCTCTTCTAATTTTATGGACTCATAACATATCACATGGTCCCTTTGACTGAGAACTCCACCGAGTCTTTCCTTACATGCATCGATGCATACAAAAAAAATCTTCATTTGGATCTGCAATCTTCAAGATTGTTTCACTTGTCAATCTTTCCTTCAACTGTTGAAAACTCTCTTAACACTTGGATGTCCATTCAAATTTTGCTCCTTTATTTTGCAAAGAAGTGATTGTACTTTCAATTCTTGAGAACCCTTTTATGAATATTTGGTAATAACCAGAAAGACCCATGAATGATCTAACCTCTATCACATTCTTTGGCATTGACAATCCTCTAATGGCCTCTATCTTCTCAGGGTCAAATTCTATCCGTGTTGCTGAAATTATATGCCCCAAGCAGTGAATCTTCTTTTGGTAAAATATGCACTTAATTAACTTAGAATACAATTTATGCTCTCTTAAAACTTGCAACACCATTCTTAAATGATACTTATGTTCCTCTTCTAATTTAGAATAGAGGAGGATGTCATCTAAGAACACAATCAAAAACTTGTCCAGGAACTCCCTGAACACTCCATTCATCATGCACATAAAAATTGTTGAGACATTTGATATCCCCAATGGCACTACCATAAATTCATACTTTCCATATCTTGTTTTGAATGTTGTCTTATTTAAGTCTTCTTCCTTTATTCTTACTTGATGATAGCCTGATCTCAATTCAATCTTAAAAAAAAAATCTCGCACCTTTTAGCTGGTCAAACAAATCATCAATTCCTGGAAAAAGATACTTATTCTTTTTGGTAACCTTATTAATCTTCATGAAATCAATACACAACCTTAAGGTTACATCCTTCTTCTTCATAAAAATAATCGGGGCTCCCCAAGGTGACACACTTGGGCGTATGTACCCCTTATTCAAAAGTTCTTCAAGATGCATATGAAACTCTTTTAGTTATGGTGTGCCCATTTTATAAAGTGTCTTAGACACTAAGGAATCTCCTGGCACCAAATCGATAGAGAAATCAATGTCTCTTTTTGGTGGTAGTCCCAAAATTTCTCTAAAAGCATCTTCAAAATCCCTAAAAACTGGATGGTATTCAATTCTTTCCACTATGTCTTTGAATGCCTCGTCCATATGGATTATGAACATCTGAAATCCTTTCCTAAATATCTTCTTCAACTGCATAGCTAAAATATCTCTAATAGCGACAATTCTTGGAATGCCTTGAATATTGCCTTGCCACCCTTCTTCATCAAGACACGTGGTTGTCTTGTTGTAACAATCTAGGACAACAAGTTGTTTTTCTAGCCAATACATGCCAATTAGACAATCATATGAACCCAATGGTATGATGTTTACATCCACCTTTATATTGAGTCAATTCATGTCTATCGGACAATATTTAACCAACTCATTGTTTTTCCTCTTAGCCCCCATGGATAACGAAACTAACCAAGATTTCTTATGCTTATTTATTTGCAGGTGAAACATTTCAACAATGTTATCATTTATGTAACTATGGCTAGCTCCATAATCAATTAAAATTGTTATGGGATCATCATTGACCTTACCTTCCACTTCAATCATGGGAGATTAATTTTCATCTTGCTTGTTATCCAAGGCTGCATAGATCCTTGACATGCTTCTGACCATTTCTTCCACTTTTTCATTCCATTGAATGTTGTGTATAGTTCTCATTCTTTCTCCTTTGTGAGGGAAATCCCTATATATATGATTTCCTTCATATTCCCAACATTGCACCAGTTGTTTCCTTGGCCTTTTCTCAAATGAATATACAGTCTCGTGTTCATTTTGTGCAACTTGACTGTGTTGATTTGCTTGGAAATTATTCCTAAAAAAGGGTGGCTTAAAACCCTTCTACCTTTGATGCTTCTTATCATTCATCTTTTCATTCCAAGTTGTTTGGAAAACTGGTCTTCCTTTTCTCTACTCAAAAAAATTCATTTCTCTCCTTATGGTTTCCTCCAAGGTTTTGGGGTTATCATATTGAATTTTATCACTGTATAAAGAGGGTAAACCACTTAGAAACCTTTGGATTTTGACTTTATCATCCTTGATGAAGTGTTGGCCCTTGGTTATAAAAGCAAACAAAGATTAAGGCATAAAAGGTGAAATGTGAATTGCACGGAAGACACAATGATTGTTACTGGGTCGAAGTGAGAAAAAGAGAAGAAAAGACGGAGGAAAGTAAAAGGAAGCAAGCCGTTGGACGAGGAGATCGAGGATGACAAATCAACAAGGAAGACAGATCGTGGGCAACTCAGTAAGCAGGAAAATCCATCGTTGGATTCTTTGGAGCACCACGCGAGAAGGAAGGAAAGACAGGTTGGCAAAGCCCTGAAAATGCGGGTCAAGTTGACCTAGGGTTTTAGACACCTAGGGTTTTGGTATCTAGGGTTTTGACACCTAGGCCTCAGCCTAAGGCTGTTCGTGAGTGATTGTAATGTATAAATAAGAACCTAGATGAGGGAAGAGGGTTGTTTCTAGTTTTGTTATTGGCATGAGCGATTATTATGTGTGAGAGAGCAGTGATAAGTGTAACAGCCTTCTGGTATTATAAGATCTTCAGTTGGGTGTGGAGATCGATACTATAGCTAGGTGTGCAAGATGGGGAGAGATAGAGAGGAGAAGAAATAAGATCTACTAGCTAAGAGTGCAAACAAGAACTATATGCTTCATCTTACTATATTATAAAGAACAATTCTATGGATGTATCCCTAGAGAGAGGGTGAACCATGTATATCTTGTGTTGTGTGTGATTGATGCTATATTCTTTGTCCTTTGATATACTGCTATTGCATTACTGTGTTAGAGCTGATAGATAGTTGTGCGGAGTAGCACCAAGCTGGTAAGTGATATATAAATGTTGTATTGTTCTTGTATTAGATCCACTTGACATTCCCTTTGGTTGTAGACATCTCTGTCCTGCAAGTGCCCCATAGCTGCTTCAGGTGAGACTGCATTTACCTTGCAGGTGTTGCCGAAAGGGCCAGTAGTTAGGGATTTTTGGTGCGCTGCCAACAAATGGTTCTATTGCTAGGACATGAACATTCTTGAGGGAATGTCAAAGTGGTTCCCATCAAACACAAAGATTCAAAAGTGGATAGAATATCAAGAAAAGGACTTCGTTGAAGCCCAGAACAAGAACCCTAATCTTAGTACAGAGGATTGGTTAGGAAGTTATATCTTTACTGATATACATGAGATTTTTTTTGGAGGAATCCATCAGGAGCTATATGAGTGGTTAGCTAGGTTAGAAGATACCCAGTTTGAGATCATATCTAGACCTCCTATGGTTTGGACACCAGCACTGATCAAGAAGGTCAATAGAGTTGATAACGCCATATCACGAGCAGTAGATCACTAGTTTGATAACACCATTGGAGGGTACATCACCGAGTTTGCTATTGAAAGAGTAGATTCATATAGCCAAGCCCAGAGATATTTCTTCAAGGGACTGAGAGGAAAAGTTTTACATTTTCTAAAGTTGTGGATCAAGATGCTATTGCATGAGAATAACATCTTGAAGATACAGTAGTTGGTTGGATTTGAAAAGGCTAATGTTCAAGAATTCAGATAGTGACAATGACACAAAAGATGGACATATGTGCAGTGGGAGAGCGTTCAGAGAAGTTCATCTTGCGAACCTATTTAAGAAGAACTACGAGGATGAGGGTTTCTACAGTGGAGAAGAGGTAGATCTGACGGACGAAGAACATTCAAAACCCACTAGAGAAAAGGAAGGGAAAGATGAAGAGCCTTGCCGGGAAGAGCCAGAAACTTCAGGAAATGCGTAGACTGTTGAAGTAAGTACTATTACACCTCTCATTGTTTCAATAAGACTAAGCAATCAGGATAGTCAGAATCACCACAGTCCTCAGAGTACTATTACTAGCAGTTCAACATCTACTCAAACAAGAAACCTAGGCATCTCTATGGAAAATGGGATGAGGCTCCCTATATTTAGGGGAGATGGATCTGAAGATCTTGATCAACACTGGTTCCTATGTGAATCCGTATGGAATATTAAGAATTTCACCAACAAAGATGTTAAAAGAACTCAGTTTAGTATTACCCTAAGGGATCGCGCACTGAGCTAGTACATGAAGCTTTTCCAAGGACTTGTGTAGCCTAATTCATTGAATGAGATCAAGAATGTGTTGATTTTCGAGTTCAATAAACCCAAATTGGAGTCACAATGTATTACAGAGTTGAAAGAGATCAAGTAGAAGGTAGATGAACCTGTTTGGGAATTTGATCAGAGGTTCAAGACCTTAATAGGTTGGTTGACTTTTCAGATCCCAGATGATCAGAACAAGGAATGGTTCATCGCTGCCCTCTTACCACACATCAGGGTTCCTCTAATGCAACATAAGATTGCTTTGTAGGCCTAGGCACTGGAGATTGTCATGAAACTAGAATAAACCCCTAAGGGAGAATCCAACTCAAGTATGAGTCAAATCTTGAGTCAGCTAACTAGTTTGTCTTTGCAAGTTGAAGATATGAAGAAAGACAAGGGAAACGATAAAAGAGAAGACATCTGCTATGTCAGATGCAAATCAGAATGCCATGAAAAGGAGAATTGTCCCCTATTCCATGAATACTTGACCTCTAGAGCTTCAAGCTCTTTGAAGCAAGTCACCCTACCTTGGTGTGACGTATGCAGAAATAGACATCACCCAAGTGAGTGCTATTACAAGAAAAAATATGTTCAAACACCCACAAATTTGTATTGCGTGTTTTGTAAGTCTGTGGGGCATGATGATAGGTATTGTAGAGTTTATGACCTCATGCATGAAAGGTCAAGAGACATATACAAAATTCAATGTGAATTACAACAAGAAGAAAACACTACGCAGTATAATTCTCCAGGAAGAGGAAAATTCAACCCTCGTGGTGGATTTAGAGGACGAGGACAAGGAGGAGGTATGGGTTGAGGCTGAGGAAAGATCATCTGTTACAACTACGTGCAACCATGACACCTAGCGAGGGACTTTTAGAACCCTTGCACTACTTGCAACTATTGTAGCTCATTTGAACATGTTATAGAAGTTTGTCTTGTGCTTCTAGCTAAGCTTTTGGAGAGATGAGGACCTCAACAGAACCCATAATTGAAACTGATATACACTAAACCTCGTGGAGAGGACCCTAGAGTCATTTTTATCACTAGAGGAGGCACTGTTACAAGAGAAGATAGAATGAACCAAGGAAGGACTACAGAAGAACTAGGAGTCAGGAAAGCTGCAGAGAAGACACAAACTTTTGATGCAAAGAAAGAAAAACAAATATTTGAGGAGGCAAGAAAAGAATTCAGGGGAGACCAAGGTTCTTCATCAAAGACATGACCAGAAGTAAGAGAATATGGAATGCCTCTAGCATTCGATCAATTTTCTTTTCCAAAAGAATGAAAAGAGGTAAGAAAGCTCATGGAATTTTTATATACTTGTATTAAGTTGATTCAGGATGAAAGCACTGTACAAGAGCTACAAAATTTAATCAAACAATATGAGCTAAGAAAGATAGAACCCTTACTAAATAGGGAAGTACACCAAGTCTCTAAAAGGAGAAGGACAAATAAGGAATTACACTTGAATTCTCAAATTAGAGAGTATGATATAGACTATGTGGTCCCCGACTTAGGGTCGGAGGTCAATGTCATGATGAAGAAAACATGGGCACTGATGGGAAATCCTAAGTTGATCTATTCCTTTATCAAGCTTAGGATGGCTAATAAGAAAGTTGTAAGCCCCTTTAGAAGATTGGAACATGTCCCTGTGGACATCGACGAAGTAAGGATGTTTGCAGATTTTGAGGTAATTGAGATAGTTGATGATAGTTGTCCTTACCCTGTACTGTTAGGAATTGATTGGGCTTTTAATAATTCCACTGTGGTTGATTTAAATAAAATACAAATGATGTTTGAAGGATATGGCCTTAGGTTCATTGCACCATTAGATCCCGATGAAGGTCAGTGATACACAAAGCCCATCAGAGAAGAAGACCATGCATATGAAATGAAAAACATATTCAAACTAATAACCAGACAACAAGACTACATTAATCCTATGATTGATGGGAACCTAAGTTGGCGAAGTGACAACGCATGTTCATTAGATTCATAAGAAGCACTATAGAACTGGCAGAAAAAAATGTATGAAGTATCTACAAGGAGATGTGCTAGATTAACCAGAGAAGTTCGCTGGATCGACACAATAGTAAGTAACTTACCCACATTTGATGGTCTAAATCCTTTAGAAACCTTCTTTTCGGACTTTGAAGAAAGTGTACCAACACAACAAAGATTGTTGGTAATGGATAAGGCCTCGAAAGCCACACCAACAAGATGGTGGGGGACACACAAGAATAAAATTACAGACTAGGTATAATGTCGTACTTTGATGACAACACGGTTCTCAATGCAAGTAGAAGGCTACGAAGTTAGGTACACAGGTCGAAGCTACCCGAAGGACCATGTGCAAAGTTGCGAGGAAGCCTAGAGCAACATTCCTCAAGAGCAATGGGTGTACAAATTTATTAACACACTAGACACTACCCCTATCAACTGGTACCTTCAAGCAGAGATGTGCCTCATCACTGCAGATTGAGAAGGTATGACTGAGAATTTTGTAACTACCTTCTTATTCGAAAGTCAATATCCTTCAGTAGATCAAGAATTATATATTGTAAGACAAAAAGTATTTGAGGAGAAACCTATCCTCCTTGCAGAACAATAAGAGGACAAATGGACTGTGCCCCTCCAGAAACGGCAAGGCTGTTACAATATCAATGCTGATGAAGACGATGATCCTAGGAAGGTGAACATCATAGAAACAGAGGGATAGAGAGACATGGAAGGACCAAGAGTTGAGTTACCATTTATTGGAAAACCAATCAAGATTAAGAAAGTCAATATTGGAACAGATCAAACACCGAAGCTTGCAAATGTTGGAGATTATTGGGATGCTGCTACTATTGACAAAATCATAGAGTTATTACATGAATATCAGGACTTGTTTCTAACCGAGTTCAGTGATATGAAGGGCATTAAAGGTCCTATGGGAGAGATGAGGATCCCTTTGAAACCATATGCAAGACCAGTCAAACATAGACCCTACAGATTGAACCCTGAATATAAGGAGAAAGTGAAAATCGATCTTGATAGAGTGCTAGAAGTAGGGATTATAGAACCTTTCGAAGAATCAGAGTGGATTAGCCCTATGGTGGTCCGAGACAAGAAGACATGAGAGATTAGGATCTTCATAGATCTTAGGAATCTGAAATATGCCTGTTTGCATGACCCATTCCATACACCATTCACTAACGAAGTGTTAGATAATGTGGGAGGCCAAGAGGTATATTGTTTTATAGATGGATTTTCAGGATACCATCAGATCCAGATTGCCAAGGAAGATCGCCATGAGACCAAATTTGAAACAGAATGGGGATCCTAGTAGTATATAGTGATTCCATTTGGATTGAAGAATTCCCCAACCATCGTTTCCAGGGTGGTGTTCGAATCATTCAAGGAATTTATACATAAATTTATAGAAGCATATTTTGATGATTGGACTATTTTTAGTTTATTGAAAAATCATATTGAATGTCTAAGGCTAATGTTGGACAAACGAAGGAAGTGTCATATTTCCTTGAACCTAAATAAGTGCATCTTCTTCTCACCATTTGGAGTGTTAGGTCATATTGTATGCAAGTAGGGATTGCTGGTAGATCCATCTAAAATTGTCATTATAGTTGATATACCCCCTCCTACTTTAGTCAAACAGTTGCGCACTGCGCTAGGACACACTAGATATTATAGGAAGTTCATTAAAGGCTATGCACATATTACAAAAACCATGAAGAATCTCTTGAATAAAGACTATCGGTTTAGTTGGATAGAAGAATGCCAGCAAAGCCTCGACACACTGAAACATAAAATGGTTACTACGCCTATTCTGGTTTTCCCAGATTGGAACAAGTAGTTTCATGTGCATGTCGATGCGTCTTCTATTTCCTTAGGAGTAGTTTTAGCACAAACTGGGGAAGGAGATATTGACCATCCATTATCTTTTGCTAGCAGGAAACTATCCACAGCTGAGATTAATTACACCATGACTGAGAGAGAAGGGTTAGCCATCGTGTATGCGCTACAAAAATTTTGCCACTACTTGTTGGGAGGACACTTTAAAATGTTTAATGATCACTCAACATTGAAATACCTATTGAAAAAGCCATTGTTGGGGGGGATAATATGCATATGTCTTCTGCTATTTCAGGAATATGATTTTGAAATTGTGGTTAAGCTGAGAAGAATGAACAGGTCCTAACCACTTGTCAAGGTTGGAACACAGAGAAGAGTTGACCAATTTGGAGGATACACTATCAGATGCACAACTTCTATCCATTAGAAATATTGATGACTAGTTCACAGAGATAGTCCAGTTCCTGTCAACAGGAATGGCACCTAGTGAATATATAATCACCCATAAGAAAAAACTAGTAGTGCGTGATGTTGACTTTTCACTTATAGCTGGATAACTATACAAGATGGGACCAGATGAGATATTGAGGAGGTGTGTTATGGAAGCAAAGAGACCATTGATCCTCATTGAATCTCATGAAGGCATCACAGGAGGACACTACGCAGGGAAGGAAACTGCGTAGAAGGTTCTTAGAGCTGGCCTTTGGTGGCCTACCTTACACAGAGATGTGAAGGACTATTACAGAGCCTGTGATGTATGCCAAAGAGTTGGGAAACCATCCAGAAGAGATGAAATTCCTTTAGCACCACAGATGACCCTACAAGCATTCGAAAAATGGGCCATTGACTTCATAGGACCTATAAACCCACCAAGAAAGTGCACAAGAGAAAGGTACATAATCACTGCAATAGAATACTTGACCAGATGGGCCGACACAAGAGAAGTTAAGGATTGTAGTAAAACTACAACTATGCGCTTCATATTTGATGACATCATAATTAGGTTTGGATGCCTAAAGATTCTTATGAGTGATCAAGGCACACATTTCATAAATAAAACAGTTGAATCCTTGACTGAGGAATTTGCAATCCACCATCAGAAGAGCATGCCTTACCATCCATAATAAAACAGGACAATTGAAGCATTCAAAAAAATCTTGGAGACATCGCCAATGAAGATTTACAGTGTGAACATGGATGACTGGGATTTAAGAGTACCAACAATAGTTTGGGCCTATAGAACCACTTGTAAGAAGCTAACAATGCAGAACCCTTTCAAGTTGGTGCATGGTCTTAAAGCCATTGTCCCAATGGAATATTTTGTACCAAGATTAAGAATTACTTCTTTTACAGATATGGATGACACTGGTGCTATTCGAGAGAGGATTGCACAGTTGTTCAAACTAGAAGAAGACATATTTATTGCAGGATGTCATCAGCAGGTTCAGAAGGAAAGAGAGAACGCCTACCATGACAGACACATCAAGAAGAAGGAATTTAAGAAAGGTGATCTAGTACTAGTATATGACAGTAAGTTCATGAAGAATCTTGGGAAGTTCAGAATGCATTGGCTCGGGCCATACGAGGTCGCCTATGTTACAGAAGAAGAAGATGCACAGTTGAAGACTTTGAATGGAGAATGGAAGGAAGGATCAGTGAAGGGAGCCAGTTGAAATTATATTGTGACAATCAGCTACCTCGCAGCTCTTAGTAAAAGCATGAGGGAAAGGGTCTAGCTACTAGGTGCAGTTGAAACTAGGTACCAGACACAGAAAAGACAGTCTACACAAGGAAGGAAAGGAGGCATGGAGTAGAAAGCGAAGGCTGCACTTGGCAGTATAAAGTCAAAGTAGAACAGAAAGATAAGATCTGAAGTGCCTCGGGACTAGTCACATGTGAGTGTTGGGGGCCTGTTGGCCCTTGGTTATGGAAGAAAGTGAAGATTAAGGTAGAAAAGGAGAAATGTGAAATGCGCGGAAGACATAGTGACTATTATTGGGTCAAAGTGAGAAAAAGAGAAGAAAAGATGAAGTGAAGTAAAAGGAAGCAATTCGTTGGAAGAGGAGATTGAGGATGACAGATCAGCAAGGAAGACAGATCATGGACAACTCAGCAAGTGGAAAAATCCACCGTTGGATGCTTTGGAGAACTACGTGAAAAGAAAGGAAAGATAGGTTGGCGAAGCCCTGAAAATGCCGGTCAAGTTGACCTAGGGTTTTAGACACCTAGGGTTTTCGTATCTAGGGCTTTGACACCTAGGCCTTGGCCTAAGGCTATCGGTGAGTGATTTTAATGTATAAATAAGAACCTAGATGAGGGAAGCGGCTTCGTTCTAGTTTTTTTATTGGAATGAGTGATTATTGCGTGTGAGAGAGAAGTGCTAAGTGTAAGAGCCTTCTAGTATTGTAAGATCTCCAGCTCGGTACAGAGATCGGTCCTGCAGCTGGGTGCGCAATATGGGGAGAGACATAGAGGATAAGAAAGAAGATCTGCTAGATAAGAGCGCAAACAAGAACTGTATGCTTCATCTTAATATATTATAACAAACAATTCTGTGGACATATCCCTAGAGAGAGGGTGAACCATGTATATCTTGTGTTGTGTGTGATTGATGCTATGTTCTTTGTCCTTTGATATACTATTATTGCATTACTGTGTTAGATCTGATAGATGGTTGTGCGAAGTAGAGCCAAGCTGCTAAGTGATATATAAATGTTGTATTGTTCTTGTATTAGATCCACTTGATATTCCCTTTGGTTGTAGACATCTCTATCCTACAACCGCCCCATAGCTGCTTCGGGTGAGACTGCATCTTCCTCGGAGGTGTTGTCGAAAGGGCCAGTAGTTAGGGCTTGTTGGTTCGCTCTTGGAGCTGAACCCTGGTTTTGCCCCCATGCCAACATGAAGTCAACATACTTCAACAATTTAAAGAACCACTTATCATATTCCTCCATTGTCATGGTTCCCAACCTGAGTTCAAATAGCCCTTTCATATTTATTTCATAGTAATTTCAAGACATATATTTCTCTTAGAAATATCCCTTGAACTACCTCCATGAGGTTATTTTCTCATCAAGGTTCTTTGTAACGTACCCAACACTGATGCAAGAGCATTGTTGGCAAGCGCACAGAGGCAGGACCACTCAGCACATGAGAGTTCTGCCAGAACTTCAACGTGGGTAGTTACAACCGATTCCAAAATTCACCTCCACTTAGTGCCAGAATTCACCTTTGGAGGCACGTTTGAACCAGTGCCGAATTTTACCCTTTGAGGCAAGTTTTGAAATTGTAAACAGAGCAGGAGTTTCCACTTTGGCTACGAAATGCGACCGAACTAAGATAGCGTAGGATGAATTTTAGAGTAGGGAAGTAGCCAGGGGAAACCCTAGAAACATTTTTGAGTTATGTAGAAGTCTGTACACCCAGTTAGAGGGAGCTGCAATACAGAGAGAAATTAGTTGTAAGAGAGAACTGCAAGTTAGCAGGAGATCTCAGTTTTTTGAGTTACTGTAATTTTGAATGTATTATGTAGCCATTGGGCACTTGTGAATATAACAAAAGGAAAATTGATCCAAATGTATGGTGTGTGGACTGTGTGTGTTTTCCTATCATTTATATTTTCATGAACAAGTGGATGGAACTGTGAGTTTTTCTAGTTTCAATTGTTTCTCTTCATTGGAAGCTCTGCAAGGTGTGCATCAAGCCAGAGAGGAACGTATAGAAATTAGGAGGAATTTCTCTATGAGAAATACCGTGGATCTGAGTTATTGAAATCCCTCAGATGCAAGGAGTGAGCAGGAAATTGAAGTCTGAACCAGACAAATCTTAGGAGGAACAACACTTTAGAATGTGTTATCGAGATCTAGGAACTCATTCCCTGGAAGAAGCGAAGACCGAGTCTTCGAAGACTTAAAAAATCTTCCAAGTTTGAAGCGAGGAAAAGCTCAGGAGGAAGAATGCCATTGAGCGTTGGATCATGGTTGAGAATCCCACGGACCATTCAATTTGAGGTAGGAGCGCAGGATTTAACACTGCATAGATCCAGGAGGGGAGATCGTGAAGATCTGAACGGACGGTAGAGATTCCTTGAGGAGAAATGCCGAAACCCCACAAGTCGTTGTATAAGGTGGAGCTGAGAGGAGGTTAGCGATGAGGGCTTCTTGATGTCCAAATATCAAGAGGAATAGTGACCATTGATCTCAGATAGATTTGGAACGTCGGTCCATTTCACGAACTTGGGTATCGTGAGCTGGGAGGCAAAGTTATTTGCACTTCAAAACCCCAAGTCGCGAGATAGTGAAATAGCGAGGTCGGTCCATTTCACGAGCTCAGGTATCGCGATATGGGAGGTAGAGTTCTTTGCACTTCAAAACCCCGAGTCACGAGATAGAGAAATAGCGAGGTCGGTATATTTCATGAGCTCGAGTATCGCGAGTTGGGAGGCAGAGTTCTTTGCGCTTCAAAACCCCAAGTCACGAGATCGCGAAATAGCGAGGTTGGTCCATTTTGTGAACTCGGGTATCACGAGCTGGGGGGTGGAGTTCTTTGCACTCAAAACCCCAAGTTGTGAGATCACGATTCGACCTAAACCTTGGATCATAGGCAGATCTGGACCATTGGACCACATCGCGATTTTGGGTATCACAAGTTGGAAGGACAAGGGTGCGGTCATGGATCTTGGTCGTGTACTGTGGGAGCTCAGGCTTGGCGCTTGGAAAGGTCAACTGAGCATTTGTGGGGGATCTGTGTGTTCGTTTGAAGGGTTCCAGTTTGGAACCAGAAGAGCCCTTTCGGATCCAGAACTTGAAGATCCTAATCGAGAGGTTGCGCAGCCTTTAAGAGGGATAGGGGGTCTACATCAGGTGGTTTTAGAGCCTAAGTTTTTCATCTGTAGACTTCAGGCGAAGGAGGAAAATAAGGAGATAGAGAACTCGGAGTTGTACTCTGTGTGTGACATATAGTCAACATAATGCTGCCAAGAAGACGAGAGCCGCATTTAACCAACCATGCTGTAGAGAGGAAGATCCGAGAGCTTCGCGCCCAATTGGAAACAATGGAAGTAGCATAGAGAAGAGCACCTAACGTTGGGGATGTCAGTGATGCAGAAAGTGAAGAGGTTGAGGTTGAAGAAGCTGCAGGAGAGGATGTTGCAGAAGAATGTTTGTTGAGAGCAGTTTCCAGATTGGGAGGCAGAGCTAAGATAGAGGTCCCCATGTATGAGGGAAATCTAGATGCTGAAGAACTGTTGGACTGGATAAGGTCCATGGACAAACACTTCAACTATGAAGATGTTGATGAGGAGAAGAAGGTGAAGCAAGCAGTCACCAGGTGAAAAGAGCATGCAACACTGTGGTGGGATGAACTGCGGGCTGAGAGGAGAGGTAAAGGCAAATAAAGAATAAAGAGTTGGGACAGGATGGTAGCCAAACTGAAGGCTAAGTTCATACCCAAAGACTACTAGATCAATCTATTCAGGAAGCTATAGAACCTAAGACAGAAAGGGATGAGAGTCAAGGAGTACACCAAGGAGTTCTACCGGTTGAACATCAGAACTGGACAAAAGGAAAGAGACGAAGAAAGAGTCGCGAGATATATAAATGGCTTGAGATATGAAATCTAGGATGAGCTTAGCATGATGTCAGTGAGAACTGTGGAAGATGCTTATCAGTTTGCATTGAAGGCAGAGGAGAAGCTAGACAAAAAACAAAATCAGCGAGGAAGAGGTAAAGGCTCGGTCCCAAGAAAATGCAAGGGATTTAACCGTGATAGAGCACATCAGTTTAAGGACGAGGCTGAGAAACCACACAATCACTCAGAACGAGGAGGAAGTTCACGAGGAAGACAGAATGGTGGAAGAAACTCTTCTAGAGGAAGAGGCCGAGGAGGAGTAAGGTGCTATAACTATGGAAAGATAGGGAACATGTCTTGGGAATGTCCCGAGAAGAAGAAAGAAGGAGGAGAAGCACACATTTCAGAAGCATGATGAAGAGATGTTGAAGAAGAAGGAGAAGAGGATGGAGCATCCCTGATGTTGAGAAAAGTTCTCCTAAAACCAAAGGCAGAAATTGAAATGCCAGTGCAGAGAAACAATCTCTTCAGGAAAGCTTACAAGACTAAGGACAAAGTATGCAAGGTGATCATTGACAGTGGGAGTACTAACAACCTAGTATCCACAGAGATGGTGGAGAAATTGGAGCTGAATATAAATGCACATCCAAGGCCATACAAAGTCTCATGGCTGCAAAAAGTACATCAGGTAATGATCACTAAACAATGCCTAGTTGAAATTAAAATAGGAGGATATAAAGATGAAATCCCATGTGATGTAATCCCCATGGACGTATGCCACATTTTGTTGGGAAGACCATGGCAATTTGAAAGAAATTTCATTCACGATGGAAGGAAGAACACATAGACATTGGAGAAGAATGGTAGGACGCATATGTTGCCGCCAATGGAGGAGAAGAGAGAGAAAGAGGAAGTCAACACATGCATACTTCTCATGAGTTGGAAGGAACTCCTGAAAAAAGTCAAGGAAGAACAAGAGATGAAATTTGCTGTGGTGTGGAAGCCCAAAGTCATCCTTATGAGTACATCAATGGATGATTTACCTGAAGAAGTTTAGGAGTTGTTGGATAATTTTCTTGATATAGTGGTGGATGAGCTGTCGAACTCATTTCTTCCCATCAGGAGTATCAGTCATCATATCGATTTGATACCAGGAGAAAGCCTACCAAACAAAGCAGTGTACAGATTAACACCTCAATAGAATGAGGAGGTGAGGAACCAAGTTCAAGAGTTGCTGGATAAGGGTTTAGTCAGAGAAACTTGAGCCCATGTGCAATACCAACTGCGTTAAGCCCAAAGAAAGATGGAGGATGGAGAATGTGCACAGACTCAAGAGCCCTCAACAAGATCACCATCAGGTATAGATTTCCTTTACCGAGAATGGATGACTTAATGGATTGCTTAAGTGGATAAAATTTCTTTTCTAAGATAGATCTGAAAAGTGGATATCACGAGATCAAGATGAGAGAAGGTGATGAATGGAAAACAACCTTTAAGACGAATGAAGGTCTGTATGAGTGGCTTTTTATGACATTTGTCTTAACGAATGCCCTAAGAACTTTTATGAGGCTGATGAACAAAATTCTAAAAGATTTCATTGGTAAGTTTGTGGTTGTATATTTGAACGATATACTGATTTTTAGAAAGACTAAAGAGGAGAATTTGAGGCACCTAACGCTAGTAATGAGGAGGCTACAATAGGAGATGTTGCTGATCAATTTGAAGAAGTCCTCTTTATGAAGATGAAGCTCATTTACTTGGGTTTTGTGATATCATCGAATGAATTGAAGATGGATCCAGAAAAGGTGAAAGTAATCAGGGAATGGCCATCACCAAGGAGCATGCTCGAAGTAAGGAGCTTTCATGGTTTAGCAAGTTTCTACAGAAAGTTCATTAGAGACTTTAGTGGAATTTGTGCACTAATGATGGATACAGTGAAGAAGTGGCACAAGTATTTTAAATGGACAGAGGAGGCTGAAAGGAGCTTCAATATACTGAAGGAGAAGATAACAAAAAAACCAATTCTGATCTTGTTGAATTTTGGGAAGACATTTTAGGTAAGATGTGACGCAAGTGGAGTTGAAATAGGAGCAGTTTTGGGTCAGGATAACAGACATGTTGTCTATTTCAGCGAGAAGCTGAATGAGACTAAGAGGAAATACTCCACATATGACAAGAAGTTCTATGCCGTAATGCAAGCATTGAATAAATGGAGGCATTATATTTTCCACTTCGATCAACGGTCTAAACAAACTTTGGGGCTATGGTATTTGGGCGTTACAAGGTGAAAATCTATGAAATTCTAAGTCTCCAAAGTGGAGGATCTCCTGCTGCGTGTACTTTTGATTTCAAAGGTGGAGATTTACTTTGGAACTTTGGGCTTCGAGACTTTGGTAGTTCTCTCTTCACACATCCAAATTTCTTCGAAGTGGTTATCCCCGAAGTGAGATATTTGGTGCCGCGTGTC
The DNA here is from genome assembly GCA_009831015.1 of Picea engelmannii. Lineage (NCBI taxonomy): Eukaryota > Viridiplantae > Streptophyta > Pinopsida > Pinales > Pinaceae > Picea > Picea engelmannii. The sequence goes on from ML782610.1 coordinate 44,315, forward strand.
CTCTTGATTTCAATAGAAAATATTTACTTCAGAACACTAGGTTTTGGCTGTTCCAAGGTGAAAAAACCCAAATTTCTAAGTCTCTGAAGTATAGGATCTCTTACCACGTGTCCTCTTCGATCAAATTTCCATATGGACTTCGGGTCTTCGAGAGTTATTTACTCAACATTTCTTTCCCCCTTCTAGAGTATGAAATAGCCGAATATGATTATCGTCTCACATGTGTCCCCCGCTCATATCGATGGACATGAATTGCATGAAATTAACTCTATCTTCTCTACATATGACCAATAGCCATGATGTCGACTTAAATTTGGGTGCTTATCTCACTTTGTGAAGATCAATAGTAAGATTTTAATGGATCATGGAAATCAACTGCTAGCATCTATTCTTCATGTCAAAGTTGCGTGAGGTCTAGCACTAGACAAAAGCTTCAAAGTTAAATATCAAGCACCACATGTCCTTCTCCATTGGAAGGTCATTATTTACTTCGGGAATTCGGGCTTCAGGATTTTCATCTTCCCCACTCCTGTTTTCCTCTGAAGTAGTTTCTCCCAGAGTTCACAGATCTCTGCCTCATGTCCTCCTCAGATCGATGGTCATCGTCCACTTTGGATCTCCAGCTCTACATGCAGACCACCCTTGAGCTCTGAAGTGCCAAAGTACATGCCATTTATTAGTTCAGACATGTGGAGCTCTCATCAGTCATGACACCTAGTATCCAGCTGGTGTCCACACGTGTCACTTCTCTTTTCATGACACGTCGGCATAGTGACTTCAGACCACCACGTCAGATCATCCTTCAGGAAGTGTTCTTGTTCAGCACCAAAGTAGCACCATCTCCAAGAACGGTTAGAATGATCCTAAAGTTGGCAGGCAGATGAACCTTAGCGGTGGTGCTAAATTTAGCATGTGTGCCCAGATCAAAGACTGTGACCAAATAAATGATCATGTTTCATTGCGGGGATGAAACATGCTCGAACAATAAAATTCCTGAGCGGTCCCACAATTGAAACCATGGTATAGTAAAAGAGCTACATGGCATCACCTGTTGCATTACGGGCCAAAAAGTGGGTTACTTCAAACCAGTCCCTCGCACCCCCAAAAAATAGAGGAACATAAAGGGATGTTGGAGCAACACCTAGGACCCATGTCATGTACCCTATTAACCCTCCATCCTGTCACACATTTCATCCACATTAGTTACCCTGTTTACCTCACCACCTACACTTGTCCCCATGTCATCCTATTCATGAGAAGTTACTCTTTCTCGTAATTGTTAGCCATCACGTGACAAGCCAATGATGAGCTACCTATCACATTATCACTCCCCCATATTTTTCAACTGATATTCTTTTTCCAGTAAAGGCATCTGAAGAACAGATAGTAATGGAATCAGATGGTGAGGATAATAAAAAAATGATTATGGTAGCCTCAATGGACATGTGTGCCCAATTCAAAGAGAAAAGGAAAACAAGTGCGTCTGCAAGCATATGAAGAGACATATGAAAGCGCCACCTCAAACAATATCTACCTATTGTTGTTTCGTTCAAATTACATTCCATTTTTAGGAGATATGTATGAAGTCCAACGATTTTGAGTTGTGAATTTTTTTTTTATAAATTGATAGATTTCATATCTATTCAGGGCTTCTTCTTGTCGGATGTAATAGAATAAACTCTCATTTTTTAGTATTAATACAAGCGTAGATAGAGATTCCAAATTCTTTTCAGTTTGAGTTATGTGCTTCTTTTGTATTTCCACATCTCCAATTTTTTTTATGTAATTCCTTGATAAGCGATTGATTCCAATTTAGTATCACAACTACCATAATTACATTATATCAAAAATTCGTTAAGTAAACAATTTTTCCTCTGTATTTACTGTAAGTAATACAAAACCCGCAAGCTATTTGAATTACTGCATCTCATATCATGTTCAAGGGTGCATTCTTTACTTTCTTCTACTGCAAACAAAGTGAGATTCATCTTCCATTGATTCCTAACTTTGTTTAACAGTTTTGTATGTTTCTCCCACACCATTTGATATTATAATTGTGACTCAGACAACGAAATACGACCTCTGTTTTGTCCTATTATTAATTTCATTCTAGGACCATTTATTATATAACTAAGGTAGAAAAAACACTCTTTTAAAACATTCTCTTTAAACATTCATGATGTCTAACATTACTCTTTGAGCCTTAAGTTTAATCTCAGGAACAACATCTTTTTGGCGTCGTTGTTGAGGAAGAAAAAACAAAGTTATTTTCCTTGGGAAAATGACAAGGTAAATTTCTATCTTTGATGGTGAACAAAGATTGAATACATAAGTAAGGCTTATTTTTATATTTCACATGGCGACTCCACCATAGAATAAACTGGCATTTGGTCGAAAGAATACCAGAAAAAATCGAGACGATAAGCAGACCACACTAGTGTCAGATCCTGAAAAGTTGTTGAAACCAAAGGGATACCTCAAATCTACTGCTGCATCAGCAGGTAAAGTATATCAACCCAAAATTACACAAGTTAATGCTACGGTTCCAATTGAAGAACTAACTCCTAAAGAAAGTTTTAAACAAATTCATTCTGCAGATGCATCAACTAGTAGACCCAAGGCTAAGCTTGAGAAACCAGAGGTAATTATTTCCGAGATAAAAGTTGAGATTGATTTGACAGATGCTCCTACCAGTGAGAACAAAAAATCATTTTCGATACTCGTTGTCATTGACACCTTGTCGATTCTACCCTTACCCGAAGTAAAGGTTTCAGTTTCTCGAAACTCTGAAGAATATATTTTATATCCTGATTCATCCCCTATCACCTCTCCTATATATACACCTTATAAGTCTAAGGAAACCAGTCCACATTTCCCTTTTCCTCCTCTTTTATATTTTCCATCTCCCAACGACCTTTTTTCGGAACTTCCTTCGCCAGATCCCGAAGTAGTCGAAAGTTCATCGCTTCAGTCCCTTGAATTTTTTGAAAATACCATCTTTAGCTCCCGAGGTTCATCTCTTAGACTTTAAATGGCTAGTGTTGGTGGAACCAGAGGCAGAGGAGCAGGTGGAAAAGGTCAAGGACAAGATATGCCTCCTATAATATTTGCCAAGGTGGCTTCCAGATACACTCCCTTGGTCCTCCCTGCCATCCTTCATGATTTTCCCAAAAATTATATGAAAAACCTACCAAAATTCATGGGAGAAGGAGATCTAACCGCGACTGAACACATAGCCTTTTTTGATAAGTTTGATGATATCCTTGGCATCAAACATGATGATGTTTACTCAAGAATTTTAGTACAAACCTTTGAAGGACAAGTGAGGACCTGGTTCAGAGGGCTCCCTGTAGGTTCCATACAGTCATATGATGAGCTTGAAAATTCCTTTTTAAGACAGCGGGGAGAGAAAAAAGGCCATCTCTATTATTTAACCGAATTTGGGTCTTTAAGAAGAAAGAATTCTGAATCAGTCCTTGAATTTACTCAGAGATTCAACAGTTTGTATAAAAAAATTCCAGTTGAAGTCAAACCTTCTCAACCTGCTGCAAAGGTAACTTTTGCAGGGGCCTTTGAACTTGACTTTTCTCTCCTCTTAAGAGAAACAAGATTGACCACTTTGTCAGGAATGCGGGACGATTCGATAGAAATTGAATCCAATATGATGGCATCCGGGAAATTAAAAACTAATATTGAAATGGGAACCAAAGAACCTAGGCGTTTCAAAGAACAAGCGAGACCCTTTGCAGCTGGGAAGTCCACAGAAGAAAACATGGATGAGATGGCCAAGATAATCAAAGATTTATCAAACAAAATATCCAGGATGGAATTAGATCAAGACAAACCTAATCCATACATTAGGAATTAGTTCAAGAGAAACCCTAACCCTCAGATACAACAAATACAAATAAAAAATGAAGATCAAAAGATCCAAGCTCCGTTTAAAACTGAAAACTTTATGCAGAGAGATGAAATGAAAATTATGAGGAGCTAGAAGAAGATCTGGATAACCTTAGTGATGAGGATCTGGAGCCACACTTAACCGCGTAGGATTATGAAAGATCTTTATACCTAGAATCTTTGTTTAATAATGAGGAAGGCATCAACAATATGGGAGATTCTACATATCAAGGGCTCCCTGACTCAATAATGGTCAAACTCCAACAAAAGTATGATTTAAGGCCCAGAGAGAAAAGTTATACGAATGTTCCACCAAAAAATATTTTGTCGCGAAGTAAAACGAATAAAGCTGCAGTTACTAAAACACCAATTGAAACACAAGCTTCTTGGAAAAAACCAGTTGAAACAAGAACAACGCAAACTAAGAAACCATAAAATATAGAAGCAGAAATTCCAACTAGAGAAACCGAAAAAACAGTTGGAGGTTTCAGTTTAGAAAATGATCTTGATAAAATTAAAATCCCCATGCCTCTAGTTGAACTTGCAAAAAACCCGATTTATAAAAAGCAAATTGCTAAAGTGATAAATTTTTCTGAGGCCGAATGTCATGCAGATGTTATTAATATATAAAATGAAATACCTATGATCATGTTCATTCCACACATCGAAGAAAACAAGGACTCTGTTGCTCCATTTTATATTACACTAACTGTGCATGACCATTTACTCCACAATTGTATGTTAGAGTCTAGGGCCTCTCATAATTTAATGACTAAAATTATCATGGAGAAGCTAGGCCTAGAAATCACAAGACCTTATCAAGACTTGTACTCATTTGATTCTAGAAAGGTTAAGTGTCTAGGCATGATTAAAGATTTGGTAGTAAATCTTTCTCAGATCCCAGTAAAATGTATCCTTATGGATGTATTGGGGCACCAAAGTATGACATGATTCTATCTAGGTATTGGGGCACCAAATTAGGAGGATCCGTTCAACTGAACATGACTTAAGCTATGACCTTGATTTTCAGTGGACAATTCACTCGATTATACAGAGAGACTAGAATGGAGTATACTGTAAGTGACCCCCAAAACACCAATAATTACCTAGTCGATGTTGCTGATCAGGACTTAGGAAATTGTATATTATCTATAGATGACGATTTAGAAGAATGTACATAAGAAGAAAATAAAAAAGTAGAAAAAACAAAGAAAAGTGTAAATAGTAGAGAAGGAATGTGGAAAATGTTTTTTGATGGCACTTCGTTCTGCGAAGGAGCAGGGGCTGGAGTATTATTTGTAGTGCCGGGAGATGAGTACATTATTCCGTTCTCATAAAGATTACAATGGCAGATTGATTATACAAATAATGTCTGTGAATATGAAGCTTTAGTCTTAGGATTGGAAGCTGCCAGAAAGTTAAAAATCGAACATTTGATAATTTATGGTGATGTAGAGCTCATTGTGAAATAAATAAAACAACAGTATCAAGCCAAGCAACCAACGTTGAGGTCATATAGAAATTTCTCTTGGGATTTGAGAGAGAATTTATTCTCATATTTTAATCTTCACTCTATTCCCAGAATGGAAAATCAACATGCCGACTCTTTAGCCAATGTTGTTGCGACCTTTGTACCACCTACTGTGCTAAAACTGAAATATCACATAGAAATGAGATGCATACCCTCAATCCCAAATAACGTTGAACACTGGAAACTATTCGAGGATGACGAACAAATTAAACAATTTCTAGAGATGATTGATGAGTTTTCTGAAACTCACAGAGATCAATAAAACCAAAATGATCCTGCTTGGGTTATGTAGAAAGGAGAGAACCCAAAAAAATTCCAAGACAAGATCACGAACCACCATATTCGCGTTCTTAAGAACAATTAGATTCCCCGAGGCCTGATCCCATTAGAAAGATTGTTTGACCAAGATGACATACCCTTAAATTCTACCTTATGTCCTCAACATAAAGAAGTTGAGGACTTTAATATAGGAACTAACGAAGATCAAAAACTGGTTAAGATATCAAAGTACCTTCTGACCCAAATGAAGAATAAGTACTTCGACTTTCTTAGAAAATATAAAGATGTTTTTGTGTGGTTCTATGATGATATAAAACTTACGATACCTCTGTTATTGAACACAATATTCCTTTGAAACATGGTATCAAACCTTTCAAGAAGAAACTCAGAAAAATAAATCCTATTCTCCTGCCAGTGATAGAAAGGGAATTCAAGAAGCTCCTCAATGTGAAAATTATCGTTCCACTCAGATATTTTGAATGGGTAGCAAATTTTGTACCCGTCAGAAATAAAAATGGCGAAATAAGGCTTTGTGTAGATTTCATAAACTTAAATCGATCATCCCTCAAAGAAAACTACCCACTACCAAAAATGGACCATGTTCTAGAAAAAGTAGTTGGAGCTAACAGAATGTCCATGATTGATGGTTTTTCCAGATACAATCAAATCACTGTCCATGAAGACGACAGAGAAAAGACCGTGTTTACCACTTCGAGGGGAAATTTTATGTACAATAAAATGCCATTTTGTTTGATGAATGCAAGGGCTACTTTCCAAAGAGCGACGGACATCGCATTCATCGATGAGAAAGACAAATTTGTTTTTCTTTATCTCGATGATTTGACGATTTTTTCTAACTCTGATGTAGAACAATCTGCTACACCTTAGGAAGACCTTCGAAAAATGCATAAAGTTTGGTTTGTCTCTCAATCCTAGGAAATCACATTTTCCTATGCAAGAAGGTAATATATTGGGTCATATAGTGTCAAAAGAATGAATCAAGGTTGACCCTAAACGAGTTGAGGCTATAGACACGATTAATATTCCTAGGAACATAAAATAAATTCAATATTTTTTATGAAAGATCAACTTTTTGAGAAGATTCATTCCCAATTTTGCTAAAATAATTAAATTGTTTAGAGATATATTGAAGTAGGAAAACCAAGTGAAATGGACTATCGAAGCTAAAGCGTCATTCAAGCGAGTCAAAAAAGATATAGGTGGAGCACCGGTGTTAGCCAATCCAGAATATACTAAGGAATTATTGATCTTCTCTTTCACTTCTGAATATATTATCGCAGCGGTTCTCCTGCAAAATAACGAAGAAGGTTTTGAGCAACAGATAGCCTTTTTTAGTAAAAGTATCTGGGATGTAGAATTAAAGTATGGTATACTTGAAAAACAATCTTACGCAATGGTGAAAGATCTCAAATATTTCATGAAATATGTGTTGCATTCCAAAATAATCGATTACGTGCCAAAAAACGTTTTCAAACACATATTGGTTCAACCATGCAATGATGGAAAGAGAGGTTGGTGGTTAGCTAAAATTGGTTCGATCTAGAAGTAAAGTCGAAAAACTAGTTAAAGGTCAAGGCCTGGTGAAACTGTTAGCTGAATCAAATTTCAGGGCGCTTAGCATAAATCACTTGGAATCACACGGATATCTCCCAGATATAGAGGATATTGATGATAAAATAACTATGATTCATATTGAGGATAAGTTTTCTTCCTCTTCTTGGTATTGCAACATTTTTTCATACCTCCTTACCCTTTAGTGCCTGAATGACATGACTCCACCCAAAGCAAGAACTTTGAAGCTACATGCAGTTAAGTATTGTATTATCGATGGCCAACTATATTGGAAGGATACTATGGGTTTCTTGTTATGTTTCTTAACAGAATCTGAAACAGAAGGCGTCATAAATGAATTTCATAAAGGAGTGTGTGGAGGAAACCATGCTTGGAGGGCAACGACCTACAAGATTTTAAGAGCAGGATATTATTGGCCAAAGCTATTCACTGATGTGAATGACAAGGTCGTAGCCTGCAACTATTTGCAATTGTTGTCTGGTAAGCAAAATCTCCCTGCACTACATTTAATCCCGGTCAAAGAAGAACCTCCCTTTCAACAATGGGGTCTAGATTTCATCGGAGAAATCCATCCACAGTCAAGCACCCAACATAAATGGATTTTAACCACCACTGATTACTTCACGAAGTGAGTCAAATCCATTCCAACTCGGAATTATATGGATTTGGTGATAATAAACTTCTTGGAAGAAAAAATCCTATCGATATTTGGTTGTCCTCGAAAAATAGTCATTGACAATGCCCAAGATTTCAAATCTATGGCAATGGTCAATTTCTGCCAAAAATACAAGATTGTGTTAGGAAATTCTACAACCTATTATCCTAAGGGGAATGGGTTGGCCGAATCATCCAACAAGATCCTGATGACTATAATAAAAAAAGTGTTGACAAAAAATAAGAAGGCTTGTCACATTCACCTGAAATATGCCTTATGGGAAAATCGAACGACACCAAGAAATCAATAGGTATGTCCCCTTTTCAATTGGTTTATGGTACTGATGTTGTCCTTCCTATGAATATCGCTCTTCCTGTGATGAATCTTTGGTAGGATGCAAATGAAGAGCCAAACGATGTTACAAGAAGGATAAATCAAATAATTAAAGTCCAGGAAAATAGGGCTGAAGTAGATGACAAACTTCAAAAGTGCTAGGATAATATGAAGGCCGTTTTCAATAAAAAAACTAAAGACAAAGAGTTTATCCCTGACGATTTAGTTTTGAAGTGGGACGATAGGAAATAAGATGCAGGGAAACATGGCAAGTTCGACCATATCTGGTTTAGATCATTCAGTATTGCAGCTGCTAAGGGGAAAAGTTCATTCTCACTTGAAAACCTCGATGGAAAAATTCTTGATGCGCCTATCAACGGGCGTTACCTAAAATATTTTATGCAATAGTCATATTTCAGATTCTCATTATACATATTGGTGTAGATTGACGTTGTTAATTTTCTGTTTCAATTTGTAGTTTTATTTTCCTTTTGTAAACTATCCAAATTTTACCTTTGTTGTAAATAAACCAAGTCTACTTGATATCATGAAAGCAAAATATAAAAGCATATGTACCACATATCAGTTCTATTTTGTGGAATTTTATGACATTTCCCATTTTTGTTCCCATGCAGAATACTTACTATCAGTTGAGAGATAAGAATGTATCAAAACATTTTCTTTCTCTCAAAACAAGTGATAAATTAATAATTTACTTGATTGAACATATAAAGGAAATCTGAGGTAGGAACTCCTAACCCACTTGTCTAAGATAAAATTTTAAGTAAATCTTATTGAATGTAAAGGGGGTTTCACTCATAGATATTGTCACCTGATCAAAGATTAGAAAAGTATAAATATTACAGATTAATTTTGAAGCCTTCTCTGAATAAAATGAAAATGAAATAAAAATCAAATAAAAGAAGAAAGAAAATAAGGATAAAAAGGGATTTAAATGAAATTTGAAAATCAATAAACAAACTTGTGTTAGAATGAGATTCTTTTGTGTCTATCCCTTTGAGTCATTATTCTATTTTATTTTTCCTATCCTTGTTCTTTTATTCTCTTATGGTTTTCACTACCTTTCCTGGATCTTCATAGAAAGAAAGAATTACACCTTGACTCTGAAAACTCTTCTATCGGATTTTAAACTGACTAATTCACTCAAGGTTGATCCCTGAAAATCAAAATCCCTATAAAATCTTCCCTATAGGAGAAGGTGTATTGAAAAATTGGAAGAAAATTAATCTCAGAGTATACTTCAAAAATTATGATAGACCTCCCTTTTAAAAAAACATTTAAGTAGATATCATCCCTCATATGATACATACAAATTGATTGCCCTCACTTCAAAATATTAAAATATAAGACAGATGGTGAAAGGAAATTCATAATATGATTGTCCCCTGGTGGCATGTTTACAGGAAGAGTGTGACTTTCATTGATGGCAAGAACAACAACAATAATGGAATATTGGTAGAAATGATGGAAAACAGGAAAGAAGCGATGATAGCATTGGGAATTGTTGTCTACAAGATCCGTAGGAATAGCATGGAGTTGCATGTAGAGCACAAGTGTGTGCCATGGCCGAGGTTAACTTCATTGCCAAAGCTCAGGAGAGATAACATTTTAAGAAATGCAGATGAGACCCAAAGTCATCAGGACTCACAAAAGGATCAAAGTTTGAGGCTTTTGACACTTAGAAATTATTAAAAGTAGGGAGGAAGCATAAGATCAGGAGGAGGAGTGACAATGACCATTATATTGAACAGTTTGAAGAATCTAGACCACTAGATCAAATTCTAGACAGGAGGAATGAGTGCGGAGGAGAGAAACAGATCCCATCCATTGGATTTGAGCACGAAGGACTAAAAACCATTATATCGAGTGGATTTGCAAGGAGTATAAGATCAGGAGAAAAATCTCTGAGAGACGAAGTCGTGAAATGTGAATTCATGATTTGATCTGGACCATTGGGTCGTGGACCGTCGATCCGACGTAAGCGAATATCGAGAAATCGAGAATCGAATAAAGGATGTGCTCTAACCTCTAACATCATGAAACACGAAATCTTGAAATGCAAGATTGTGGGTCATTGATCTAACGTAAGCACGATTTCAGGAATCAGAAGAAGGGAGGTGATCTAGCCTCCGATGTTGCGAGTCACAAAATCTTGAAGTGCGAAGAAGGTGATCGCAACTATTGATCGAAGAATGTCATGAGCCGTCGATCAGACAAGACTCGAAACTCGTGAAATATCGATTCACAAAGGTGAGATATGGATTGTTGTATCACTGAGGATCATGGACCGTTGATCAGGCATGATGAAGTTGACAAGTCCGAGAAACGTGAATTCCCAAAGTGCTTGGCCCCAAGTCACATCCAGTGGTCACATCAGCAAAAGTTAAGGGAGGAGCTAGCACTTCACTAGGCTCCACTTTGGATTTAGCTAGTTGGGAGAATCGAGGCAACTCGCAACTGAATATCCAATGTGTGAAGTCACAAAGCGCTCAGAATTTAGGCACGTGGTCATAGGCAAGGTCACATCAGTGGAAAATAAGGGAAGGAACTATCTTTTCTAGTCTCCACTTTGGATATAGGGAGTTGGGAGAATTGAGGCAACTCACAACAAAATATCATGAAACGCAAAGTCACGTAGCCCCCTTTTTGGTTATCACATGGTCACAACCTATGGACATGTGAAGAGGAACTTGCACCCAGTGCTAGTTCACGCAGGTGAAGTTCACAAGGATCTTCTTCTTGAGGAACTCCTGTAACTGTAAGATGAACTGTAACTGTAACAGAGAATAGGAAGGGTCGCACTGGCAAAGAAGCCAAGAATCTAAGGATAACTCCACTGATGACGAATAGATTGAGATATCTTATAGAGAATTTGAAGAGCTTCAGGGTGATCGCCAGAGGACCTGAAGAGTCTCGAGATAAATGGCAGTGAAATGAAGACTCATCATAGAGACAATTGACAGATGGAAAAGTGTCAAAGACTATAACTGCCGGTGAGGACGAAGAGTTGCGTGCATGATATGGAAGAGGACTTGGCATGATAAATATATGTAGAACAAAGAATACAAGTATTCTTTGTTTTGTGATTCATGTGCGTAGAAGAGAATGTTGAGGTGTGCATGCAGAGAGAGAGTAGAAGAACATATAGAGAAAGATGATGTGAGTAGGAATACACTGATGTAGGCAGAGAAAATCAATATAGCAGAATAGTGGCGAGACTGGTAGGCCATTGAGAAAACAGTATCACTGTAATAAATTTTTGTAACAAAGTTTTATATCTCAGGGTGGTAGGGAGCTGCTAGGGAGGAATTTAGTCCTCAGAGCTTCAAGTGGGTGCTTGAACATAGGGAGTTGTAGCTTCCATCTAGTTGCATCCCAAAAAACTAGGGTGGTAGGGTGGTGCAAGGGAGAACCATTGTTATTTGTTATACAGGTTGGTACCTGTGTGACTGGAAGTTGGTGCTTCCATCCAATTGGTGTTGGAACACTAAGGGAGTTGGTGCTTCCTTCTAGTGGGTGCTAGAGAAATCAGAGAGTTGGTTCTCTCAACAAGTTGTAGCTTTCTTTTTGAGGTTGTAGCCTCATATTTGAGTTAGTTCTCAAAGTCTGTGATGTACATGAAAGTTGGAGCTGATTGACATGCTAAGAAGAAGAGGTTTTCTCCCTTTATGTGTTTCCTCATGAAAATCAGTCTCTCTGTGTATCCTGTGTGATTGATCAAACATTGTATATCTATGCATGCTAAGTTCTCAGCAACACATTACATAATTATGTAGAAATATTCGTGAAAAGAACAAGAAAATTTTGAAGCTTATATATATAACTGATTCATCCCCCCCCTTCTCATTTATTTTTCCAAAAATTGGTATCAAAGTCGGTGCCCTTGATAAAAGGTAGATCCATAATCTTGAACATGACTAGTCATGAAGGAAGTTCAACTAATAGAGTCCCTCTGTTTGATGGTACAAACTTTTCCTTCTAGAAAATAAGGATGATAACATATTTAATGTCTTTGGGTGCTGATGTCTGGGATGTCATTGAAATTGGATATGTGAAGCCTGTAGTCTTGGCCTCAAAAGATGATAATATGGAGTTTAGCTTTAATGCAAAATCAATGAATTCCATCCTCAGTGGACTTGCAGAAGCCGAGTTTGTCAAAGTCATGCATTGTGATTCAGAAAAAGTTATGTGGGACACGCTGATAAATAGTTATGAAGGTAATGAAAAAGTGAAATAAGAAAAACTTTAGACTCACAGAATGAAATTTGAGCAGTTAAATATGGATGAATATGAAGCTATCAGTAAGTACTTCTTACATATAGAAAACTTGTCAGCACTATGAAAGGTCTAGGTGAAATGATAGATGAATCTTTTCTAGTCCAGAAAATATTAAGATCTCTTCCAGATAGATTTAACTCAAAGGTCTCTGCTATAGAGGAAATAAGTGATCTCAAATCATTTACACTAGATCAAATTCTTGGAACCCTAGATGCTTATGAAATGATAATCACCAAAGGTAAATCCACTACAAGAGAGGCATCCTTTAAAGCAGAGAAAAACAATGACTCCGATATAGATGAGATTGAAGCAAATTTTGTGAGAAGACTGACGAAAGGATCAGACAAATTCTAAGGTAAGATGCCCTTCAAATGTTTCAACTGTGGTAAGATAAGTCATTTTGCAAATAAGTGTCCTCACAAAATAAAGTATCGGACATATGATGATGAAGAGAAGCACAAACACAAAAAGGTCTATAAAGAGAATAATTTTAAGAAGAAAAGTCTTTGTGTAAACAATCATGACGATCCTTCAGATGATGAAAACACTGACTCTTCTATTGAAAGTAAAATAAATGATCTCATGCTAATAGATTTAGAATACCTAAAAACTGAATATACAGGAAGTGAGTTCGTTGATTATGAAGCAGTAGTAGATCTTGAAGGAGAACTTGTCAGTGCCAGGGAATATATTGATAGATTCAAAGAAAACAAAAGAAAACAAAAGCAATTACTGCTCAGGTATGATAAAACATGCAATGAACCATCTGAATAAATTTCTCTGTTGAAGGTTAAGTTAGAAGAATCTAAGAGGATTGAAGACATCCTCAAATAAAAATTGAAGGAATACAAAACAAGAGGTGAAAAATTGGAAGCTGAAGTAATTTCTATTAGAAACGATCTAGAGAAATTTTAGGCCGTATATCATCAAAATTTGACAAGTATTAAATCCTCAGAAGAATAAGCCACCATTCTGAATCAGCAAAGGATTCCGAAGTTGAAAACTGGTTTTTGTTATGAATAGGGATCAAGTAGTGGTCATCCAAGCCATAAAGAATCCATCAAGTTTGTCAAATCTACAACCATTGAAAACAACAAACCTGCATAAACAAAGGAAGATAATCAGTCACCAAGGAGGAGTGAAGAAAAAGGTACTAGAACTGAATCTGTAGAACGTAGAAATAATACACCCTCTGCTCAAGGAAATCATCAGCATGGAAGAAATCGACCTTCTCAAAGAAGACATCCATTTTCCAGGTACAAATATTTTTTCTATGGATATTTTTTTTACTGTTATAAATTTGGCCACAAAGTTGTAAATTGCTCATTAAGATTTCAACATGAGCAATCAAGACACCCAAGGAATAAATATCTGCCACAAAAAATAATGAGACAACCAAGTAACAAACAAACACAGACTGCAAATCATGTGATGGTTGGGAAAAGGATGTAGATTAAGCATAACAATCGTTATGATCCTTTATTCAATGAACTAGAGTGTTACATCAACTATAATTATGGAAATAAAGTTGCAGACTATTGCCTAAAGAACTATAAGCCATTTTCAAATCACAGAGATGAAAACATCAATGTTTGGAAGAAGAAAGAAGATAACAAGTGTGCATTAGTGTTGGCAGCTCAAAGACAAAAAAATCCCTGGTATATTGACAATGGATGCTCCAGTAATATGAAAAGTGACAAAAGTAAGTTCTTATCACTCAAAGAAAGTAAATAAGGAAATGTGAAGTTTGGAAATGATGCTCCAGGAAAGCTCAGAGGTAAAGGTCTAGTAATATTAGGTAATGGAAGATCCAAAGCTCAAGATGTATTATTTGTTGATGGATTAAAGAATAATCTTTTTAGTGTAAGTCAGGTATGTGACAGAGGATGTGAAGTCACTTTCATTGCCAAAGATTGTAAAATAAAAACAGTGAACACAGGAGAGATGATTGTAAAAGGGGTTAGAACTGAAAATAATGTCTATGTTCTAAAGGAAGATAAGGAGGAATTCCATTTAAGAAAATTTTACGAAATTTGGTTATGGCACAGAAGGCTTGGACACCTGAATTTTGATCATATTGTCAAGATGAATAATGAAGGTGTTGTGAAAGATATTCCAAGAATATCTAAGCCTCATAACTCAGTATGTGAATCCTATCAAATGGGGAATATGACTTGTTTTCAATTCAAGTCGAATATTTTCACATCTTCAGAGAAATCACTTCAAATTATACATATGGATCTGTGTGGACCATCACGAAAGGAAGGAGCTGGAGGAGAATGCTATTTTATGTTGGTCATTGATAACTTCTCCAGAGTTACGTGGGTTGACTTTCTGAGAGAAAAATATGATGTGTTTGAGAAGTTCAAACAATTTAAGGCATTATCTGAGAATCAGACATGAAGGAAGTTAAAGGTAATTCTCTCAGACAGGGGAGGAGAAGTTTTGTCAAGAGATTTCAAAGAATTCAGTGACAGACATGGAATTAAAAGAGAATATACTATTCCAGGTACTCCTCAACAAAACAGAGTTGTAGAATGCTAAAATAGATTAGTTCAACAGATGACAAGGGATATGATGAGTGAAAGGGACATTTCAAAAACCTTCTGGGTGGAGGCTATTCGTATTCTAAACAAAGCGCATCTAAGGCCGAACAGTGATAAAACTCCATATGAGTTGTGGTTTGTTCGACCTGTATGAATCAAGAACTTCAAATTATTTGGAAGTAAATACTATATCAAAAATAATGTTGATCATCTGGGAAAATCTGATGGTAGAGCCGATGAATGTATATTCTTAGGATATGCAACGAACAGTAAAGGCTACAGATGATTTAACAAAAGAATGCATAAATTAGTAGACTGTATTGATGTTCGAATTGATGAAGAAGCTCCTGTAAAATATCAACAGAGAATAAGCACCAAGTCAGATAAAGAAGATGACGAGGATAATGAAAATGAAGAACAACAAATCTCTGAGTCACAAGAAGATGATGAATCAGGTGGAGAAGAGACACCAAGACAATAAGAGTCAAGACAACAATCAACATCAAATCCTTCCTCCAGAATTACTCAAAAGAATCATCCTGCAAGTCAGATAATTGGTGAGAAAGACAAATGTGTACAAACCCGGAGAAGGATAATCAAAGCCACCGAGAAATCACATATAACCTTCATATCCATGGTGGAACCCAATAAATTTAATGAAGCCATTAAGGATGTAAGTTGGTTAAAATCAATGAATGAGGAACTGGATCAGATTGAAAAGAATGATACTTGGGAACTTGTTCCTACGCCAACAAATAAAAATGTAATAGGATCCAAATGAGTCTACAAAAATAAGATGAATGAGCAAGGAAATATTGTAAGAAATAAATATATATTGGTTTGCAAAGGGTATGCTAAAATAGAATGAATGGATTTTGATGAAACATTTGTGCCCATAGAAAGATTAGAATCTATTAGAATGTTTCTTTCCTATGCTTGTCATAATAATTTTAAATTCTACCAAATGGATGTCAAGTCAACTTTTCTAAATGGAGATCTAAAAGAATAACTCTGTATGGAACAACCAGAGGGTTTCCAACTGTCAGATAATCCTGACCTTGTATGCAAGCTGAAGAAAACCTTATATGGGTTGAAACAAGCTCCTTGTGCCTGGTATTACAGATTGGATAAGTATCTTCAATACAAAGGGTTCAAGAGAGGAACAGTGGAATGCAATCTATATATCAAAACAAAGGATAAATATTTTCTCATTGTTATTGGATAAATTGATAGGTGTGGACACTAACAGATCTCCCTAGATCCACTTGGATCTAGAACAAAACAAGATAGGGCACAACTCTTTCCCTAAGTTATAATCATTGAATCAAGTAATAGGAAGAAACAAGTGACATACCTTTAGATCACTTCTTTAGGTTTTTGTTGTTCCCACTTAGCTCTAGTTCTCTTGTGCAATCAAGTCCAAGACAACACAAACCGACCAAAGTGAAGATAGCAAAGTATATTCAATGTTAACTTATGCATATGATCAAGGATTTACACAATAAAATAATAGCAATTTTATGGGAAAGGGACATGCCATTGAATCATATTAAATGAAAGTAGAAGATTACAACCTGATCACCTTGATGGCGCAAGATTCCTTTCAGCGACCCTTGGTTACAACACACACACTTTCTCTACAATCGCATGAAGAAGATCTAACACAAATTGATAGGCCTAATGGAGTCTTCAAGCTTCTATCCAAGTAGAGTTCCTCACACAATTCTTTCACCAATTCTTCATCCGATCTTGCTTAACCTTTTCCATGAGAAAACTTTCAATATATAGGAGAAGGAGAGATGGTTACATGGATGAGGATGATCCCACCAAATCTGAGAAGTTAGTAGAATGCCAACCATATGAATGCCAACTCATTTTCTGGAAGATTCCCTTCTAGAACCTTCGTGACCTCTTCTCTTTTCCAAGATTAAAAACAGGTTCTCACCCTATCCATGGAGCAGGCTGTGAATAGTTCACACCCTAAGTGTGGGTGGCCTACGAGAATCAAGCATTCTCTCACCCTAGTACATAGGCAGCCTGCGAATTCACTTTAAAAATGTGTTTTTGGAAGAAGACAACAGTCATTTTTCTCAAGCAAAAAGTCCTTGGTGGGAGCCTGAATACATCATTGTAGAGACATCACTAGAGTGACCAAAACCATGTGTAAAAGAATTCCCCCCAAAGTATGAGGTTGGAACTTGTGACAGCCGAAATACTTTGTAAAATGTGTGTGTGTGTCAGAAACCAAGAGCACACCTAATCGAAAACCTGCAAACAACCAAACATCTGTAGAATATAATACCAGTTCTGAGGTAGGCATTCCCATGCTCAGACCACAAATGAATGAAATCATAAGCATAGGTCATGGCCACCAATCATACACCATGGATCCATGCCATCAAAATGTTACATAGCCACTAGGAATACATCGTGGATCTATGCGAAAAATGCTACCTAGCCAGCAAGAATACATTGTGGATCTATGTGAAAAAACCTGAATTAAGACGACATAGCCACATGACATACAAAGTGGATCTATGTGTCGATACAAATCATACATACTCCATTACAGCTTGGATCAAATAGATGATACCTAGGGTCTTCAATCCCACCACCTGAAAGTATGAATCTATCCATGCGATTACATGTGCTGAAGTCGAACATGGTAGAGACCACTTGATTATCGGTCATTGATGAAAACCATTAACAAGTGCGAGGGAAATCACCATTGATGTCAATAGCTCCCAAGGTACCATAGTAAAATATGAACGAATGTGAATACATGAGCTTAAGTAGAGCACTCGACAAAATCTCTCAATCAGGGATCAATTATGTGAACCCCTGTCGAAAGTGAAGAGACCTACCATTAAGGGATGCAGGTTCTAAGGTACTGAATGATTTCTAAGCCTCATTTCCAGATAATGAGCTGGAGTTGATGGAACAAGGCTTTTCACAGGAGGGCCTTAATGTATCCCCCATCAATGAAATGAAATAAGTAACATATTTTGAGGGTGAAATAGAATATGAATGGAGGTTGAAACAGACACAGGGAAGGCTGACACAAATAAGAATGGACAACTGCAGATGGATGACTCAATAGAGGGATCGTGTTAACTTCTCTTGAACATATGAATGACACGACCAAGGAATTGGCAACACTGACTCAAAGATGACCCAATATGGGACCTTGTAGCAAGTCAAATGAGAGACAAATGGATTTCCCAACCCAGCTTTGAATGATGAACAAGGGGTGTCATGTTCAAGAGTGACTCTTACTACCATTAATATGAATATGAAAACATATCCCTTTCCAAAATTTTCCCTCACCATTTCTGGAGAGTACCTCTTTATTTTTACGCAAGCTTGAGGAGGATAACATATGCTTGTTGATGTAAGTTCATCCTTCGGACGAGTCCCTCGAAGTATATTTAACGAAACCTAGGAAGGAGTGGTTCGGTCCCATGGCGGGTCTTGCAATGTTTGTTTAATGAGTCGAAGGATAGAAAACTAGGGGGTTTTTCATGTTTTGAGAGTCTAAAAACCACTTAAAGAGGACGCTCTCAGTTCCTTTTTCATAAAATAGATCGACAAGACCGAAAAGTGATAAACTGTCGCCCATCGAATGCTTTATTCAAATACTTTTACAAGCGTGAACAAAACAAGGTTGCTCGGCCATCCTTTCATTTTTAGGGAGAAGGAAAAGAGCTTAAAGGATACTCCTTTACGTTCGTCGTTTTTGTGTTACCATGAGGAGTACGAAAAGATGAGAAAAAGTATGCTCGGTTACGTTCTCATGTATTTTTGAGCGCGAGAACGAACGAAGACTGAGCTCGAGGTTTTTTCTGAAAAACCTTAAAAAGTAGTCGCACATGCGACAAAAAGAAAAAGAACACCCATACCCTCCATTCAGACTTTGAAGTTGCGATATCTGTGAAAGACCATACTCACAAGACTATTAGGGTATTAGGTTTTATAGGCAAAAATCATTAAAAAATAGTAAAAAGTGAATAAATAGGGGTAAAAAGGGCTTTTTACCAATTCATGGTGATTTTGCCAAAAACTTATCCAATATACCTCATTTTCCTCCAAATTTTTTTGCTTGATTCTGGGAGGGAAAAGAAACCATTTGGCGAACTGTCTCAGCCACTGAGGTAAGATCTTGATTTTTCAACTTTTCCATGGTTTATTTTTAGTTTTCATTAGCAATTTTTGGGGTTTTAAGTCCATTTTAGGGAAACACCATGCGCTCAAGCGTTCTCACAGATGGGCTTTGCAGGACCTATGAGAATCAAGGATTCTCACAAGTGGCCTTAAGGGAACCTATGAGAACCTCGCACTGTGCCTAAGGCTCACCTATGAGGGCCAAGAAATGAATTTTAAATTTGAAATTTGCTTAATAAAAATTATGCCAAAGTTTGAAACAAGTTGCTGACACTTTTCTCATGGCTCTTGTGCAGGTGTTTGACCATCACAATGCTGGAGTGGCAAGAAAGAGAACATGAAGAAGAGGATGCCATTGCCGGGAATGACTCAGGTATAGTTGCCACCCTCCGGGACTGTGGGCTTTTGAAATTCTTCACGATTCTGGGCATGAGGGCCCAACTCATATTGTTGGACTACCTAGTCCATATGTGGTACGTGGACCAACAGTTATTTCATGTGGGAGTCCATACACTGACCTTAGATATCGAGGATATCCATTTCCTAATGAGGTTGTCACGATGTGGATACCATGCTACTTTGACAAGAGGTAGAGGTGGCGGGATCCCCATGAGCGATTATTGTCATCAGTATTGTGTCCCCGAGGCAGAGAGGAGAAAGGATAAGGTTTCTATTTGGGGGGTCCAATATTTGACCCTTCAGACCATCTTATTCACTATTGCACATATGGCTGGGAGTGTGGCTCCAGACATGTCTCTCTAGAGCTTCTTTCAGTATGCCATAGAGTGCACAGAGCCTTGGGTCTTCAACTGGTTGGACGTAGTCCTCTACAGTATAAAGAGGCAATTGACAAAATGCAGAAAGGGCGAGTTGAAGCAGTTTGGGTACAGATCACTTTTGGTGTCATTCTTTCTCTAGAGGGTCCCACTACTGTGATTATGGGTTGATTGGGGTTTACCGACTCCAAGGGATCCGAGGATGCTGAGGTGGTGCAACCTCATGGCTCCTCACGTAGCAGGGCCCATAATCAGGTACAATGATGTATTTTTTGACTAGTTAAGGCCCCAGATGCTGATGATTGATGATTATGCATATGCTGGTTTGGATTTCCATGAAGATATGGATTTGGCCCTGCCTAAGGATGCTCAGTGGGGCGATCTAGGTAAGAAGTACACATTTTGTTCTTTTTTAAGTGTTTTTGTAAATTTTATCATATGTAATTTTTTTATGTTTGTCCAAGAACTAATCAAAAATCTCTTTTTGATGACACAGATATGGGGCCATATTGACCTCCAGGAATGTCTCCTATTCAATGGTGAGCAAAGGTATCTCCGATGGTGAGATGGGATGCCAAAGACTACGAGGTAGTGGAGCAGAACTTAGAGGGGTTGACCATGGACATCCTGGATATTGCTATTGGGGAGATCCCTAGACGTTACCAGTGCCATATTGTGGGCGTATCCAAGTCTATCAGTCGATTTCGTTGTAGAGTGGCCCGAGCAGTAGTGTGTTATCATGAGCGTCATCCATGATGCTATTTTGTAGAAGCCATGGGCTTTGTATTTTGAGATTTTGGTCCTTGGACAAAAACTTTTTGTAAAAAACTTTTGTTTGTTATATACATATATACTGCTTCTATTGGCTCATTTTATGTTGTGTTATACATGTGATGTGTGATTGGTTTTTAAATACCCCAAAAGTATGTCTAACATAATGTGCTGATACTCAATATAATCAAAATAACATTCCAAGAGGTGAATTCATAAATATACCCGTAATAAAGTAGGACTTCAAATAACATAGATGTTACTTAACTGTAGTACTACTAGTTGTGAATCGAGTCATATAACTAGGCAGTGGATACCAAGCAAAATAGCATCAATTAACAATTCAATGACGATGCTATATTTTGCAATATTATTGGTTGTATGACCAAGGCACACACCTTGTAGACTGATAATTTCATTTGTAGGGGCGTAAATTGCCCATGCAGCAGAAGCAAGGTTCTAAGTACTACGGCTAGCGCCATCAACGAAGCCAATGTGGGGTTGCGAAGACTCCAACATCTAGAAACCAAGTACAACACAAGATAAGCGGTCGAGGGAAGAGACCAAATAACGAAAAAAGAAAAGAAAAGCAACAAAAAGTATGATAAAATAAAATACAAGCACTCATGCATAGGGGATCTTACGCATAGTACTTATTTAAGTACAACCCATTTCTGGGTTCACTCAAAGGGATACCGTCATAGTCCACTAACTCGTAATCTCCTTTTTCCAAAACTTGTCTAACGATATAAGGACCTCGCCACATAGCTTCAAATTTTCTCGCTTCTAGCATATCCTAATCTTGTTTGTAAAGAAGAACCAGATCACCTTCAGAGAAAACACGAGGCTTGACATGTTTGTCATATTGGGCTTTGACACGTTTATTTTGGGCTTCTATGACTAGGGTGGCATCGCGATGCGTTTTTTCTAATCGCATGAGATGCAACAGACGTTCTTCTTCAACAGAAGTGTTTGGGAGAAGTTCGACAGCTAGTTTGAGGGAGGGTATCTCACATTCAATCGAAAATATGGCTTCGAGACCCTAGACTAACTGGAATGGTGTAAACCCGGTAGCAGACTTAAAGGATGCCCAATAAGCCCACAACGATGAAAATAACATTGTGTGCCAACTCGTTTTGTGAATCCCTATCATTCGTCGAAGCATGGTAATAAGGACCTTGTTTATTGCTTCAACTTGACTGTTGGCTTGTGGGTAATAGGGTGTTGAGTTTTCATGGCGAAGACCCAACTTCTCAGTGAGTTCAGACATCATATAGTTTCTAAAGTGGCTACCTTGGTCAGTAACCATGGCTTGAGGAACACCAAACCAGGCAATGATGTGATTGAATATGAATAATGTTGTAGTCCTTCCGGTATTGTCAAATGTTGGCATTGCCTCAGCCCATTTCATGAAGTAATCTACGACTACAATAATGTAACCATGCCCCTCGGCCGAGTGAGGGTGACATGTCATGAAATCGATACCCCATTTCGCAAAAGGACCAATGGAGACCACAGGGTGTGATCGTATTTTATGGTTGTAGGTTTGGTAGGCATGGAATTTTTGGATGACAATTATAAAATCATTGAATAAAGAAGGCCAAAAATATCCTGCATGCAAGATCTTCTGGGTAGTATCATACCGAGACATGTGACCACCACAGGCTCCAGAGTGGAAATCATTGAGGGATTTCTCGGCTTCATCAAATGTGAGGCAGCATCGAAAAATGGAGTCAATCCCACGACGATAAAGGGTATCACCGAGGATAATATACTGACGGGCTTGGTAGCGTATTCGACGACAGTCAGGACAAGAAAAATCAGGCCGTAAAGTCTGGGTTTGAAGATATATGATGATATCTCCATACCAAAGGTCATCGAAACTAATCAAGAAAATAGATTCATCGGGTAACCAATCTACTCTACATTTTTCATCTCAGGGCAGAGAAGATCGCATATCAACTCGACAAACACTAAGTATTTCTTGGACTTAGCACGTTCAAATTCTAAGTCAAACTCCTAGAGTATCACAATCCATTTGGAGTATTTTCCCCCTAGTAGTTGGCGTGTAAGAATGTGCTACATAGGGATGCAGTTAGAAATTACTGTAGTTTTGCGAGAGAGGATATAGTGCCGGAAATGTTGAACTGCTTGGACGGCTGCCAAAGCCAATTTTTCAACATGTAAATACTTGGTTTCAATAGTCGTAAGACTTCAAATCAAGTAATAGATGACATGTTCATCATGGAAATCATCCTCTTGGACGAGAACCATAGCGATGGTAGAGTCAGATGTTGCAAGGTAGAGGAAATAATCTCGACTGTAATCAGGTGGGAAGAGTAGCGGGGTACATGTCAAAGATAGTTTCAAAGCTTCGAAAGCTTTGTTGGTAGTGGTATCCCATACGAACTCAGACCCTTTCTTGAGCAGTCGCGTAAATCCAAGAGTTAGCTCAGCATAGTTTGGGATGAAATGATGAAGAAAGTTTGCCTTCCGTTGCAAACTTTGTAACTAGCGAAGTGAGGAAGGAGGAGGAAGATTAAGAATCAACTCGACCTTCAAAGGATCTACCTGGGTCCCTTGACGTGAAACAATAAAGCCCAGAAGTCGGTCGGATTCTACACAGAAAAAATATTTGTGGGGATTCAAGCGTATATATTAAAAACAGCAGTGAAGGAAAATGGTGTGGAGGTGTATTAGATGATCTACCCGACGCATGTAATGAGTAGGTATGTCATCGAGATATGGATGCATAATATGCTTTATATCATGGAAGGCGTAAGACATAGCACACTGAAAAGTTGCGCCGACATTCTTTAAACCGAATGGAAGTTTCTGGTAGGCGAACGTGCCCCAAGGACAAATAAAGGTAGTCTTGTGTTGGTCTGCGAGAACCATATTGATTTGATTATATCCATAGAAACCATCCATCAGAGATAAGATTTAACTTCTAGCACAATAGTCGACAATCTGGTCAACAAAGGGGGTGGGAAAGTTGTCTTTAGGACAAGCTTTGTTAATGTCTCTATAATTAACGCACACACGGATGGTGCCTTGTTTCTTTTCAATCGGAACAAGATTGGAAACCGAGTCAGTTAGAGCCACAAGGTAAATAAAGCCAACTTTGAGAAGTTTCTGAACTTCAATCTTGATGGCGGCTGCTTTACGTGGGTGGACAGGACGAACTCGTTTCCGGATGGGTTTAGCATCTAGGTATGTCTTAATCTCATGTATCATTGTGGCGAGGTCAATACCAGGAATTTCTTCATAGCTCCAGGCGAAGATATCACAAAATTCTTGGAAAAGAGACTTATAGGTGACAACTTTGTCACGGGAACACGAAGCTCCGATATGTACATTTTTGAAAATTCCAGGTTTTATGTATATGTCGAGGGGGATGGTGGGTGAGATATTTCTTAAGTTCCCTTCGTAAAGCACATTGTGTGTAGACTCGGGAATGGTAGAAATGACAACAATGGTCAATAGGTTCGAGATCCGTTGGTAACCCTCGATGGTGTGTTGTTCTAGGAAGAGGATGGAATGATGATGTCCATCGTCCCAAGGGGCGTCTTCCATGGACATGACAAACATAATCATCTCGTCGATGGGAAAATAACGCGGAATGGATATGGAGATGAATCACCAAGAGAGGGGGTAGAAAGGGTTTCCAATTGAATGGCTTGATAAGCGGATTCAACCGGACTCAAAGGCATTTCATCGCCATAACGAAGATGATCGTCGAGGTTGGGTACCATCCATGGGTTGTGAGACGTAGGGGTTCCACGAATAGAGGTGGAGATCATGTTGATCAAGGCGACAAAAAGATGTGGAATATCGGGTGATGGGATGGGGAAAGTGCCCATCAAAGAGGAATCTTTAAGAATACCTACACCGATGTTCTCATATCCAAGGGGGGTTTTTGAAATGAATGGTACATTGCTGGTACATGCATCAGAGTGAAAGAAGGCCAATTGGTAGATGGTAACTACTTTTCCTTGATGTGGGAAATGCACGACATGGAAAAGAGTCAACACAAATGTGCATATGAAATCAATCTAGCTACAACCAAGTAGAAGGTTGCAATCGAGAGGAGCGTCAAAGAACTCCACTTCAACTTGGACTATTTTGCCTTCTAACGTAATAGGCAATGATGGGAGGACATCGTAAGGCTTAAAACTAGATTCATTGAAGGCTTTGAGCATGTTGTTGGATTCAATCAAAGGAGGAGAGCCGGTGGCTTTTAGTAGGTAATAGACATGACACACGTCAACACACCCTCATCGGTCACTGTTCTACAAATGTTTTCGTTGGAGAAAATAACTTGTATTTGGAATGCAAGTTGAGGGGGTAACCTTGGAATGTGATCTTCCAAGTCAAAATTTATTAAATTCATATCCGTACGGTTGATTCCACCAATAGCTTTCAACAGTGCCTTCTGTTGTGTAGGACAACTCTGAAGGACTTTGAGGGCTGACATCGCGGATGGTGCTTAGGATAGATCTTCGACAATACTGTAGTTCTGGGCTGCATGTGCATGAGGATTGAAAGATGATTTTTGAACAACACCCTTTGGGGAAGGGCGAAGAACTGTATCTAGGCTTGTTCATTCGAGATGAAGAGGACCGTTGGTAGGTGGAGTTGTGGGAGATGGTTGGACTGATGAAGGAGGTATTGCATCAACCTTCTCTTTGGAGGAAGAATAATCTTTGGCTTGAGTGGTAAGTGTGATGTCATTCTTCCTTGAATCACCTGTACACATTAAGACATAGGATTATTGGAGGGGGAAGGTTGGTCATGAATGACCAATTGGGCTTGTTGTTGAGAAGGGAAGGGTTGTGACAATACGGATGGAGTGGGGGGTTTCATGGTCCCTTGAAGGAACTTAGAAACCTCAACTCGTCATGGACAATCCTTAGTGTAGTGATCATCACCACATATAAGACAAGGGTATCGGGGTTTGCGCTTATCCCTATCGTCAATAGGTGGTGTTTTGGTTTTCTCAGTTTGTGGATTATTTTTATCCTCCTTGGTCTTACCCTTTCCTTTTTTGGATTTATTTCTGTCGGAGGGGGTAGATTGAATAGAATTTACCGTAGAAGTCTTGTCGGTGGTAGGGGTAGGAGATGAAGCATTTTGAACATTAGAAGAAATGGATTTGGGGTTGTATCCAGAGGTTTGGACGGAATGAGGTTGGGCATGGAAGGTGCTAATCACATCGTCAAATACATGAGAAGCAGCAGGGGTGGTTGAAGTAGTAGAAGTAGAAGGACGAGGTGCATCAGGGAGTAAGTCATAAAGAGTACTCATTTGTGAGTAAACGAGGTCTAGGTATTGGGCACGACTGATTGCCTATTCTTCTGTGACAACTCCACCCATGGAAATGTCACGAGCGATGTCATTCATGAATGATTTCGTGAACCACTCTACCAGAAACTAATAAGGAAGTTTGAGTTTGATGAGGTGTCATCTCCATCGCCACTCATGAAAGTGATCAGAGATATGAGTGGCTTTGGTTTGTTTGAAAGAACTCAAGATCTTGGTTCTCGTTTCGTAGTAGATCGGTAACTGGTAGTGGGTGAGGAAAGTCATAACGAGGGTGTTGAAGTTGGCGAAGAAGCCTCATGGTAATTCTATATACCACTTCGTGGCAGAACCTATGAGGGTTCGCTGAAAAATGCGTAAGAGAATAGAGTCATCCATCAAGGAGTTGGATGAGCACCAAAGGTGAAAAGTCATTACATGATTGTTTGGGTCCTCTACTGGTTTACCATCAAATTTAGGGATGTCAGATGGTAGTTTGGCCGATATGGTGGGCCATTGAGGAGAGTGATGAATCAGATCATTTAAAATCCTCGACAGATCAGGTAGGTCTAGGGTGGCTAAGAAGGGTAACTATCTGTTCACATGTGGGTACTGGTGACTTTGGGAAGGGAGTCCCGTCGGTAGACCAGTGGGACCATAAGCAATTTGCATATAATGCGAAGATCCGGGTAGATTTGGTTGTTGGTGTGGAGGCAAGTAATTCATAGGGTTGTGCCCTTGAACAGGGGCATGGGCTTGAGCATTCAAGAACCAAATAGGATTAGATCTACTTGGATATGGTTGGCTTGTACTAGGGGGGACGATGGAGCTAGCTTGAGGCTATTGCCCCCTAGTCGAGTAAGGATTATATTGAACAAGATAATTCCAATACTGGGCCAAGGACAAAGGT